>OZ005651.1:41656834-42256834 GCA_963930645.1 Salticus scenicus | reverse complement strand
TGCTTTGATGTTTTTAATATGCGATACTAAGTATATCTACAATACCCAGGCAGTCATACTATGAATGCAATATGGGCACAGTACTCCACATCGTGAGCTCGGAATTTGCACTAGCAATACCAGAAATCGACTATGCATAACTCTCTCCTTGTTTCAGTTGATAATATTTACACTCCTTCTCATATTTATAAGGACATTTTATGTTTTGAAATAACTAATGTAAAAATAATTGTGAACAAGATTATAGTAAGTGCACTTAATATATCTAGTATTTTAAAAATCAAAACTGCTATAATTTATTTTAATATGAAACAAAATTAATAAAAAAATAATGCAAAACATTTTTTTCTTCACGTTTTTAGATGTTCATAATTATAGGAACAATCAAGATTTTTTCGTTTTATTTAACTTACTAGCTAATAAATTACAGTTGACATGCGAATTTGTTAACTACTGGGCTAGATTAATTCATATATAAGCCTTCAAATCTTCTTGAACGGACATTACTGATAATTCCTCGAAAAAAATGAACGTTTATGTAGTGAAGTCTGATAAATGTGTTTTTTAAGTGGAAGGGTAATTTCAATCCGCCGTATTTCTAATGAAATACGAAGATCTAAAACTACTGAAGGAAATGTGATCAAACGTTGAACTGCTGTTTCGATAGGAGAGAGATCTGATGTAAAATCAGAGTTGATTTACAGAGATGGAAGACTCATAATTCCTCTTACTGTTCTACTCAAAATGACTGCTGCTGAATTTGCTCGTAATTTTTAACCAAAGGTTGGGGTCCACATTTATGCCTGTTTAAAATAATTAATAATATGTTAAAATGAATAAAAAACCTGTAATAATCAGTAAGCATTAATGGAGGAAAGAACGTCTGTGTTAAAGTTGAATGAAGATAATATGAAGTGGTAAAATGTTGCATTTTCGGATGAAAAACATTTTATTCTTGATTAAACCAAATGGCTTTAACAGTTACTGGCACAATCTGAAGATAGCGAAAGACACAGCATATTTTTTTAAAGGCAGCTATGAATCGGGCATTTTAAAGGTGGATCTATGGTGCTCTGAGGAGATGTTTCTACTGAAGGCAGAATGAATTTAGTAATTTTTTCTATTATTATGAACATCAAGAGAATATCCGCAAATTTAAACATGGAATTATCAGTTTTTTGTTAGATTTTAGAGAAGTGTGTGTGTGTGTGATGGGGGGGGGGGGGGTAATTTTTTTTTTCAACAAGACTTACATTTTTACTCTACTTCTAGAACAATAGGAAATAATTTGAAGAAAGAAACTTTTGTATTATTGCCATTCCCGTGGCCTAAAAGTTGAAAAAACCTCAACTTATCATATTTGAAAAGTGCATGCAAGTGGAAACCAATTTTAAATAGTTTAAATGTATTCAGAATATCATCTGTGCTGTAGAAAATGGTATTGAAACTGAATATTAATATATATATATATATATATATATATATACCAGAGAGAATGTCTGACTGTTTCACCCTAAAAAGAGACCCCACAAAATATTAATTTAAAGAATAACTGAAAAAAAAATATTACTAAGATTCGAGCTGTCCTTGTAATAGTGAACACCTGAAAAATAACTTTTTTTTACCATATTTAAAGTTTTTTTAGATAGAAAAAGAAGTTTTAAATATAGTCTATTAATGAAATTAAAATTAATAAAAAAATATATTTGTTTAAATAATAGTGTTCAGTGTTTAGTTACTATAGAAAAACGGGTGTCCTTATAATTATGAGAACCGGTGTATAATCAATTCTCTGAATCTTTCATTGTTATCTGCAGTTTTCTGCTTAGAGCGCAATTTCACACAAGATTTTTTTTCTACAAGCTCAAGAGACTACCACTTCTTATATATGCTAAAGATTTTTCGTCTTAATAATACGTATTTAAGGGGGTAGTGGACGTTAAATATGGTTTTTGCAAATTATTGTTTTTGAGTTATTAAGTTTTGCATACATGTGCATTTAAATATAACAATATTAAACATATTAAATTTTCTTGAAACATGTTAATTGAAAAGGAAAAAAAAAATAAATTAATAAAATTCACACTTAAATTTTTTTTTTTGAAAATATTTAAATGCTTGTTGTGTGTGTGTGTGCGCGCTAATAAGTTTTTCATATTTTCATTAGATTTTACATTATTAAAGTTCAACAATATATTCTAAATATTTGTGAAATACTGTTACAAAGAAATTCGTAACTGTCTGTAAAAGATTAGAAGGTGATAAAAAATAGATAAAAAAATGGAAATATAGAATTTGTATTCCTTACTTTTAATACATTAAAAAGGTGATAGAAAGTCTAATTATTAATGCAATAACTGTTCTCGTAAAAATGTGCTTTCCCAGGAAATTACTTGTTTATCGGTTTTCCTGTTTAAAAGGCTAATTTGTGAGGATTTGTGATAAGTATTTTTCCACCATTAGTTTGTCTGGTTCAAAATTGAATGCACCCTCTTTTCACAAAAATTCCAGTTATGAATTGTCGTTAGAAAGCGATAACGCATTTTGCCCCTTTTTCTAGAATCATTATTCCTCCCTCGCTCATCTGGATTGAAGAGGAACTTATGTCCTTCGTTTCAAATTCTCGGATGAAGGCGAACGGAGTCGGTTCTCAGGCGATAATAAACATATGGTTTCCGTTTGCAAGCGTAATTTGCTTTCCGAAACTCATTTACGGTTCACAGTTTCATCAAGCGATATTTAACTGCGAGCAAATTAGTTAATGAATAGCGTGTGTCCAGGTGTTTCAATATTGATAATTAAAGGTGTACTGGCGTGTTAATAGTTTTAAAACAGGCTCTCTTCGTGAGAGATTTACTAGGTAATTGTTAAGTTAGGCGGAGTTTTGATTAATATTCGATTCTGCGGGTGTATCGAATCAGGGTGTTGCATTTTTATCTTTAATTTTTGACAGAATAAGGATTGGCTTCCTAGTTGCTGGCGTTTGAGAGAAGGTTTGGTTGCCGTTGTGTAATGGGAGGTTGGAGATTTTGAAAAGCGGTTTTTTTATCATTGAGGGGGGAGGTTAAGGGGCTTTTCATGCCCCGACACCTCACCCCGAATGATCCTGAGATATCATCTGAGTCTCTTAGCGAACAGCAGTTTCCTACATCTCTCTCCTGTGGTATAGCTGTCCAAAGAAATGTTTCAAAACTCCAGAATGCGTCTAGACGAAAAAAGGGAGAGTCAGGTTTCGCAAATTGCTAGCGGCTGATGAAAAGTAGCCCGCATCCTGTGTGTCCAAGGAATGCCTTAAAAAATCGTTTCTTTTGAGTAATTATTGATGGTTGAGATAAGTTTCATCGAATCTTTGTTTTGGTATACTGGAACACCATGACGCAGTTCGACTGCGAATATTCCCTTACGTATCCGAAAGGAGAGTTCACCCCTCGCTGAGTAGTTCTGACAGATGTGATGTATCCTCATTGTTTATTCCTTTTCTGGGTCTAATGGAAGCATGTCTACTGGATTCTCCATCGCCATGCAGTCTAGAAATGCTCTTGAAATCTACTAAAAGAGAACTAGCCTGGTAAACTCTACTTCATATTCCTCCAATGAAATTTTTGAGTCAGCAGTATGTATGTATATTTTCTTTCTTTTGTTTGATTAGTAATATCTAGTCCATGATGTTAAAAGGGTAAAATTGTTTTAATTCTTGAATGTAAGAAAATATATTTTAAAGGGTAATTTGTTGCGTTAAGATAAACACATTACTTGTTTTGTCATTTTCAGAAATTATAATGTTTAAAATTTATTTTTATTTATTTTACTTGTGTACAGAAAATGACATTTATAAAGTAATTTGTTTTGATAAGAGTACAACTTTGTTTGAATTAATATTTTTTCTGAATTATAAATCTTGTAAAAATAGAAAAGTTGTTAGCTTTAATAATAACCTGTTTAAATTATTGAAATGGTAATTGAAAAATTGTTTTGTAATTAAGGATAAATTCGTCGTTAAATAAATGTTTGCTTAAAATTTTAACTAATGTGTATGAGTAAATTCTTAACTTTCTGTTTTGACTAGACAAAATTATTAACTTTAACTAAAGATAATTAACTTTGTTTTGTTTTAATTTTGTTAACGGAATATTCCTCTAATGAGAAATGTTTTATCTCCATTCGAATCAGTGTTTATTTTCAAAATTTTCATAGAAGTAGTTCAAAGGGTCAGTTTCTTAAGTTTCAAGCTCATTTAGTAAATTTACCATAGTACTTTATATAATTAATTTATTTTGTTAGTTTGTGAATTTTATTATGCACAATCTGGTATAATTGATTTGTTTCAATCTTGCAAATGAAGATTGAATTACTTTTAAGAGTCTTAAATTTAGGCATAATTTTGAATGGAAAATTTAATACATTTGAATTTTAAAAATAAAATTTAAATTTGGAATTTTTGGGAATAATAAACATAAACTAGTGATAAATATTGTTTAAAAATCATTGTTTTTGTGTTGAAATTCCAGAGTGTGCATATCAGTTTATTTGATTTTCTTGTCAGGCTTTATGTTTTTTAATTTTGATGATTTTTGAGGTTTAAAGTAATTTCATCAATGAGAGACATAATCTGTATATCTTACACTGGATCGAATTAATTGTAACCTAGATTACTGGATTTTGTGAAGATATGCAGGTTATTAATAATGAGATGATTTTGCTTATTTGTTATTATTGTTAAAAGTGTGGTAGTTAATGGGTGGTAATTCTGGGGTTTAAATGTTGAAAGTTAAATAGTTTGAGTGTTTTTGTCTGTATTTAGTTTTAGGATATTCAGCAACTAGTTTTTTTTCCACTTCAAAAAAATAAATAAATAAATAAATAAATAAATAAATAAATAAATAAATAAATAAATAAATAAAAATAAAAATAAATAAATAAATAAAAATAAATTAAATGAGAAAATTTTTGGATAGTTTGATGGTGGAACTGACTTACTATTGAACGGATAATGGAAATATACTGAAATAAAAATAAAAAAATTTATTTTGTTTTAACTACTATATGACACAAAATGATGGTCAAAGTTAAAGCTTTGGTTTTGTTTATTTTGAACAAAATTAATTTCTAGTTTATGTAATCTTATGTAAGGTGGCTCAGTGGTTAGTGCACTGATTCTGGTGGTTTGCAGTAATCTCTAAGTTTGAATTTAAAAAATAAACAACAATCAAGTGATTATAATTTGAAAAGTATAAAATGAAGATTATACACAACATTGGTACCACTGGGACAATTTAGGGGAAATTTTTTTAAAAAAAGATTTCTAGTAGATGTAGTGCCTCTGAATTTTTTTAAAGTAAATTTTAATATTTATATTGTATGTATTTCTATATCTGTTATTTGTGTTTTCTTATATGTGTCTCCCCCCCCCTTTTTTTTTGTAAATGAGAGCCATACAGGGATAGTTGAGAAATTGCTTGTAGAAACAAAAAGTGACTAGTGCCGAATTGGTGGCGCTATTGATCTTCTTAAGTTGGCTTTTCCCGTTGGCAAAACAGTTAGTTGTTACAGTAGTCCGGGTGGTGAGTTCAAAACAAATTTTCTTCTTATCTTATACTTTTATATGTGTGTTACGTTGTGTTAAGGAGGAATTTTTATAAATGAATACTTTCTATTAATTTTCTTGTGGTATATTAGTGTGTAAAAAAAAAAAAAAAATGAGGGTTGTTTGGTACCCCTGTAAAAGTTTTATCAGTTATTTGTGTTTAGAAAATTTCAAATTTTCTAAACACAAATAACCCTCCTTTGGCGATATTATTGACAATATTTTTATACACACCAAAAATATATTTAAATACTTTAAAAGGTATTGTATTTTTTTGTTCCACACATGTATTTGTTGTGTTATTGAGATTAATTTGATATATACAAATTTTTAAAATCTATTAAGAGGTTCTACACACTATATGCATGTGTTTCAAAATCTGTACTTATCACAGTTAGCTGTATGAAAACATATTTACTTTACAAATACTGAAACATATTTAAAAAGTGTTTTTGTGATTAAGTGTTTTGGTGAGAGGTAATTTCAAAATTTAGAAAAAATTATTCCCCTTTATCAGTGGCGGCTCGTGCACTGAAAATAGGTGAAGAGGCGCCCTGTATTTTACACTGTATTCATTTATAGAAAATAGATTTTACATTTAGATAAGTATTTTTAGCTAATTTAATTAAGACCATGCTTAATAAAAATAATGCGTTAAAAATACTTAAATATTATTTTTGAGGTCTTCACCTATTTTCGCTTCACGAGCCGCAACTACTCTTTATGTGCGAAAAAGGTCTAGGGTTGTCTGTAGTGCGAAAAATTTGATTTTCTGAAAAAAAAAAAAAAAAAAAAAAAGAGGAACAGTAATTAATTTTTTTTTTCTTGTTAAATGTTTGAAAATTGAAATACTGAGGAAAATTTTAGTTGTCTAAATATTTTTTTAAGATATTGTTTGAGTGTGTTTTGTGTTTTTTTTTTTTTTTTCTTTTTCATTTTCAAAAAAAAAAAAAAAAAAAGAAAGAAAGAAAAGGTGTTGGTATTTTGAAATTGCCACTATATGTGCTATATTATCATATCTATGTACGACAATAACACAAAGTTTACACTGTACGCAATTTGTATACTTGGATAGTAGTGCAGTTGTATTAGACATTGCTTTATAATTCATACTTTATTAAGTTCTAAAGAAAAATCTTGTGTGTATTTGCAAATTAAGACTCTAAACAACTAGTGTGTTCTTATATATGGTAGGACTCAAGTGATTTTTTTTAGATGATATTGAACTTTTATTATCACACGTAAATTCACAGACTGTTTTTCGAGAGTAAATCACCTATATGTCTTTGTTACTTTTATGGTGTACATCATCTTTTTGTTTTGAAAATCATCATTTTTTTTTGTTACTGTGTTACAGTATTATTGTATTTTATAATTTAAAATGGTTATTGATGATAACTCAGACCAAAAGCATGCTGATGGTGTGACAGGAACTGATGGTCCCGAAAATTTGTTTGGTGCAATCATTGCACAGGACCCCGAAATTATGACGTCTCAAAGACGAGGAATCCTTTTAGACAAGTTGTCTTACATTCCCATGTTCACAGGAGGGGATCCTAATTTCAATGTAAATGACTTTTTGACTAAATTTAAGGAAATAGAAACCTCTTTGTTGTGGAAGTCTGAAGACTGTGTCTTCGCGGCCTCACAAAGATTGGCTGGCTCAGCCGTTCAAGACCCATCAACACACCATTAAATGCTTTGCCGAATTTCAGAAGTTCTGAAGGACAGGTTCGGGGAGAAGAGGGACACAGGCGAAGTCTTTATGTCCTTTGGAATTTAATGCAGGACGACAAAACTCCTGTTGCTGACTTCATAGCTAGTGCACGAAGTAAGGCTAGGCAAATTGTTGTCGTCCAGAGAATTCCGGAAGCCAATTGGAAGGATACAGAGAACGAATGGTTGATGGCGCTGTTATTGAAAAATCTTAGGTCCGAAATCAGACGTGGGGTAGTCGCCAGAGCACCCATCACCATCGAAGTATTTGAAAGGATTGCTTTAGCTGAGGATAAAGCATTTAAAGTGGTGCAAATGCAAAATTCACCTCAGGACGTTGAGTTGGTTTGTGCAGCCAAGTCCTTTACACAGAAAGATGCAGCTGAGGCACAAGCGCAGCAGTTAAGCAGCTTAACAATCATTATTTCAGGTTTAACCGAACAACTTGCGAAACTAAGTAATAAGGTGCAAAATTTAGAAAGTCAGCAACAAACCAGGCCTCCTCATGAACCTAAAAGACCTGCCCAACGGCAAAAACGTGTCGTGAAGTGCTTCAACTGTGGTTATAAAGGGCACTATAGTAGGGAGTGCCAACTGTCCAGGCGTCCTCTAGATATTAGGGAGGATAGACGGCCGAATGGATGGGATGGCTATAGCGGAAGGTTTCAGGGTAATAGGTTGCAAGCTAGGGATAGACAAAATGAGAGGTATGAGAATTTAAATGGTTAAGGGTCTCACTTGGCAGGACAGAGGTGGGAGACCCTATTACTGCAAATATGTTGCCAAACTCAAGTGAAGTATCGCATAGCAACTGGGGCAAAAATGTAAATAGTAAACTTCCAATTGTGGAGGTGATTTTCAAACAGCATAGCTACCAAGCGTTAGTGGATTCGGGTTCGTCATGTAATTTAATCGCAGAACATGTATTAACAGGTACAAATGTGCTCTGTAGGTTTAAGGTCCTTGTTAGGCGGTGAGGTAGCTTTAAGGAATAAGTGTAATGTACAGTTTAACTTGGGGGGAAAATTGTTTGAGGATTTTTTATCATTGATGAAAGCACTTTGTCACCAAATTATCAGATTATCTTAGGTGTCCCTTGGCTTGTAAAATATGGTATTAAAATTGATTTTGAAAGTAAAAATTTGGGAAATGGGGTTTTTGAATTAAATTTTATGACTGAGGATGCTAAAATTGTAAATTTTTGTGAATCATATTGTAAACCTGTGAATGTATAAGCAAAATGTAATGTTGTCCCGGCTAGGTCTGAAATGATTTTAAAAGTTAAATGCCAGGGTATTAACAATATTTTTTCAAATTTGGTTTTTATTTATCCGAATAGGGTTCCCAGGTAACACATAACGTTGTTATAGCGTTGCAAATATGTCTGAACAGTGAAAAATTGGTTACGTTATTTTATGTCCGTTGAAAAATAGTTTTTATTTCGCAATATTCTCACTGAACAATTTCGAATATTTACACAGTAATAAAGAAAACCTATAACAAACGTTATTTTATGGTTGTACTTTTTCTGTTATTTTTTCGACGTTTTAAAATAGGTATTTTATTAGTTTTTGTTTTCCTTTTTGATTCTAATAAAAAATATGGTTTTTCAACGAATTAATAGGTGCTTTTTATAAGTCATTATTTCTGTCAAATGACGTTGAATCTCTTCAACTTGATATCGATACACGATTGTGAATTGGCGGGATGTGCGTGTTATAATATAATTTTCTTTAGAGTTTTAGAAGATATGGTGTGCTGCGAAAGAACTTCTAACATGATAAGAAGGGACGCTTTCGGCAAATTATATTAACAAGTATAGTAGAATGTTCTTTGGCTTTCGGAAACCGTAGCTAACGAAGGTGTTCTAATGTACGCTTTCTCCCTCCCGTTCTATATGCGAAATCGCCAAGTATATTGTGGCAAACCTTAAAAGCGTCTTACGATACGACGCGTGCCATTTTGAAAGTGAATGTGATGTGAAAGAAGATGAATATCGCTTTCCTGTTAAAATGGTACGAAAGTTTTCTGACATTTTACGTAATTTCCAAACAACTTGCTAGCTGGTAAATTCCCTTAAAAGCTCAAAGTTATAATATTCTTTGGTTTTGGGTGTGTTTACCTGTGAGTTCTCGTCTAATTGTGGATGCTGTATTTATTTAAACAAGATTTTTCAAGTAATGAAGTGAGTGTTTCTTTTTCCCTTCTTTAATTTTATGTTTGATTTCTTGTCTTAAATTTTCAGGGGTCGATCTAACTTTAAATATTTAATACTCTTTTTTAAAACTGTACTTTTGTAAAATTTTACTTTTTTCATATTTACTGAAAAAATAATCTATATATAATGTTATTTAACATGCACTAAAGTTTTATACAGCTTCTCAGAATAAAGGTTTTATATACAGAATTTGCAGCAATTTTAATTAACTGATGTTGAGATGTCATGTAAAAATCTCTGAAAGTGAGTAATGAGAGCATCACCTGTCTGCTGATACACACTCTTAACTAATTCAGCATTCGTTTTTATATTGGTTGTCTCACATATTATATTTTGTGCAGTTGTATGTACAGTCACCCCAAAAAAAAAACGCCACCCCCCCACCTAATTTCGCCGTAAATTATCGTAGAAACATGCGACTGGTACCGATCAGTTTGTAATAACGTCTAGTTTATAATGTTATAGTTAGATTTTACTTAGGGGGTCGTCTACATATTAAAACTGACATCAACTTCATTTTTTTCAATGGTAACCCCCCTTTTTTTATAATATTTTTGAATTCTTTGGATCAAATCATCATGGAAAATGGTATAGTTTATATATTTCGCTCAATTTTTCATAGAGTTATAAGCCGTCAAAATTTGGGGATGCTAATGTTAAATGAATGTGACAAACATTAAATCATATCTTCCGAAATAATTATGATATTTAAATTCTGTTTTTTTTATTCGTTAGAATGAAGTGACCCAAACATATTCCATGCAAATTTTTGCTAAAAAAACATTTTTTGAATTATGAAAATTTTAATAAATTCATATTTGAAAAAATTATGAATTATGACCTATGTTAATTTTTACACGAATAGAACGGGCATCATCAAAAACATGGGTTTCCAAATTTACAGCTCGTTCCTAACATTATTTTTTGAGTTACAGTGATATTTCATTTTTTACTGCTGTTAGGGGGGCGTCACTTGTTATAATTTGTATCTTCTGTGAGTCAATATTTCTATACATTTTGACGAAAAACTATTTTAATTTACCTTTATGTTATTATAATTGTTTTCTAAGGAACATTTCGATGTTTATTATACAAATTGGCTTATTTTTTATAAAATTATCGCAATGCAGGCAAGAGATTGGGAAAGAATTCCAAAAGAAATGTAGCCCCGCCTCTATATTGCGGAAACAGTATTAAAAAACCTAGTTTGCATACTCGTATATGGCACTATATGTGACGCTGGTATGCATAAATGTCAATGGCATTTACTACATTGAATGCTGAAGACAAAATTTAAATGATTTAATTGGAAGTATGTAAAATAATTTTGTTTTATAATGTAAAGTTTTAGAAAAATTCTGTAAAGGCGTGGCTTTCGTTGCAGAAGGGCGTTTACTCGATTCTGAAATGTTAAGTCTTTGTTCTTAAATATTACATAACTTTTTCTAGCTTCTCACTGCTAAAATTCTATTTTATCCCTTTTGTCTTTTGTTTTTAACTTGAATATTCTAGGATTCGTGCACCTCAATTAACTATCATGAGAGTAAAAAAACGCGGTAAGACGAGGAATATTATTTGAAAGAGCAATACGCAGTGAACAATACTTTTGTTTTTTCCTTTTTTAAAATTAATATAATTGATTTTTATTAATTTTTATCAGAATTTTTAAAACAAATTTTCTGTTTTAATCTTGTGAAATTTTCGCATTTGCTTACTCTACCGTTTATGCTATTTAAATTTTATCGCATGACGTAACATAATAAAATATAAAACTTCTATTAAATGTTTTTTTAATACTGAATAATAAAGTGGTATTTTTTTTTCTTTAAGTTTTAAAATCTATTATTGAAACAAAGTGCAATATTATTTATTTTCTATTATTCTAATCACGGCGTAAAACTGTCGTCACATTTATTACGGAAAAAGAATTTAAAACAAAGTAATATGTCTTATTACTTTTAAAGATATAGATTTTACACATTTATAATTAAGAATTCAAGTACAGTAGACGATTGCAGAACGGGGAATATTCGTTCTAGGCAATAGGAAACCGTTTTTTCCATATCCATGTTTATTTTCATATGAATATACACAATAATATGAATATACACTCTTTCTAGTGAAAAATTTTTTTTCATACTATTTTGTTTATATAAATATGAATATAAGGAATATTCTTAAGAAATATCGTAACACACAAATTGTGAAAGAAACGCCCACTGGAGGAGTTACAGATTTCCAAATGACGTGAAACTACATCAGCAGTCGCGAAAATATTAAATATCCTTTCTCATATTTTAGTTTAAATCTTGTTATGTATATTTTTGTATATTATCTATTGTTGGTTTGTACGCCTAAAATTAAATGTAAAACTTTATAGTAACACTTTCATGCGAGGCTTACTGTATAAAATAAAAATATACCCAACAAGAAGTAGATAATAATTGTTAGTTAGTAGATTTTAATTGTTTTTATATATTTTTTTTGTTTTTTAAATGTATTTTAACTTAAATTTTTGTCTCTTAAATAAAACAGTTTTTGCTTTTAAGAAGTAGATAATTCTTTTTCTTAAATATTAAACACCTTTTTTTTTAACTGCTATTAATATTATTATCATTATTACTACTGTTCTTTTACCTTGGTATTTAGATTTTTGTAATTCAATATTGTAGGGTCCATATCATTCAAGCTATTATTTTTCTTCGTACGAAGTGATGTATTTAACTTTCAATAATAATGTTTAATAAATTGAAACCAATAAAAATCTTTTAATTCATAATCTAATAAAGAAAGTTCTGCGAATTTGAATCTTTTTTTATTTTATAATAAACATTCCTGAACTTTTTTTCCGGTGTGAAATTTTATAAATAATGAATATTGGGTAGTTGATCACGATTTATTTTTTCTAAATGTATGGACGGTCCCCTAACACATTTTCACGTGTAACTCTGTTTAAAATTAATTTAAAGTCTATAAATAGGTAAGTTTTCCGAAGTGCCTTGATCTCAGAAATCTGAATATGAGGTCAAAAATAGGGGTCGTCATTGAAAAAAATGAAGTTTATACGTGTTTTAATATGTAGATGACCCCTTAAGCAAAATATAACTACACTATTAAAAACTAGACGTTATTACAGATCGATAGGTACCAGCCGCATGTTTCTACGATAATTTACGGCGAAATTGGATGGGGGGGGTGGCGTTTTTTTTTTGGGTGACTGTACTATGAAATTTAGCTTTCCTCGAAAAACGGAAGTTCAAAATTTTTACGAATCTAATATTTTCGTATATTGAGTATTAAAAAAGTAATAAAATTAGTAATAAAAAAAGTCTAAAAATTAAGTAAAAAAGAATGTTCCATTTTTTTTTTTTTTTTTCTTTTTAAAATTGTTAGCAATATTTTAGAAACAAAAATTCAATGGATATATGGAGATAGCTATTTTTCTTGGATTTCAACGTTTATAAGACATAAGAAAAGCCGTTTAAAACTGATATAAAAAGCACGACAGTATTGCGATTCTGAACAACCATTTTACAACTTTTTTTTTTAGGGTATAAAAAAAACGACAGTATTGCGTTTTCGTACAACCCTTTTACAACGGTTTTTTTTACGTTGTAAAATGTATTAAAACAACCGTTGAAAGATGAGGAAATCAACGAGACATATTTTCAGATTATTAACGTTACGGAAAAACTATAATTCAACGGAATGCATTGCCGTTTGTTCAACGTTGAAAATACCATACTGTGCTACCTGGGTTATAGCAGATGCTGCTTTAATTGGTCATTCTGTTTGTCAAAATAATATGAATGATTTGTTTATCAAAATTATAAATGTTAGTGACTCACCCGTGCATGTAAACAAAAACACCCATTTAGGCTTTATGGAGCCAATTTTTGAAAATCTAGAAGAGGTCTCTCACTGTGTTGAAGTTACTGAGGTAGGGGATGTCGTGGAAATAAATTTAGAGTCGAGTACAAAATTCAATTTAGACCACTTGGATGAAAATCCAATATCTAGAGTCAAAAATTTTATTGATAACAATAAGGATGTTTTTGCAGCATCAGTATTAGATCTGCCTGGATGCGATACTGTTATGCACAACATCAGAGTGTCTGATAATGTGCCTGTTAAGTGCAGCCCTTACCGCGTACCATATAATCTTCGATCTGAAATGGACCAGTAAATAAATAAATTAATGGAAGCAAAAATTCTGGTCCCGTCTAATTCAAATTACTTATCCCCGGTAATTTTAGTTAAAACAGCTTACGACTCTTTTCAGCTTGCGTGCTATTTTCGTCGCCTGAACAAAAAAAAATCATTAGTGATAACTATCCATTAGCAAATACTAGTGAGACGATCGATTCGCTGGCTGGCGCTAAGTATTTTACAACTCTAGATTTAACGAGTGGATTTTTCCAGCAGAAAATTCCGGAGGATCAGCAGCACTTAACAGCCATTGTCACGCACGACAAATTGATTCAACGGACCAGGAGTCTTTTTAGTTTGAAATCCTCTCCTGCGGCGTTTCAACGTTTAATGAATATTGTACTTAGCGACTTAAAAAATTTAAACATACTTATTTACATAGACGACATCTGTGTTGCTTCTTCTGATGTCGAATCTCACTTCCATAAATAAAATTTAGTGTTTAATCACCTTAGGGAACATAATTTAAAATTAAAACTATCGAAGTGCAACTTCTTTCAGTAAGAAATAACATTTTTAGGTTTCCGGGTTTCAGATAGAAAAATTTTCCCTGCTAGGAAAAACGTGAAAGTAATTGATAAATTTAAACTACCTACAAATCGTAAGTATGTGAGGTAATTCCTAGGCTCAATTGGGTTTTATAAGCGTCACATCAGTGACTATTCTAAAAGGACCATAAACCTAACCAATCTCACTAAAGATAAAAATAAGTTTGTTTGGACTGAGGGGGCTGAGGCAGAATTTAAAGATCTTAAACAAGCGCTTGCAAAAATTCTATCTCTATGTCTGCCCGACATATCGAAAGAGTTTATTATTTATACCGATAGCTCTGCGGTAGCAATGGGTGCGGTTTTGTACCAGGCGGATGAGAGTGGTTTTCCTCACCCTGTAGCTTTTGCTAGATGCAAACCTTAAGGAGGTTGAGAGCAAGTACTCGGCGACTGAAAAAGAGTTGTTGGCTGTGGTGTGGGCCGTACAATATTTTAAGTGCTATGTTTTTCACCGAAAGTGAATAGTGTATACAGATAATGCCGCACTTACTCATGCTTTAAAATTGAGGGATCCCACGTCGAGGATTGCCATGTGGTTGTATGCTCTTGGTGAATTCAACTTCGAGCCGAGATACATAAAGGGAAAATGCAATTCAGTTGCAGATTTTTTGTCAAGGTGCGTTCACTACACATTGGAATTTGTGAATAAAGAGTGTGTTCAAGAGTGTAATTTTGGAGAGAATTCTAAGCAGGAAATGCACATCTTGAGCAGCAGTTTATTGTTGAGTGTGATTAAATTAGCTCAGGATAAAGATAGTTTTTGTAAAAATTTTAGCGCGCTTTTATGTAAAGATTTATCTGTAAAACCTAGTAGTTATAAATTTTCGTTAAGGATGAAACTATAATGTGTTCCAAATTGTCTCCAAAATCTAAAACAGAAGCAGGACAAAAAATTGTTTTTCCTAAGGCTTTAGTTCCAAAAATTTTTCGTATTACTCACGATTCTGCTTTAACATGCCATGCTGGTTTTTATAAAACCTTTAATCGTATTCGTGCAAACTTTTTTGGCAAGACACGTATACAAATGTAAAAAGACTTTTGGACTCTTGCCAGTCTTGTTTGGAATTCAGAGCTCATAAACCCAAAAGGTTAGCCGAACTCCAAAGGTTGGAAATCCACGACGCCCCCTTTTCGATCATACACTGAGATGTTTGCGGGCCTTATTCCCTCACTGAGAGGGGAAACAAATTTATCATTGTGTACATTGATAGTTTTTCAAAATGATCTGAAGTATTTTCAGTTCCCAACATCACTGTTGATACTGTAGCCGAAACTCTAGCAGAATTTATTTGACGGCACGGTACTCCTGCCACATTTGTTACTGATAAAGGTACGAACTGTATGAGTCAAGCCATTGCTCAGGTTTATAGGCAGTTAGGTATAAATCATGTACACACGTCGAGTTTCCACCCAGCTTCAAACGTTCAGGTAGAACACTACCATTCAACAATGAACCATGCTCTTGCTCACCTTGTAAAGGCTCATGATAACGATTGGGATGTGAAGTGAAAGTTTGCTTTGTTAGCTCTGAGGTCGAGCATTCACTCAATGATTGATGAGTTTTCTTTTTTCGTGGCGTATGGTCGTGACATTAGGCTGCCTTACAACACTCTTGGGGAAAATAATGTTATCAATTATAATGATCAACCTCTTATTACAAAAATTTTATACCCTCTCTAAGACAGGTGTATTCTCAAACTAGAAAATTGTTAGAGCAGGCGGCTCTTAAGCAGGAAAATTCACATAGTAAAATAAGCTGTGATAAAAAACTTAAAGTTGGTGACCTAGTTATGTTATTTACTCCTACTATTAAACCTGGACTTAGTAAAAAATTTAATAAATGCAATAGTGATCCGTTTCAAGTTCTCCGAAAATTAAGTTCTGTAAATTTTGAGATACAGCAACTCAGTAATTTAAAAAACATACAAATAGTTCATGTCGACAGGTTATCAAAAATTGTTAACAAACCGGTTTTCCCTGTATTAAAGAGTTTTGACCAAATTGATGCAAATGTCAGTAAAAATCATAATCAGTGTGTTAACTTAAATCAACCTGAAGGTGTTGTAGATATGTTAGATGGTGTTAATCAGTTTCAGTGTGGAAAATATGGGGGGTCTGGTACTGCAAATTTTTATAATGTGTTTATGCCTACAGTTCAGGTGCAGGGTACTGAAATTTTTAATTCAATTGGACAACCTGTTGATTCCTCATTTAAGTATCTTTGCGAGCCCCGAGGTCTCCAACTCTGTGTCCTGTCCAGTCAATTTTCAACAAAATGTATCTCCGACGGTTAGTGAAGCTGAAAGAGTAAATTTAGGTGATATTACGGAATCTACTCCAAAAAGTCTTAGGTTCACACGAAATGAAATAAATGAGGAAATTGTTTCCAGGCCTACGCATAATTATGCTTTACGCTTGCGTAGTAGAATAGGGTCCTGAGATACATTTTGTAGTCAAAATTTGTAAACATTATTTTTTTTTCTTCTATTTGTTCGTAAGTATGTGTTTGGTATAGTTTTCTTATTGTTTTTGTACCGTATATTCGTTAGCATTTGTATCAATATATTTTTTATTTATTAGTATTATGCATATGAGTATATTTTTCCGTGTCGCACCGTGTTGGCATTTTATTGTTAGGAATTTTTTTTGTTAGTATTTGTGCGCATGTGTAGCATTGTAAGCAGTAATTGTGCAAAATTTGTTTTGGGATGTCATGTAGGGGTATGGTCTCAAGTATAATGCAGTAATCTATGTAGTGATAAAATAAAAAAAAAATATTGTGGGGTGGCAGGTCTTGTTTAAGAAAAAAAAAATGTAATTTGAAATTTTTCTTTTTGCTCCTTATCTCTCCAATATCTCTCTTTCGTCTTTCATCAATCAGGTGCGGGATTTTTCTTGAAAATTTCTATTTAGGGGAAAGTTTATATAGTTTATGCCTGCCTCTCTTGTACCTGTGTTATCTGGTTTTCCTACCCTTTTATTTATTTTTTTTTTGTGTGTGTGTGTGTGTATAATATTCATTTAGATGAACGAATTTTGTAGTATTTACTGTGTATGTACTTGTATATATTGCATTTAAGACAGTGTGTATTCTCATTCATGATTATTGATAGTCCTTCGAAGTAGTGGTACAAACATGTACGATTTAGAGAAATTTTTAATTTAGAAAAAAAAAAAAAAAACATCTTTTGCATCACATACATCAACGATAGTGCTCGGAGAGGAATTTGCACTGCTTAGTATTCAGCACGAATCAATTAATATTGTTTTTCTCTCTCTCTCTCCCTAAAGGTTTTTGGTATTTGTGCGCATGAATCACGTTTGATTTATAATTTTCTTGTATTACTGTTGGGAAAAATCTCATATGGTTTGTGCGACTTCGATTGTTGTTTGGAAAATTTATTATGTTTTAAGTGTGTTAGTAATTTGTGTAATGTTATTCCTATAATGTATATATATATATATAGTAGTTTTTCTAAAATATCATGTGCAGAGGTTATCAGGAGTTCTTATGTTGTCCCACTTATACGTAGAAAATTATTTGTGCTAAATTTACTGTTTACCCAACCCTGGTGTTAAATTAGAATGTCCAAAGGAAAGGTGTGAAAAATTTGCAAAGAATGTTAAGGGTCCATGTTAATGTCGGTATGTTTTATTTAGTAGTGGTCAGACTTGTTAGGTACTGTGGTGAAAAATTTGTGCCGTTTGTGTCAACCGCGCAATTGCTAGATGTTTAGATCTTAATGTGGCTGTTATGCTAGACTATTGTGTGAGGTTACTGTCTTCCGTGTGGAATTGGTGCTGAATTGAGTGGAGGGTGTGCCTATGAATGTGTAGTGGGTCCCCGAATGGTGAAACAACTTTGTTGCTATTCAATGAAAATTTTTCTAGGTCTACGATAACTTGTATCTGGTTTAAATTATAATTCCTTTTAGAAGGTGGTAGGTTCGGTTTCCAGGTAAGACGTCTATCTTGCAAACCTAGAAAGTTTCTTAGTTCATAGTTGTCTTCTCTCTTAAGATCGCTGTTTGATCTATTTGATGGGTAGGCGTTTTGTCTCTGGGTTTTCAGCTTCCTTTCAAAAAAAAAAAAAAAAAAATTTTCGTTCTTTTTTTTTGGGGGGGGTGAGGGAGGGGGGTAACGGGGTGTTGTTACGAAGGAATTCATAACTGTTTGTAAAAGATTAGAAGGTGATAAAAATAGATTAAGAAAAGAAATATAGAATTTATTTTCCTTATTTTTAATAGATTAAAAAGGGGTTAGTAAGTCTAATTATTAGTGCAATATCTGTTCTCGTAAAAATGTGCTTTCCCAGGAAATTACTTGCTTATCGGTTTTCCTGTTTAAAAGACTAATTGGTGAGGATTTGTGATAAGTATTTTCCCACCATTAGTTTGTCTGGTTCAAAATTGAATGCACCCTCTTTTCACAAAAATTCCAGTTATGAATTGTCGTTAGGAAGCGATAACGCATTTTGCCCGTTTTTCTAGAATCATTATTCCTCCCTCCCTCATCTAGATTGAAGAGGTATGTCCTTCGTTTCAAATTCCCGGATGAAGGCGAACGGAGTCGGTTCTCAGGCGATAATAAACATATGGTTTCCGTTTGCAAGCGTAATTTGCTTTCCGAAGCTCATTTACGGTTCACAGTTTCATCAAGCGATATTTAACTGCGAGCAAATTAGTTAATAAATAGCGTGTGTCCAGGTGTTTCAATATTGATAATTATAGCTGTACTGGCGTGTTAATGGTTTTTAAACGGACTCTCTTCGTGAGAAAGTTTTACTTGCGTATTCTTAATGGCTTTTTGTTAACTCTTAAAGCTAGGCGGAGTTTTGATTAATATTCGATTGTTCGGGTGTGTCGAATTAGTGTGTTGCATTTTTATCTGTAAGTTTTGGCAGAATAAGGATTGGCTTCCTAGCTGTTGGCGTTTGCGAGGTGGTGTGGTTGCCGTTGTGTAATGGGAGGTTGGAGATTTTGAGAAGCGGTTTTTTTTATCATTGAGGGGGGAGGTTAAGCGGCTTTTCATGCCCCGATACCTCACCCCGAATCATCCTGAGATATCATCTGAGTCTCTTAGCGAACAGAAGTTTCCTACATCTCTCTCCTGTGGTATAGCAGTTCAAAGAAATGTTTCAAAACTGCAGACTGCGTCTAGACGAAAAAAAGGGAGAGCCAGATTTCGGCAAATTGCAAGCGGTTGATGAAAAGTAGCCCATATCCTGTGTGTCCAAGGCGGAATGCTTTAAAAAATTCACCGTTTTCTTTGAGTCACTATTGATGGCTGTGATAAGTTTCATCGAATCTTTGTTTTGGCATACTGGTACACCATGACGCAGTACGACGGCGAATACTCCCTTATGTATCCGAAAGAAGAGTTCACCCCTCGCTGAGTTGTTCTGACAGATGTGATATATCCTCATTGCTTATTCCTTTTCTGGGTCTAATGGAGGCATGCATACTGGTTTCTCCATCGCCATACAATCTAGAAATGCTCTTGAAATCTACTAACAGAGAACTAGCCTGGTAAACTCTACTTCATATTCCTCCAATTAAATTTTTGACTCAGCAGTAAGTGTGTATATTTTCTTTCTTTTGCTTGATTAGTAACATCTTATCCATTATGTTAATAGGGTAAAATTGTTTTAACACGTTCACGCCGGCGTGTTCCACCGGTGGCTCACAGCAAAAGTATCCGAGCACTAATAATCCTTGTCCAAAAATAGTACACTTAATACTGCTTTGTTAAATAAATCCTTGTCGAGTCATGATCTTAGTCAGTCTAAGAACATGATTCGACTAGAATTTATTGAACAAAACAGTTTTAAATATAGTTTTTTGATATCGGAATTATTGGCTAGTGCTCAGATACTTTTGAGAAGAATGCGCCGGCGTGAACGTGTTAATTCTTGAATGTAAGAAAATATATTTGAAAGGGTAATTTTGTTGTGTAAGATAAACACATTAGTTGCTTTGTCATTTTCAGAAATTATAATGGTTAAAATTTATTTTTATTTATTTTACTTGTGTACAGAAAATGACATTTATAAAGTTATTTATTTTGATAAGAGTACAATTTTGTTTGAATTAAAATTATTTCTGAATTACAAATCTTGTAAAAAGAGAAAAGTTGTTGGCTTTAATAATAACCTGTTTAAATTATTGAAATGGTAATTGAAAAATTGTTTTGTAATTAAGGATAAATTCGTCGTTAAATAAATGTTTGCTTTAAATTTTAACTAATGCGTATATGTAAATTCTTAACTTTCTGTTTAGACTAGATAAAGTTCTTAACTTTAATTAAAGATAAACTTTGTTTTGTTTTAATTTTGTTAACGAAATATTTCTCTAATGGGAGATGTTTTATCTCCATTCGGATCAGGGTTTATTTTCAAAATTTTCATAGAAGTAGTTCAAAGGGTCAGTTTCTTAAGTTTCAAGCTCACTTAGTAAATTTACCACAGTACCTTATGTAATTCATTTATTTTGTTAGTTGGTGAATTTTATTATGCACAATCTGGAATAATTGATTTGTTTCAATCATGCAAATGAAGATTGAATTACTTTTAAGAGTGTTAAATTTAGGCATAATTTTGAATGGAAAATTTAATACATTTGAATTTTAAAAATAAAATTTAAATTTGGAACTTTTGGGAATAATAAACATAAACTAGTGATAAATATTGTTTAAAAATCATTGTTTTTGTGTTGAAATTCCAGAGTGTGCATATCAGTTTATTTGATTTTCTTGGTAGGCTTTATGTTTTTTAATTTTGATGATTTTTGAGGTTTAAAGTAATTTCATCTATGAGAGACATAATCTGTATATCTTACACTGTATCGAATTAATTGTAACCTAGATTACTGGATTTTGTGAAGATATGCAGATTATTAATAATGAGATGATTTTGCTTATTTGTTATTATTGTTACAAGTATGGTAGTTAATGGGTGGTAATTCTGGGGTTTAAATGTTAAAATTTAAATAGTAGGAGGGTTTTTGTCTGTGTTTAGTTTTAGGATATTCAACAACTAGTTTTTTTTCCCCTTAAAAAAAAAAAAAAAAACAAACAAGGAATAAATAAAAATTTAAATGAGAAAAATTTTGGATTCGTCCATAGTTGATGTTTGAACTGTCTCTCTATTGAACGGATAACGCTAATGTGCTGAAATAGAAATATTTTTTTTTAATTTGTTGTCACCACTACACGACACAAAAATTATGTTCAAAGTTAAATCTTTGGTTGTTTTTTATTTTGAATAAAATTAATTTCTGGTTTATGTAAACTTATGTAAGGTGGCTCAGTGGTTCGTGCACTGACTTTGGTGGTTTGTAGTAATCTCTAAGTTTGAATTTCAAAAATAAACTGCAATCAAGAGATATAAAGAAAGAAAAGAAAATGCAGATTCAATATACAACAATACATTGTAGATTGTAATACACAAATATGTTTACTATTCGCTATACTCATTGGGTTCTACGGTTTAGCGCCCATTGTTTTCGGAAGTTGGTACCCCAAACCGAAGCAGGGTTTTGAGTAATTATAATTCTATATAATGTAATGTAATTTTTTTTTGTAAAGCGATATAAAACAGAAAGATTCCTCTTCGTCTTTTTTTTTTTTTAAATTCATTTAAATGTAGTGATTAGCGATGCAAGCAAAGATGTATACATATAATAATAATAATAATAACTGATCAGTATAATGATCAAACATCTGGAAGCAGGACTTGAATTAATCATTGAACAATTACGTATGAAGTGGAGTTATACAGAAAGCAAAATATATTGAAAAAGTTAATAAAGGTAGAAAAATATCTTTGTAATTTCCCAAGAAACTGTTATGAAGGGCAATTATAGCAGCAGGGTAATAAAAAAGTTTTAAAAGCAGGGCTCAAAAATTTCAAGAATTAATTAAAAGATATTTAAGACGTTAAATATATAATAATAATCTATAATAATAAAAGAAGATGTCTGTCTGTCTGTCTGTGCATCTATACGTTCAGCCCCTACTGAACGCAGAAGTATAAAATTTGACATACGGGTGCTCAGAAGCCTTCCCGAGTTGATAGTGAAAACAGAATTTAAAAATTTTAATTAGTTCCGGAGATATTAATTAAAACGTCGACCAATGCCTAATTAAAAAGCGAGCGGATCGTAATTTTCGCCCTTCAGCGTGTTCCTGAAAGGAGAAAGCAGAGAGAGAAAAATTTTGCGGGTTTTTCTAAAGCGATCGCTGCCGATCTGTTGAAAATATCGAAAATACACCTGTACCACGAGAAAGAGCATTTATTACCAATTCTTACGGTACAATTTTATTTTTTTAAATACGGATTTTTTATATTTTTTAAAAAAAGTTTTGGGTCGAAAATTTCTCTTTTTCTCGATTGTCTTTTTTGAAACGCCCTGTACGACCGAGTAACTGTTCCATTTATTTGGAAAGGACATTTAGTTCTCTTTCGAACCATATAAACATTTTTAGAAAATACGGATTAGCGATTAATATTTTTAGATTTTACGAAACATCGATTTTTTCATAAAACATTTTATAACTCAAAAGCGTTTAGAGATAAATCATTTCTTTTTTTTTTTTTTTTTTTTTTTTTTTTGTATATAGATTATTCAGTGCCAGGTGCTAGAGGTCGGGAAAAATTGCTTTTTTGTTTTTCGCCCACGTGACAAAGTATACTGGAAATAAAAAAAGCAGTTTTTGAATTTTTTCAATTTAAAATCGATCAAAAGCAGAACTTCGAAATTGCACGTCATTATGGCTCACCTGTATGCAGTTAAAAAATCTAAAGTATAACTTTAAAAATAAAATAAATAGACATATTATATTTATTTAAATTCATTTTTATTTAATCTGTTAATGACACCATTCACGAATTACATCTGTTAATGAGTTACTTTTAACAGAATAATATTGATTCCCCCCCCCCTTTTTTTTATGAATTCGGTTGTAAAAAAGCAGTTTTTGAATTCTTAAATTTTAGATGGATTTCAATAGAAATCGTTTATCGCCCTTGATAGATTAGCCATTTTGAGTATAAAATATATCATAGATATTCATTATTGTAATACATAATACATCATTCAAAAGATATTTTAAAGTATTTTTATTTTAGGCTATTAAAATGATATAAGCCGTTCAAATTCTGTACGAAACTTTCGGAGAAAACTACGGAAAAACCAGAAAATTTTTATTCTTTTATATTTTACAGAGTTTCAAATTCAGATTTTCGCTTACATTTCGTACTAATAATTTTTAACGATATATAGCCCGGAATTAAGCAAGTTTTGGAGAAAACCACAGATAAGTCAGACACAAATCTTTAAAAAAAAATGTTGTACGGCGCCGCAGGCGCCACCGAGCGGGACTTAGCTAAAGTCAGAAATTTGAATGGTCATAACATGGTGAGCGAACAGGCTGTTTCAGATATTGAAAAGGGAAGAGGGCGCCGAACGCGCTACCACACGGGAATTTACATGGCTTTCAATAAGCTATTTTCACGATATATCGATAAGCTGTTATAAGACCCGAAACGGGAAAAAGGCGCCGCAGTCGCCACCGAGCGGGAGTTTCGTAAAGTCGGATTTTTCAGGGATCGCGAACCAGCTGGTCGCCGAAGGCGGCTAGTAATAGTAATAAAATAACGAAACCCCAAAAATTACCAAATGTCATCCATTTGTATATTAATTTACATGATTCAAGAATAGTTTAAGAGTATTGATCACAATATAACAATGTAAGAGACTACAAGATTAAACTCATTACAGAGTTAACATATCAATTAAAAAAAAAAAAAAAAAAATAGATTGTTCATCTATACTAATATATAATGAGGAAAAAAAATTTTTGTATGTGGAGAGTAATCTCTTTAAACCCTTTAACCGTTGCAAACGGCTTTTTCCGTCACGTAATAGTTGAAAAAAGAGGCTAATGTGGCAAATTTTGGAAAAATATGATATTTTTTCCTAGGACATAAGATTACTGAATATCCATTGATTTCAAAAACTATTATGCTTTATTCCTACTTCACTTAGTATTGATTTTATGAGTTATTAAACAGATATGCTAAAAAACTCGACACGGTTAAAGGGTTTAATCTCTTGATCTACTGAGCCAATTATTATTTTTTTTTTTTTTTTTTTCACTAATCAAAAGATGCATTACCCTGAATGCTATAGGCAATAATTAATTTTATTAAAATATTTTTTTTTTTCTTTTTTGAAAGTTCAATATTTTAATTAAAATCCTCATAACATCAATGAAAAAAAATTAAATATTTGAAATCTAGCTGATGTCACTAGAAAACAAGTTTTTACACGTTCATTTCTTTCTTTTTTTTTCTTTTTAATTATTTGGCATGAAAAGAAATATATATATGCGTAAATAATAAAATTTATATAAAGTTTTGTGAAAAATTAAGTTTCCACTGCAAAAACAAACGTTATTTTAGCTTTAAAAGTATTTATTTTCTTTCTTTCTATTCCTTTTCTGTTTTTTTTTTTTTTTTTTTTTTTTTTTTTTTTTTTTTAAATGATTTTATAATTTAATTTATTTAAAATATGTTTGTGGATATTCTAAATATTAAGGTATGTTATAGAATATATTTTTAGTTAATTTTTAATATTGAAAATCATTTAAGGCTTCAGATGAGTAATTTTTGTTTTATTATTTTTAATATATTTTTTAAAGTACACTAATCGCTGAAATTCATGATTTTTTGCTTTTTGTTTTGTAGTCGCTAATTTCAATTAGGTGATTGTCACGCAATTTGGCGCATTTGGTGATTCACACACATGGCATGCATATCAGCTTGTTCTTTGTTTGAAATTAAGAAATAAACTAGCAGGATTTGCCCGCTTCGCTGGTCACTAAATTTAAAGGAAACTCTTTTCTATATAGCTTTATAAAAATAAAATAAAATAAATTACTGAAATTGTTCAAAAGCTCGCTTCAGGTCCCTGCTGCCTTCGGCAGCGATTTGGTCATGCACTGCAACTCGGGCACTTGTCCCTATTACCTGCGACAATGGTTTACCAATGAGCTTCCATTTAGGTGCTTATTATATAACAGTTTCGAAATAGATAGTATCGAAAAAATTGGAGTTTCCCTTTTATATTTGAATCCCAGTTACATGTGAACAACACTATACGTGATGCACATAATATTTTCTTTTACGTTATTTCCTATGTTTATTTTGTTTATGCAATCAACCATACAATGACAGCAATTTCACACCAAATAGTACAATATGCTGTGACCGGCTACGTCTGTCGCATGAGACAATTAATTTTTTGTGTTTATATATAATTCATGGTTTGTAAACCTGATAGTACAGCCTTAATATAGTTCTCTTTGGCGACTTTTGAATTTTTGTCACCATTTTAGACTTAATCCATTGTAACAATAAGACTTAATCCCTTGTAACAATATGATATGAGCGCTATTTATGCCGTGTTTTAGACAACTAATCTTTTTCTTTTTATATTTATTTCCCATTAAACACATTTTTATTTTTATTTATTTATTTAAATATTAATTTGAATAATTCAAATATTTCTGTTCGACAGCGTGCAAGTGCAGTAACACACAGCGGCTCATTTGTTTGTATGATAAATTAGCATAGTGATTATTATATATAACTAGTATGTTGTGGCCACCACATGACTTTCTTCTATATTTTCCTATACAAATTCACTCAATAACAATATATATAAAAAAAAAAAAAAAAAAAAAAAAAAACTAATTTTTTCCCAAATTTTTTTAGAGGGGGGGGGGGGGGTAAGCGATGCCCCCATATGCACAATTTTTTTTTTCCAAATTAACTACTACTATAATCAATAACTCATATTAATTTTACAATCACAGGTTAAGAATAATGCTCATTATGTACATTTATACGAAATTTTGTCCTGTACTGTCATGTTAAAAATTTAAAAAAAAATAAGATCACAGTGCCACCTGTTGAGCGATTGGTCACCAAATCTAATCAGCACCAGTTTATGTCAGGGGCCAACTAAATACCAAGTTTGGTTAAATTTCGTTAAAAAAAAAAAATTACGATTTATTTTCTAAGTTTTTTTTTCGGTAAAAGTAAAAAACGATAACTTTGTTTTAAATTATCACAGATTTATAGTTCAACCATTCGTTTTAAAGGTATTAACGAGACCTTTCGAAAGATACCCATCTTGAAAATTTACTCCCCTCGAGGGGAGACTTTTCCCCCAGGGGGGGTGGTGAGGCTCCTACACATACAAAAAAAATTTCCCAGTTGACTATCTCTATTATAAATAATTCTTGTAAATTTCATAATGATTTCTAAAAAATAATACTCTTTATGCACATTTATACAAAATTTTGTCCTATATCACCAGGCTAAAAATTTAGAAAAAGCGAGATGGCAACGCAACCTGTCAGACAATTTTTACCAAAAGTTGATAGGCACTAATATATGTCAAGGTGCAACTACATACCAATTTGTATGAAATTCTGTGCAGTAGTTCCTGAGATACAGTTGCCACAAAATTTTGTCACACACACACACACACACACACACACACAGACAGACAGACATTTTCTAAAAATGGTCAAATCGTGTTCTACAGCTCTCAAAACGTGTAAATCCATCAAAAACCCGAGGTCGAAAATTTTTACGAATCCAATACTTCCTTCTATTGAATATAGAAGAAAGTAAAAATAAATAAATAGGTAAACATTATTTTGCTACACAACTTTATTATGTCGCTCCATTGGCGGCTTTCGAATTTTTGTCGCCATATTAGTGATAGATTTATTTATTTATTTATTTTTGTATGAAAAGGGGAAGACTATTTTGCTAATAATTTTATCAGACTCTTTTTTGTTTATACATAAGAATCCTTCATATTCCGCTTATATTTTTAATGGTTTTTAGGTTTAAAATAGTGCTTGTTGAAGTAAATTTCCTATCTTTAAAACTGCATTTTTTCTGTAAATTTTGTGTAAAAATAAATCATTTATGTTTTTATATATTTGATGCGCTACTTAGATTAAAATGGCTGTTGCTATATTAAACTTCTTGTCGAAAAACTTTCGGTGTACTTCAGCACCAAAATTTAAAAAATCGCCCAGCAGGATCTATTAATGAAACTGATAAAATAAAAATATGGTTCATAGAGTTTAAATAATCTATTTTAAAAAGCTGTTAAAATCCAAATTTTTAATGTATCGTATCACATATATAGATATTGTTACAAAATTGTAAATAATTGTGTTTATTTTTGTATAAATTCTTTTAAAGAGTCTTAGTAAGTTGATAAAGTGCTAATTTTGTGCATTTCTAGTCGTCTTAGCCTTGAAATAGCCTTATTTTCCCTTAAAAACACATTAAAAAGGCTCAATAAGGCAAGTAATGGATTTGGCGCCAAATTTGGCGACTTTTCCCCACCTTGGCGATTTTTTGGCGACCTTGGCGAGAAAATCCTTATATGGGATATACCAAATATGGAAGCTCTAATCTCATTGGTTGATGAGATACGGAAATTTCCGGAACACTCCACACTTTTCTACAGAGGTATATAAGGGTGCTTTCTCACCAAGGCAAGTCAGTTCAGTTCTCAGCCAGCTTCGCTAATGCTTGCATTGTTCTGAGCCTCTTTGAAAGAGACTTGCTTTATGTGTTATTGCTATACAGTTTGTACTGTCGATTTGCTATTGACAGCTGTTGTTTAAGCTGTGTTTTACTGGTTGAATTGAAGCTGATACTTGTTTTATAGACCTGTATTTTTCTGGAACTTTCTGTGAATAAATTACTGAATTTTTGTACGTTTGACCTTTCATTCTCGAACAACTGACGAACCCCCAAGTACGCAACATTTCTGGTGTCAGAAGTGGAATTGTCTGTGAATGGTGATAAATAGAGCTATGGAGCGAGAGATGAGGAAACTTCTAGAAAGCTTAGCTACCCAGATGAATGAAATGAGAGAAGGACAAAGAGAAAAGAAAGAAGGACAGAGAGAGATGAAAGATAGCCTGAGTCAAGAAATGACTGAAATGAAAGCAGGGCAGGAAAAGATGGAAAACGGATTGATCGAAAGAATGGTAATGAACTTTACGTCTATGGCCAAGTTAAAAACACCGCCTGCCGGATGATTCTGGACACGGGAGCCAACGTGACCATCATTAGAGCGGATTTGGCTCAAGAACTAAAAGAGAAGATCATCTGGACGCCGCCCTGTGTTAAACTCCAGACTGTGACCGGAGACGAAATCAAAATATATGGGAAAATGAACTTGCCCATCACTTTTGGGAATGCCAGTTACCCTCATATGGCATATGTGGCTGATATAAGAGATCCTTTAATCATGGGAATTGTTTTCCTGAGAAAATTTAACTTTCAATTGGACTTCAAGAATAAAGAACTGCATTCGAGTTCGGAAGACATCGCTGTGTTCAACACTGAAAATCAAGACATTCAGGCAATTTGCCGGATAACAGCCAAGTCTTAAATTTCCATCCCTCCACACACAGAGACAATAGTTTCAGGAACACCACCTACAAAGCAATACTTCCGCTATGGACTGATTGAATACCCGAATACAGACAATAGCCCAAGAGGAGTTCTGTTAGCATCATCTCTAGTTGATCTCTCAAAGAGTACTATTCCTGTGAGAGTCGCAAACATCAGCGATAAGGTCCGAACAGTGAAGAAGGATGAGGTGTTAGCAGCCTGCACTCCTGTAACATGCATAAACCGCCCCACGCAATCAACCGAATCCAAGTCTTCTGAGCAATTAGCAACGGAATTACTCAAGAATGCAGAATTAGGAAGTGAACAGAGATGTGCTGCGGAGAAGCTACTCCAAGAATTTAAGGACCATTTTCTCGAACACCTCAAAACGTTGGGAGAACGAACATCACCCAGCACAGAATTGATACAGGAAATCATCCTCCAATCAAACAACATCCAAGAAGACTTCCATTTGCTAAACAGGAAGAGGTCACTGAACATCTAAGTGAAATGCAGCACAATGATGTCATCGAGCCATCAAGGAGTCCTTGGGACTCTCCTATAGTACTGGTGCGAAAAAAGGATGGTTCAACAAGATTTTGCGTGGATTATCGTCGTTTGAATGACATTACGAAGAAAGACAGTTACCCTCTTCCTAGAATTGACGACACATTAGACACACTTGCTGGCAATAAATGGTTCTCGACTTTGGATCTGAAGAGCGGTTACTGCCAAGTAGAATTACATCCTGATGATCGTGAGAAGACTGCATTCTCCACGGGACACGGACTGTGGCAATTTAAAGTTATGCCATTCGGATTATGTAATGCACCTGCCACCTTCGAACGCCTGATGGAGACAGTGCTAAAAGGACTTTCCTATGATGCCTGTCTGGTGTATTTGGATGGTATTATCATTGTGGGGCGCAACTTTGAAGACCATCTACGAAACATCCGAAAGGTGCTGGAGAAACTCAGAATGGCTAACCTCAAATTGAATCCAGGCAAGTGTAACTTGTTCCGTCGTGAAGTGAGCTACCTCGGCCATATCATCTCTGCCGAAGGTGTGAGAACTGATCCTGAGAAGATCTCTACAGTCGAGAACTGGAGTCGCCCTGAAAATATACACCAACTACGAAGTTTCCTGGGGTTATGCACTTACTACAGGAAGTTTGTCAAGGTCTTCTCAAATATTGCCAGATCACTCCACAAGCTGACGGAAGCCAAACAGAAGTTCCTGTGGACAGATGAATGTGAAAAAGCGTTCAAGCGACTTAAAGAGGCCTTAACATCATCGTCTATCTTCACGTATCCACAGCCCGACAGACAGTTCATACTTGATACAGATGCCAGCTATGAGAGTGTCGGTGCTGTTTTGTAGCAGGAAATTGATGGTCAAGAACATGTCATTGCCTATGGGAGTAAATACCTGTCTAAACCAGAGCGAAATTACTGTACCACCAGGAAAGAGCTACTCGCCATCGTAAAAGCCATAGAACATTTCCATCATTACCTATATGTTAGAACAGGGGTGGCCAACCCGCGGCCCGCGGGCCGCATGCGGCCCACCGCGTAGTTTATTGCAGCCCGCGAGGAGACTAACGATATTTAAAGATGGACAACTTTGGATAACGGGTCAAAAATTAATAAATACGTTCTGACTTTTCGAAGTGAAAATACCTCTCAACGATTATAGTAGCTAAAGAACTGTTGTAATGAAATATTATGAGATCCATTATTCATTCTTTTTATTATAGTTTTAATGTACAGTCATAATTTTTTCACGATTCTATTGTTAATTTATGAATGAAAATAATTTAAAATAATGTATTCTGCTCCGAATTTTCAACCTGCCCTTCCCCGAAAAAAGTATATGCGTAACTGAATCATATACTCACAAACATATATGCACATATGCATATGTACAGTCACAAAATAATAGTAATAATAATAATAATTTTCTTCCCCGACTGATTTCGCCGTAAATTATCGTAGAAACCAGCAGCTGATGCCTAAAGATCGGTAATGACATCTAGAGTTTTTAATTCAATTGCTAAATTTTGTTTAGGGTTTCATCTACATATTAAAACTTGCATAAACTTCGTCCCCCCCCCCTGAATAATAACACCCATTGTTGACTACATATTCGAATTTCTGAGGTCAAGGCGGTTCGAAAAAAGGTAGAGTTTATATTGTTTATATCAAGTCTTCATAGAGTTACAAGCAAAAATTGGTCAGGGGTAAATCTCTATATTTAAAAAAATTAAATAAAGATATCACACAGAAAAGTATTATACCCATTCAGATAATAATCGAAAAAGGAGTATAAGAAGTTTAAATATAAAATAAAGTAAAGTAAAGTAATACTAATTAAATGCGTAAGCAGAGTAAAATATGACACAAATGATAACAAGTGACAGCCCCTGAGAGCAATAAAAATTGAAATATCACTATAATTTGAAAAATAATGATAGGAATGAACTGTAAATTTAGAAACTCATATTTTTGATGATGCCCGTTCTATTCGTGCAAAAATTAATGTAGGTCATAACTCATAATTTTTTGAAATATGATATTATTAATAATTTTCATAATTCACAAAATGTTTTTTAATCAAAAATATGCATGAAATATATTTGGGCCAGTTTTAATATGTACACACCCCTTAAGCAAAATTTAACCAAATCGTTCTAAACTAGGCCTTATTACTAATCGAACAGCACCAGCCAAATGTCTCTACACTAATTTACGGCAAAATTAATCGGGAAAGGTGTGTGTGTGTTTGGGGGGGGGGGGGTATGGCTGTACATAGGGTGCGGCCCGAATGAAGAAAATAGATTTCCAAAGCGGCCCACCAAGTGTTTTGGGTTGGACAGGCCTGTGTTAGAAGATTCCTGCTCCGGACTGACCATGCATCTTTAACGAGGTTGCTCCAGTTCAAGAACCCGCAAGGACAGATTGCCAGATGGATACAACGCCTCCAGGAATATGACTTCGAGATACGTCATAGTAAAGAGACTCTACATGGTAATGCAGATGCCTTGTCTCGGAAGCCCTGCTCGGAAGTCTGCAAGTACTGCTCTAGAGCCGAACAGAAATACCTGCCGATAAATCCGCTGGCCTGCCTAGTTACTATCTCAACACCATCAGAACAAGATCCCGATCCATGGAGTGACGAAGAACTTAGAAAAGCCCAGTTGGAATATCCTGACGTAAAGCCAATATTACAGCTGAAGGAGACGACCAGCAACAGACCTACCTGGCAGGATATTTCCAGATTTAGTCCCATTACGAAAAGTTATTGGGCATTTTGGGACTCTCTTCATATCAGAAACGGCGTATTATACAGAAAGTGGGAATCTGATGATGGGAAAAGCTTCGGATAGCAGATTGTGTTACCAAGATTAAAAATTTCAGATGTTTTAGAACAACTGCATAGTAGCTCTACAGGAGGCCATTTTGGGGTAATGAAGACGCTGCAGAAAGTTCGGGAACGTTTCTAGTGGTGATAGGCAAAGAAGGATGTGGAGAAATGGTGTAAATCCTGCGATGCTTGTGCGGCACGTAAAGGCCCGCAGAAACGAAGTCGAGGAAGACTGCAACGGTATAACGTGGGAGCACCGTTTGAACGGATTGCACTCGACATCTTGGGTCCTTTGCCACGGACCTCCAGTGTAAATAAATACATCCTTGTCGTGATATAGTATTTCACCAAGTGGCCTGAGGCATATCCCATTCCCAATCAAGAGGCATGCACGGTCGCAGAGGTCCTAGTGCAGCAATGGGTGTCAAGGTACGGCACGCCCCTACAACTTCATACCGACCAAGGTAAGAACTTTACCTCTGATGTTTTCAAAGGACTGTGTCAACTACTTGGCATAGACAAAACGCAGACAACACCCTTACATCCCCAGTCGGACGGCATGGTCGCGAGGTTCAACCGTACCATCCTGAAGTCAAAGATCCGGGGTTCGACTCCCAGTCCAGGCATTATTCTCACTCAGTCGGAAAAATGAAATTTCAAGTCAAAGATCCGGTGTTCGACTCCCGGTCTAGGCATTATTTTCACTCAGTTGGAAAAATAAAATTTCAATAAATATGATTTTCTTCCACAGTTGATTGTGTGATTTTAATAAAAAAAATTGTATTTCTTTCTCCCATTATTTAATGGTGTTTTCCATTTCCTGCGGCTTATTTCTGTTGAGCTATCTACATGATACACGAGAGATGTTCCTGCCTAAAGTTTGTCTGAGTGAGTAATGCTGACCGGTTTGTCGGCCTGGATAGCTGAATTGGTAAGTCAATGATCCGGGGTTCGACTCCCGGTCCAGGCATTATTTTCACTCAGTCGGAAAAATAAAATTTCAATAAATATAATTTTCTTCCACAGTTGATTGTGTGATTTTAATAAAAAAACTACACAGCATTCTAATTGCTCTTAACCCTTTAGTTAAACCTTAGAAAACGGAAAATTTCATTGTTGTTTCCACAATGCATTTTTTACAATATGCCAAAATAAAGTTTATTTCAGTATGAAATGAATATGTAATTAAGCATTTGAAGGTAAGTCTTATGATTATTATGTATGATCTTGACTGTTAAAAAACAAAGCTGTTTTATCTGAATATGACCATCAGGTATGTACATTACATCATATATAGCAGGTTCTGCTCTCGAAATACTTCAGTCCCTTATTCATTCAATAGATTTGGATTTTGGGAATAAGGCCGATTGAATACTATAGGTCCTAGGCCAGAGGAAGAGTGCCCTCCGTAGGGGTCTTTCTAAAGGGTCCTAGCCCATGTTTACTCAAGTTTCGAAGAAAACCACGGAAAACTCCGAATGGCTAGGGCGACGAGCGCGACCTGGGTTCGAACCTTTACCTTATGTCTACCAGCTTTGAGTGCAGAACCGCTCGGCCACTGGTAGCTCCCTTCAATGGAATACAGCTAAAAAAAAAAAAAACCTCTTCTGCTATTCTAAAAAGTGCAAATACACCTAACACTTCATATACACAGTTTGAAATCGGCCTTATAATGAAAACCTGTTTGGATGAATAAGAATTAGGCTCTAGTTATTTCTTCTTTGCACCCACTTCTGAAACCATAAAGATCGAAAATCATGAAAAAAATCGTATTAATTGGAGAAACAAATTCTCTGTATTTATGTAAAAGAATTATTATTATTATTCAAAGTTTATTCTGCGTCTCGGTTAATTTTTAGAGATCTCACACAGCTTTCAAAAGTTTCATTTTGTTTTTGAAAAGGGTGAGAAATTCTGACCCATTATTTACCTCTAATGAGATCCTTGAAATAAGACTACCTCTTTAGTGCTAGTGTTTACGAATAAAAAAGGCTCACCAGCGGCCGAGCGGTTCTGTGCTCAAAGCTGGTAGACGTGAGGTGCCGGGCTCGATCACAGTTCGCACTCGTCGGCCTAGCCGTTCGGAGTTTTCCATGGTTTCCTCCGAAACTTGTGTAAATACGGGCTAGGACCCCTCAGAAAGACCCCTCGGAGGGCACTCCCCCTCAGGCCTAGGGCCTACAGCAGTCAATCGGCCTTATTCCCAAATCCAATCCAGTCCATTTACAAATAAGAATGATTTCGAAAAATAGTTAGATTTTCTTTCACAAAATTCAGTATGGTAGTCTTTATAGGAAAAAAAAAAAGGCTTTTGTTTTTTCAGTATGAGAATTGATTGACTTCTTAATTTTGTCAAAAATACCAAATTTATATTTTAAAATAGTCTTAAAATAAAATAATTTTTATGCATAGTTTGAACGTTAACAATTTAATGAATATAAAAAATTTCTGTAAAAATAAAGCACATTTTTTAACATAAATACAGCATAGGTTGCTGTAAATTTGTATAGCTAGTTCTGTAGAAATAATTGAAGGTTTGTTGCTTTACATTGTGCTGTAAATCGGTTTAAAAAAATTTCCAGAAGTCTTTAGGTGCGTATGACAAGATTTATAAACTAGTCAGTTCTGGTGTTGACTTTATCTGTTTTTTAAAGAATAACCTCTGTGATCCCAACGGCGCGGTTGGCAAAGCGCTGGCCTCTGGCACAGATGATTGTGAGTTCGAATCGCGGGCTACCCAAGACGGTATGCTTCCTATGAAAATTAGTAAAATAGCTTTTGCGTGTAAAAAATAAATGAGTTTTTTAGTGTTGTGGATTTCTCCCTTGACGCATGTGTAATAATTACAAGAAACTTTTTTAAAGCATTCGAGAAACTCAAACTTTAACTTTTAATTTTACGGTTAATGCTACTATTTTTGCAGGTTGGTTATATGTTTCATCACAACGTGAAATTACTGGCGATACATCATTCATCGTCAAAATATATTTTTACGGGCTTTGTCTGGAATCTCTGCTGCCGGGCTTTGCCCGTAATTTTAGTGCAGCATTTTTTACAGTGTTGAGGACGCAGACTTAAGATTATGAGGTTGATGAAGACATTGCCGAAGATAGGAGAAACCCGAAGCAAGTTTTAGAGCAATTTCAATGGATTTTCTTTTTAGTTTTCTTATAAAGCAATAGAAAAATTGTGTTTCTCTTTTTTATTCATTTAAACATAGTGACTAGAGAAGCAGCCAAAGCCTGCTAGTCCATAAATATAATTATAATTAAGCAGCAAAATTAGCAAGTTTTATTTAAAAGTATAAAGCATTATACTATAAAAAATATCTAACTAAAAATATAGTACCATACAACAAAACTTTTTACGTGGATATACACAATATCTAGAGAAAAAGAAACGAGTTGAATGATCTTAAAAATATTAATAACTATGTTAGGTAAAATTTCATATTATTTCAAAATTGCTAATTAAAATTACATGTATAAGGTAAATAAAGCAGGTGGATAATGGGGGGAAGATGTTTGATTAAGGAGTTTAGGTGGTGTTGTAGGCTAGTTGGCTGATTGCGATGTTGATATTAAAAAATCATTGATAGTCAGTTGCATTTACTACCATTAAACATTAAATTGTCCCTTTCATTAATTATTTAATTCTTCATTAATGATATCTGTTAACTGCTCTTATGTGTTATAATTTAGTATAAATAATTTGACTTTATCATTATATAATAATATTAATTATACCAAATTTAATTTTAAATTTATCTATTTAAGCCACATTTAACAATTTAATTAATAAAAATTCCAATAAATTTAGTTACACTACAATATTAAGGTATGAAAATAATTTGTTATAAATAATCTTTTCACTAAACCAGAATAATAGTATTTTAAATTATTTGAGCTCTATAAATTATCTATAAATATAATTTTACGCGAAAAATGGAGGTAATATTCTAAAATTACCATTTTGCTTCTAATATGTTCATGTTTTCTGCAATACTACTCAATTTTAAAAATACAAGAAAAAGTTATTTTATTTAATAAAAAATCTGGTGTGAAACAACCACACGACTTCCATTACCCACTCGTACACGTATTATATGCATTTTTTGATATTTTCCAGTGAGAGAAAATTCATACATGTGTAAAGACATATGAAACAGAGTTTACATAGCGAGTTAAAAAATAAGAAAAACAGGATGACTATTAATTTTCCGTGATAACCAAGTAAAGCATGAGAAGGATATCTAAAATGGGTTTATGTAACTATTTTCAAGAAAATCGTTAGAGCCGTTTTTGAGATACCGACTTTTACCAAAGCTTGGCATAATTAATTATTGACCGTAAAAGAACAATTACATGAAAAAGGATATTTAAAAGAGGGTTAATATGGCAAGTTTGAAAAAAATCCGTAAAACCGTTTTTAAAGGAACGCCCTTGGGAGACCTGAAATTGAGCTATTTATACAGGACGCCTATCAATTTTCCTGAACTAACCAACTATATCATTCAAAAGGACATCTAATAGAGTGTTTATATATCAAGTTTGAAGAAAATCGTTAGAGCCGTTTTTGAGATACGGACTTACGGTCCCACTTCCGGTTTCCGATGTCCCACTTCCGGTTAAACTCAATTATTGACAGGAAAACAATAATTACATACAAAAGAATATTTAAAAGTGAGTTAAAATGGCGAGTTTGAAAAAAATCCGTACAACCGTTTTTAAAGGAACGCCTTTGCGAGGCCTGAAATTGAGCTATTTATACAGGACGCCTATCAATTTTCCTGAACTAACCAACTACATCATTCGAAAGGACATCTAATAGAGTGTTTATATAGCAAGTTTGAAGAAAATCGTTAGAGCCGTTTTTTGAGATACGGACTTACGGTCCCACTTCCGGTTTCCGATGTCCCACTTCCGGTTTTTCAATTTTCACCAAAATTTGGAAATTTCATCTGTAGACCAGACGTATTTCAATTCTAAAGTTTCGTAGCTCTATCTTTATTAGTTTCTGAGCTATAATAGCCAGAAGATTCTCCACATACATACACACACACACACACACACACACACATACATACACACTGACCAATTGCCAAAAACCACTTTTTTGGACTCAGGGGACCTTAAAACGTGTAAATCAGGTGAAAACCCGATATCGAATTTTCAGACCGAATACAATACTTCCATTACCTACGGTAGTAGGGTAATGGAAGTAAAAATATTTTAGACATATTAAACCTTACAAAGTTTTGTAATTAGGGTTATCTGTGTTTTATGACAAATTAAACAATTTGTGGTATTTCCATGGTGACTTGCAGTGTTCATATTATTTTCATAACTGCATGAAACAACGTATACTATTCTCCATGTTTTTATTATTATTATTATTCATTAGCTTTGTCTCTTGCATTCTCTTAATAATTTTATTCCATTTGTTAATTTGTTTATCGTGTATGATTGGTATTAAAATACGGTTTATAGAAATACAGACAGACAGACAAACCGAAGTCATTAACGCTTTTCAACCTCCTTGGAAAGTGTTAAAAAAAAAAAAAAAGGAAGAAGAAGAAGGAGAAAAAGTTGTACGACTACTTGTGCTTTATTTTTATCCCGCCTTACTTTTCAATAACCTTATTTAGTATATTCATTCAGATATTTTACATACACGTTTTCCTTATTATTTATTTGTTTATTTTTTTTTTTAATTGCAATGAAAAACAGATTATAATTAGATTTTCTCTTTAAATTATTTCTAACAACTAGAAAGAAAAAGTAATTTAAAAATTTAATAATAAATTTCAGAAAATAATAATAATAATAATAATAATAAAGAGACCTTGTATCAGTTATAACATAACATATCAATCTTAATTAATTATTTAAATTGTCACTTTATGCACAGAACATACAAAATCGTTTGAAAATCTAGTTTATATATTAAGAAATGCATGAATTTTAGAACATTTTCTATCTGAATATCAAAATTTAAAATGAATGAATGTCTGGGATTTAAAATATGCTTGATTTAACATATGTATAGAAAATGACTTTGAATTACTATCCATTTTCGTTATGTTATATATATATATGGCAAAGAAGTTTTTACAAACAAATTTTGTCTCTCGAATTTTTCGAAACATTAGGTAATGAAAGGATCACTTATAAATTTGAAATTAAGCAAATTTCATTTATCACAGAAGAACATTTTAATGATATAGTAATTTTGCAATACTTAAAGAAATTAATATTAGCCTAGAATTTGTATTTTGAAGAAATTTATTTTTATTATTCCATCACTGGGAATTTGCAATAAATGATACAAAATTTTAACACAACTTTAAAACTTTGAAAAGTAACTGATTTTAGGGAATTTGATATATAGCTTGATTACTCTAACTATTTATTTTGAATGCTAAAATATTTTTAAAAATTACCTTTAAAAGCTATTTGCAAATAATAATAGTAATGATTCCTAAAACTTTTACTCCTGATTTTTTTTTTTTTTTTTTTTTTAGTAAAAGTATTTGACATATTTCAGATTTTCAGAAGAAGCATTAGAATTTATTTCCTATAGTTTGAATATTTTATTGTTTTATCAATAAGCAGTTCTCCACAAATAACTAATAATAAAACTTAATGATAAAAAATAATTAAATGTGATTAAAATATGAAAATGTAACTTAATTTTTGTTTTGGTACAGTCGATAACAAAAGTGTCCGAACACTAGCAAAAATTCCTATGTAAAAAAAGTACACTTCATACGGTTTTGTTAAATAAATCCTTGTCGAATCCTGTTTTTAATCAGTGTAAGAACATGATTTGATAAGGATTTATTTAACAAAACCGTATGAAGTGTATATTTTTTGCATAGGAATTTTTGCTAGTGTTCGGACACTTTTGTTACCGACTGTACATATATGTGATAAAGATATTGTAAATATTAAGGATATAATTTTATATTGAAAAATCAGAAGTAGAATAGGGTACAGGAATAGATTCTCTCTCCCGTCTAGGAAAAAGCTGTAGATCACAATGGAATAAGTGGCCCATAGAAATTTATAATAATCATTGAAAAGTAGCTTAACACGCTCTTTGCAAGTGTAAACAAAGCTGAACTTTTCTTGAATGTAGAAATCAGGGAGATTGTTATATGTTTTATAATCCATTTTACAAAAAGTCTTTTGCATTTTATAGAAACAATTTTGACATACACTATTTATGTATTTGATTATACTTGATAATCTTGATTTTTAATTACACCTCTAGCTCAAATTTTCCATGAAATCAAATTTTACTTTTCACTGGCATGTTGATTTTATCCCACCATTGATCAGTCGTGTCCACAGTCCGTTTAATAATTTGGATGCCGTTTTCACCAAAACAGTCTTGTTTTAACCAAACTGAAGAGAAAATGGTCACTTCATTGATTCCCTTTTGATATAAAGCTATAACGGTTTTCTTCAATATTAAGTTCATAATTATTTTATTAATATTAGAATGGATTACTTTTAGTTTTACTTGAGATTTTTCTCATTTTTTATTAACAGTTTTAATAAAATCCCGTAACTTTCATTAATCCTTATGGGGATTTTTTTGTCCATAAAAGGAGCCATTTTATCAATGTGTTTTTGTCATATACAGGGTGAAAAGCAATGTTGCAATGAGGCCTTTATCTGCGCCACCACTGATCGCAGACATATACTTCCGATTACAAAATTAAAAAAAAAAAAAAAAAAAAAAAAGTAATAATTTATGATATGACATGCTTAAATTTAAGAAATCTTTTTTTTTTTTTTTTTTTTTTTTTTTTTTAATTACAAAACTAACATTTTATACAATCCCAGGATCAATATAATCGTATTTAGTAAAAGTTGACACTCATCCTAACAATTATAACCCAAAATGTTTCACTTCTGTGGGCATAAAATTGATCGAGGTATTTAGATTCAAAATTTGGGATTTTTCCACATGTTTTCGAGCTTTATTAAGGGGCCGGTTAAAAAATCTTTATCCCTTTAAGATACAGTGTTTAAATATTTACAACTGTCAACAATTTGAGTTCTGAATAAACACGATTTTTGAAACAACATTGCATGTGTTTCAAAAACCTTATTTTCACTTAAAAATGGAAACAAACTTAATTTTTCATATAAGAAAATTGAAGTTGACTGAAATTACAAATGATTTTTGTAACTTACAAAAGACAAAGCATTTTTCAATTATCAACTGATAAAACATTGTACATGTAACTTGAGCGTCTGTAAGACTGAAATTTAAATATTTGTTACTAGTTGGATGAAAAAGAATTTTTGAATGTAAAATTAAATACCATCAATAACAATCCATTTAAGTATACTATACAAGTCTGTATGAAAAGTAGACAATTATTTCATCTGATAATTTTAAATTTATTCAGTATTACGCTATTCAGTAAATATTTGGCTAGCAAGTAATTTTCAAATGTATTAAAATTACTTCTTCGTCAAATCGTATGATGTTTTTACATTTTCGTATCAAATGCTATCCGAAAATATTTTATTTTTTATTTACACACACACACATATATATATTTGGGATTCAGCTGGTAAGTTTGACTGATCATATGTTACCTACTTAATTAGTGTCTGTAGAATTTTTTCAGAAAGTTCTGAGTATGTGCTTAGAAGACATTCCTTGTTAGTCATCAGATCATCACAATTTCGTTCCTTATCAATGTTGCTTAACCCCTTAACGTTCATTGGTTTCACATTAAAGAAAAAAAAAGTTAAATAATATATATATATATATATATATATATGCAAAAATATTTCAGCATTTCCCCCCTTGTTTTAATCGATTTATAAACTTTTATCACTTCTTTGTCAGCTGGTATATAGCAGAACTTCTCCGAAATTTATCAAATGATACTTCAGATAATGTGTCTTTGACGATGCACTCGTGCCAAGTTTTTCCACTTCATGATGGACCATGCCATTATTTTGACCTGAAAAAATTGTTACGAGACTTCGCAATTCATAGTGTTTATTTACAAAATTATTTATTTATTAAATTAACTATTATTTAAATTTAATCAGGCATATTCATGTTTTAAATCAAATATTTCTCGAAAATATTAATATACTAGTTTTTCTTTTACATATTTATAATCATCTGTGTTTCTAATAGCTTTAAAAAAAAAAATAATAATTTAGCAATTTTCAAAAGAAAATATGTGATAAATGTTAAAAGATTAATTTAGCATCATTTTTCATCAACAACACATTTAACTAACAGAAAGATCCGCAGGCATATCTGTCAACATTCTAACCAATATTCTATAGTATCTTTAGTACCCGCCTTTCTTTTCACACCAGCTTTTTACTTTCTCTTACCCATAAGGTAGAGAAAGTATTGTTTTTGGGTCAAATTTTCGAACGCGAGATTTTGTTATATTTCCACGTTTTGATGTCTCCTGAATACGAAAATCATGTTTTTAGCAAATGGTCTGTGTGTATGTCTGTATGTCTGTATGTCTGTGTGTCTGCGTGTCTGTGTGTTATCAGCATATCTCAAAAACAAATTATGGCAGAAATTTCAAACTCGGTATGCTAAATGTGTATCATATAAGGACGCTACAGTAAGCTTTTCGTTAAGATCAAGCAAATGGTTCGTGTACAGGGACAATCAAGAAAATTCTAATACATTACGTCTATGGGGGAAATTGCAGGAAAGTAGAGTTTAACGTCTATAGACTGCACTAAACCAAATGAAAACAATATATATTTTTTGTAATAGAGATAGTTAACTGGGAAAAAAAATTGTCTATGTTGGAGCCTCGCCTTCCCCCTGGGGGAGGAAGTCCCCCCTCGCAGGGAGTAAATTTTCATGATGGGTATTTTTCAAAAGAGCTCGCCAATACCTTTAAAACGAATGGTTGAACCATCGATCTGCGATAATTTAAAGCAAAGTTATCGATTTTTTTTTATTTTTATCGGAAAAAAAAAAAAAAAACACTTAGAAAAAAAATCGTACTTTTTATTATTATTATTATTATTTTTTTTTTAATATTGAGAATAAAATGGACTTTTTTTGGATATTTGGTGTTATACTACTTCTCTAATATGGAAATCGTCTGCCTTATCATAAAAGATAATTTTTTTAATAATAATTTTAATAAATTATTTTTTAAAAAGAGAATTATTTTTTAATAACCGAATTAAATTCTATATAAATGTAGGTGCATTAAAGAAACGGGGGGTTGAGGGGGGCGGTAGCCCAACTCTCACAGAACTAATTATCATATAAAACTCTTCTGAAGCCTAATATGAATTGTTTAACATAGGTTTACGTAACAGTACTCGTTATCTTACCTATTAATCTGCAAGCTGTATTTATAGTATTAAATTTCAGGGTAAGAGAAAGTCGTGTGAGTGACACACCAGATTATTTTGTAATAATTTTCTTCTTACTTAATCGTAATTAATTAAATTTTGACAGAGACGAGAAACCGCTGCTCATCGCTCTAGAAGCAGTGTCGAGCGATTCTGGCCTCCTCCTCCGGAATGTTCACTTACCCCCCCCCCCAAAAAAAAAAAAAAAAAAAAAAAAATCAGAGGACATCAAAGATAGGTCCCCCACGCGACAAGGAGCGGCGGTGAAAGATGTAGGGAATAAATCATTTTTTGATTATGGTTGTGCCGGGATTGCATCCCACGCGACAAATGGCATTTTGGAATTAGTAATTACACTTGGAAAAAAATTACTCTACAAAGAAAGTGGTGTGGAAGAAGGGGCGGGTACTAACAAGACGTTTGGGAGCTGGCGTTTGGGAGTAAGGCCGATAGACTGCACCAGGAACCTAGACCTGAGGAGGAGTGTCCTCAACGTGAGGGGTCTTTTTAAGGAGGCTTAGCCCATATTTACGCAAGTTTCAGAGAAATCCACGGAAAACTCCGAACGGCTAGGCCGATGCGTTCGACCGGGGATCCAAGACTACGGAATATTAAGTAGAATTCTGGCAGGTATGCACAAATATCCCTGTCAGCTATTATATACCATTTTGACTTTGTCACGTCAGGAGATCTGAGAGAAAAATAAGCTCACTCATCCCATATCATTGAAGTGGTCAGATTGTTTACTGAATTTGCACCATGTTACTGAATTTGCACCATAGAAATATTTATCATTGATTAATTCAAACATTAATTTGAAACAATATTTATACATCGAATTCTGTAAGAAACTCCTCAAACAATCTTTTGAGTAAGCAATATTTTCTTAGAAGTGTTATGATGCTAAAATATAATTAAAAGCCAAATATATTTTGGAAATGTTATTTATCAAATACTAGTATTTACTGCTGAGAAAGGAAAGAAAGACAACATTTGATTTATAGACGTAGAATTATTATTATCACCATTTCAAATTTATATGTTTAGAAATTCTTGTGAATCCTTATAAATGGACTAAAACTTTGCGTTATTAAAATAAAATAAATTGAAAGTTTTAACAATAATAATAATATAATTGTCGCACAAATATCTTATTAACTCTTACGAACTCTTATTAAAATTATAATACAGATTTTTTTTGAGTATGCTTTAGTTTAAAAATGAAAATTAAATAATCAAATAGAATTAATGTATATACATACACACATACACATATATATATTATACAAGTTAATTTTAAGTCTAGAAATAAATAAAAAAGAATTAGGAAATAATAGAATTTTAATTTAAAATATTCATTCATAATAGGATTTTAAACTATACTAGTTTTATCTTTAAAAATTCATTGCAGTATTATAGATAACGAAACGCACACGTTATTGGAAAATTTTTTAAACTTTTCTACCTCTCTTTTGACAAAATTACGATCCTTTGATGAAAACTTGCGAACTTAATAACTGGCCGGTTAGGTCTGAACCAAAACTAACGAAAACGAAAGTTGAAAAAAGTCATTTAATTATGCACTGCTTTTGTCCTAATAGTGTCATTTATTTCTGCTTTGAAAACGTCGCCTAAATTATGACCTGTCAGAGATAAACGGTAGGTTAATTTGTTTAGTTGCCGAGAATGTGATATATGTTCACTCGCCTGCGTTCTTTTTAATTAGGAGTCAGTTTTCAACCTCTCCATCTTGCACGATTTAATAGATGATTACATCTAAACGGGTGAAAGCTATATGTCAAAGCTCTGCTTCACTATAAAGCATATTAGAAAAAAATTGAGGACTTGCATAGATTTCTATGGCGCTTATAAAAGCAAATCAAAAGAATTAACTTTTCTTTTTTTTCCTGTGTGTGTGTGTAAAAAAAAATGATTGTGTTTTAATTCGCTAAGATATGTTAAAGAAAAAATAATAAATATTTGTTAAATTTCAGAAAAATAATTAGATAATGTTTCAAGATGTTTATGTTGTATCGACTTTTTTATTACGCAGGCAGACAACAAGAGGCTCTTATTATACAGCATAAATATAAATACGTCAGAGAATATTAAAATAATAAAGCAGATTGAATTAAAAAAATAATAATAAATAAATAAAAATAAAAATGTTTAAACTTCAAATAAAGTTTGCATCGACCGAAATTGTGTCCTTTAATTTGACAGTTTTGTAAGAATTATAATTAACAACATCAGTACTCCGCTTTTATAAGAAAAGTAGATTTATAATAAAAACTAGCTACACAATTTTTATAATAAACTAAAGAAGCATTTGAAATGAAGAATAAATAACTAAATCGTCTACTGCTTCCCACTGCTGTTTTTTCTTTAGTTTTTGTGTTTTCTGAAGCTAACATATTTTTTCTCCTATTTCTTCTTCCTATTTGGATTTTTACGAAGTTTGTTAAATTTTTGGAAACTTGAAAAATCTTGTTAATGATATTTCTTCAGCGCCTTTCATGTCTGATGCTCAGAAATTACATAACTATCCCTTGCTTTTTTTCTTTTTATTTCTTGAAAATCTTCTTTTTTTTTAATTGTTTTAATAACCATTTTTTTTTCCTATTGAATTTTTAATAATTTTTTTTCTTTCCTTTTTGTAATTATGGTAACACCAGTAATTATTAGGTATTTTTGTGTATTGTTTTATTTCTTGTAATTTTCCCATTTTCAACACGCTTTTATTAGCTTCCCCTGTATGTATGTTTGTATGTATAATGTATGTTTGGAACCGCTGTGGGAGCAAACAAAAAATCTATATTGTAAAAAAGACTTTACCTACGTGAACGCTGTGGCTGTGAGGTAAAGCTCCGCGCTACGAACCCAAAGGTCTAGCGTTCGAACCCAGTCAGGGGAAATTTTTTAAAAATGGTTTTTGTTTAATTCTAAATTATTTTAATTAAAGATTTAAATGCATGTAAATATTATGGTGTGCCACTCACACGATTTTCTCTTACCCTGCATTTTAATACTAAGATAGATATTTTGTGCTTTTTAGTTCACATTTCTATAAAAGCGTGTTCTTTAATTTTTTAAAACTATATTATTATTCAATATATACTTCTATTTATTTATTTGCAATTTTCTTCTTTTTTCATATTATTTTCTTTCTTTTTGTAATTTTTGACACACCTGTATTCCTAATGAATTGAAGTTTTATTTATTCAATCTCATCACTTAGCTCAGTTTTGTTCGTTGCCGCTTTCGTTTATTCTTCTAAGGAACGGTAGTGCAATTATTTCGATCCGAAACAATTGTTGCATTTTTTGCGTATATATTTTTATTTATTACTTTTCAACATTCGTCTTCAGGTGTATTTATTTTTTCTGTCATCTTCAGGAAATTTTGGATAGATATTGTCGCAAAAATTTAGGAGAGGCTATTTCGCGGAAATAAAATGTATTTTAATGCATGTAACTCAGTTAAATTTTTGATTAATTTATTTGAAATTCTAGAATATACAAAATCTCTGCATTAAGGCCGAAACTGAGCCATTAAATGCTAGGTATAAAAAAAATTGCTTTTTAAAATTAGTGTAAAATGCTTACAATTCACAATGTATTTCGGAAAAACTATTTTTTCTTCATTAGACGTAAAAAGTTTATTGTATCAATACGAAAAAGTCGTAAGCTAGTTAAAAAAAAAAAAAAAAAGTCTTATTAAAAATATATTATATCCAGTCAGAAAAGGCTGCTATTTTTAATTTTTATCAACCGAACGTTTCCAGTCGTTTTAACTGTTTGAACTTATGAGGTTCTGGAATAACTCAGAAAAAGGAAAGTGAATTGGGAAAATGGCGTCAGATTAATACTTTAAGAGCTGGTGTTTGGCTTAAATACTTAGTTTAGTCTTTAATGCATTATTCTTATTCACGAGTCCTTTTCGTTTTCAATGAATTTTAAAGAATTTAAATTGCTTTCAAATATACTTCCAATTGAAATTCAATTTATTAATCAATCACCTTAGTTGCTATTTTAAAAATTCTAAAATGATTATGGAATTTATTTAAACTAAATTAGCAAATCCGTGCGAAGTTTTCGCACTTTACTTCTTTATTTATGTACTTTTAAAATTTGAAACTCATAAATCTCATACCAACTTTTCCACCCAATTTAAACCTTTATTTGACAGAAGCCATATTATTATTAGAACCAAATTAGTATTGTGAAATGAAACTTTAATGACAGTTAAGTGAATAGCACTTAAAGAAAAATTCAAAATTAAATTCATATTTGAGGACGCAGTTTTTATACATACAGGAATATTTATAATAGAAAAAGACATCTGCAATAATTAGCAAATAGAATACACATATTTTATACATAAGCAAGAAATGATTCAGCTTTGATGCTGATAAAGCATTATCGTTGATTTTTGCACCTCGCACGTTACCATGCTATATATATAGATAGGTAGAGAGATAGATAGATAAAGAGAAAATCCATAGCACATATATGCACTTGCAAGCAAAAATAGCCACACGTTTCCTCACAGTAACAAATACTACTTACCGTTCGCTTTGCCAGCGACTGTTTAGTCCTTGAAAGAATGATATTCCTACAAACATTAGTCGTTGACCCATCATCAGATAATGGTTCAGTGGTTGGCTCTTGGTTAGTTGGGACAGTTGCAGTTGATCCAACGACTTTTTAGGTTGATTTCGTTAGAAATCGACCTATTGCAATCACTTCGTTTATCTATCTATCTATCTATCTATCTATAAGGAAAATTTTGTCATCACGATAACTCCCGAAATAATACTCCAAATCGAACCAAATTTGGACAGTGAACTAATCTTATAAATATCTTGGATGAGTTCGTTAGCCAAGTTGCTCCGACTTTTTGTTTTCAAGTGGCAGCCACTTGAAAATTTCAAACCGACATTGTAAAAAGCATATTTAAAGCAAGATTTGCTTGAATTTCGATGTAAATACAGGCCACATAAGGGTCTCAATGAAGTTTATCCGCCATTTTTAATAAAGTGGCAGATATTTTAAGTTAAGCGGGAGCACTTGAAATCAGGCTACCACTCTAAAATTTAAAATCACTATAACTTCCGAAATAATACTCCAAATCGAACCAAATTTGGACAGTGTCTTAACTTATCTTATAAATATCTTAGAGGAGTTTATTAACCAAGTTGCTCCGCCATTTTGTTTTCAAGTGGAGACCACTTGAAAATTTCAAATTCAAATTGTAAAAAGCGTATTCCAAATTTGTTTGAAATTTGATGTAAATATAGACAACATAAGGTTCTCAATGATGTTTATTAAGGAAGTTTATCCGCCATTTTTAATAAAGTGGCAGATATTTTAAGTTAAGTGGGACCACTTGAAATCAGGCTACCACTTGAAAATTTAAAATCACTGTAACTTCCGAAATAATACTCCAAATCGAACCAAATTTGGGCAGTGTCTTAACTTATCTTATAAATATCTTAGATGAGTTTATTAACCAAGTTGCTCCGCCATTTTGTTTTCAAGTGGAGACCACTTGAAAATTTCAAATTCAAATTGTAAAAAGCGTATTCCGAAATTTTTTTAATTTTGATGTATACATAGATTTTACAAGTGTCTCAAATAACTTTATTGAGGAACTTTATCCGCCATTTTTAATAAATTGGTGGATATCTTAAGTTAAGCGGAACCATTTAAATTCAGGACACCACTTGAAAATTTAAAACCATGATAACTTCCGAAATAATACTCCAAATGAAACCAAATTTGAACAGTGTCTTAATTTATCTTATAAATTTCTTAGATGAGTTTCTTAACCAAGTTGTTCCGCCATTTCGTTTTCAAGTGGAGACCACTTGAAAGTTTCAAATTTAAATTGTATAAAGTGTATTCCGAAATTGTTTGAATTGTGATGTAAATACAAACCACGTAAGGATCTAAATGAAGTTTATTAATAAACTATATATCCGCCATTTTTAATAAAGTGAGAGATATCTTAAGTTAAGCGGCGCCACTTGAAATCAGGCGCCCACTTCTGAAATAATACTCCAAATCGAACCAAATTTGGACAGTGATATTATCATATAATTATCTTGAATGTTTTCACTGGGCAACTTGTCCCGACATCTTGTTTCTAAGTTCCAGCCATTTGAAATCACACTGCCACTTGAAAATATGCCATCAGGATAACTTTTAAAATATTTAACTGATTCAAATAAAAGTTGGATAGTGAACTTATCATTCAACTTGGTGACTTTGTCCGCAATTTTATTTCCAAGTGGTGGCCACTAGAAAATTTATCATTATGATAACTTTAGTAACACAGAATCAATTCGAATCAAATTTGAGTAGTGGGTTTATCATTCAAATATCTCAGATAAGTTCGCTGGGCATCTCACTCCACTTTTTTTTACATGTGGTGCCACCTGAAAATTTTTTATGACGATAATTTTTGAAATACTGATTTAATTTAAACTAGAACTGGACAATAAACTTATCATACAAATAGACTGGATGATTTCGATGGGCAAGTTGTTTTGCCATTTTGTTTCCAAGTCGCAGCCACTTAGACTGCCACTTAAAAATTCGCCATAATAATAACTTTTGAAACACGGCACTGATTTAAACTACAGTTGGACAGTGAACCTATGTTTCAAATATCTTGGATATGTTTGCTGGGCAACTTGTTCCACTGTATTGTTTCCAAGTGGCGGCCACTTGAAAATTTGTTATCACGGTAACTTTAGAAATGCTTAATCAATTCAAATCAAAGTTGAAAATTAGATTTATCATTCAAACAACAAAAATCTAGAAAATTCACGTAACTTGTGAACCAATCACGTTATTGCGTCCATCTTTGGTATATCCATAATAAGTATTTTCTTGCCAAAAGTCGCCGAAAAAGTCGCCATAGGGGAAAAGTCACCAAATTTGGCGCCAAATTCATTACTTGCGTTACTGGATCTTTTTAATGCGTTTTTAAGGAAAAATTAGGCTATTTTAATGCTAAAACAAACTAGAAATGCAGAAGACTAACATTTTATCAACTTAGTAAAAATTTTCTACAAAAAAAAAATTATTTTTAAATTTGCAACGATATCTTAGATGAGCAAATTTCTCTGCCATTTTGATCGAAGTGGCAGCCACTTAATTTTTCAACACGATGACTTTTGAGATTTTGAATTAATTCGAACTATATGTGTACAGTAGACTTATCTCACAAATACATTTCATATATTTGTCATTTTAACCCCCCCCCCCCATTTCGTTTCCAAGCGCCGGCCACTTGAAAATTTTAAATTCACATAAAAATGTATTTATGAACCGATTTGCTTAAAACTCCATATGTGCATAGCCTACATCAATATTTCTACCAAGTGCATTAATAATTTGTAGCCGCCATTTTGAAACAAAATTACGGCTACTTGATAAGGAAAAAGAAGTCAACCTACCCTTCCGAATAAGCCGGAAGGCCTTATTTATTTTATTTTTTTTATTTTTTTGGTCCCTTCCTTTGACATTTTATTTGTTGGGGTAGCTACGGTTGGCCCTCCCACAATGAACAACGTTGTGAATCCAACAAGAAATGATGTGTTAAATTTGTATATAATGATTCATGTCTAACCATTCCATAACTTCAAAGAAGATATATAATTTTATTACACGATTTAAAATATAGTCTAGGATGTTGATTATTTGCTAGAAAGTATAAAATTAGAAAATAATAAATACCAAAATGTATTCTCAAAGTAAAATAGTGTATATAGGTAAATGGTGTGACAACGATTGGGTCATCAATCCAGCCAACGGCTATTTATAAGTGCTGGCCAACAAAAAAACCCATCGTTTTTTCCATGCTGGCCCATATAAACTTTATTATAAAAATTATAAATTATAAAAAAGCACCCCAGAACTGGAGTTTAAAAGTAATAAGTACAAAACTTTGAATAAACAACATAAAATGCAAGAACTCGTAACAATTGTTTAGGGGTGAAAGATGACATGCCCTTCGTCAGGTGGACAAAGTAGGCACAAGTGCTGCAAACAAAGCGACAATGCACAAAACTGATTTAAGTGAAGAGCAAAAACAAATAAAGTTGAATGTAAATATAATGCTGGTGTGACCAGAATTATAAAAGTGAAAGAAGAAAATAAATAAATAAATAAATAAATAAAAATCTAAAAAAAAAAATCAAAACTAAATGAAAATCTAAGTTGCGTGAATCATTTTCAAGCACCAGACACGAATGGAGTGAATGAAATATCATTAATAAGATTTTTCAAAATTTTCAATATGTAAAAAGCCTCCAAACAGGCAGAAGATATAGGAGAAGAAATTACATTAGTTTTAGAAAAATCGAAACAATGACCATGAGTCCAGCAGTGAAAAGCAATAGCAGGTTTGGAAATCTCTTCATTACGAATATTCCGACGGTACTCATTTATTCTAAGGTTCAAACGCTTCCTAGTTTGACCAATATAACCTACATTATACGAAGAACAGTAGATTAAATAAATGCCAAGTAGGAATGGGATCTTTAAGAGAAGATAATTTAATTTTGTTTGTAGGGATAATATAAATAAATTTTGTTTGTAGAGATAATATAAAAAATTTTGTTTGTAGGGATAAGAGTAGTTGGCATACGGCGCATCAACATGTAGAGCAAATGAAGTTAACTATTATCTATTCAGGATAGCTGACGTAATAGCAGCCAAGGCTACCACAGGAGCCATATTAAGTCTACCAAAACATTGGCTAGTACTCTGTTACTTTATTTATTTGACAGCTTTGAAACCTATAATGACAAAGATTATCGTCTCGAATGATCCATATTACATAATTTCCCAATGACAATGCAGAATTTATTATATAACTATGTTACTTAATATTTTCTGTGATTACGATTTTGGCTTCATAATTTTCTGGACATATCATCTCCTTTTATACGCTATCTACCAATAAGTATTTCTACACTTTCGAACTTAGACGTTTTGTCAAGTATTGAGAAAAATTCTTTGGGAGTTATCTTGAAACTTTGGGAGTATCAAGAACATGTTATATCTCATATATTTAAGAAAAAGTTTTGTCTTGAAGAGAAAAAGGGGACCAGTAAAAAATTCAACAAAAATCAATGAGGTTTGAATCACCTTGTAAAAAGGAATGTTTAAAATGCGTTTTGGCTGTAGCATGTGATTATGAGGATTTTTGTTATTATGGGTGCAAAAATTTTCATGAAGCTACCATATAATATTCATGGAGATATAACGGTTTCTTCAACAAATTGTAAAAAACATTGCCACTTTTTAAATTATAACGCATAGGGTATTAGACCCTGTACAAAGCCATTTTTAGGAAACTTGGCATACTACATTTAAGACACAGCATACTGCTATCAGAATGCAAAAAAGTTAAATACCATACGAAATATGTTAAATAATTTAGGAAATATGAGCATTTTTACTGAATAATTTTTAACTACGCATGCGCAAGATTAAAAAAAATTCTTTTGCATAATGTAATAACCAAAAGTATTGAGCTACTTATATAGAAACCCCAAAGAAATATCGTGTAATTTAAAAAAGTTATGAGAGTTAGAATAAACAGAATTTCAGTTCCTGTCTCAAAAAAAAAAAAAAAAAAAAAAAAAAGATGATAGAAGGTTTTAACAATATTTATTTACAGTCAGCAAACATTGTATTACCATTGGACATTGATTGATTCAAAATAAAAATGTAATTAAAACCCCTTATAGTTTAGCTGTTATTTTGAGAGGAACTCGAATTCTGTTCATTCTACCTTTCATAACTTTTTGAATTTACACGATATTTGTTTGGGGCTTTCATACAAGTAGATCAGTAATTTTGGCCATTAAATTAAACGAATAAAAATTTTTTAAAGCTTGCGCATACGTAGTTAAAAACTATTTAGTAAAAATGCTCATATTTCCTAAGATATTTAACATTTTTGCATTCTGATTGCAGTATGATGTGTCTAATATAGTATGCCAAGTTTCCTAAAAATGGTTTTACACAAGGTCTAATATCTTCCGCGTTATAACTGGCAATTTTTTTGCATTTTAAAAGAAACCGTTTTATCTCCATGAAAATATGTGGTAGTCTCATGAAAATTTGTACAGATAAGAAAAATCCTCATAATCGTATACTAGATCCAAAATACATTTCAAGCATTACTTTTACAGTGTGATCCAAAATGTTTTGACTTTTGTCTAATTTTTTCCTGGTCCCCTTTTCTCCTGCAGGACACACCTTTCAATGAAATATATGAGGTATAACGTGTTCTTCATACTCCCAAAGTTTTAAGATAATTCTTACAGAATTTTTCTAGATATTTTACAAAGCGTCTAAATTTTGAAAGTGTCCAAATACTTATTGGCAGATAGTGTATTATTCCTCCAAAATGAAGCCTAATCTTGATCTCCTCTGCGCTTTCTCTTTTGATTTTCTCTTTAAACAAAATATTTCATCTTCTTTCCTGCGATTCTTATCAATTTTCACTTAATTGCCGAGCTCTCCTTCGAACATTTTTTAATGGATTTCGCAAATCCATAGCACATATGTATGTTTGCAATCAGCTGCAGTCATGTACTACCTGGCAGTAGCAAATTAGTGTTCAATGTGGAGAAATACTGTTTGGCATTTGCTTTGCCGACGAAACTTAATCAAATTAAGCCTAATCTCGCACTTCTGTAAGCCTAGTGAGTTTTATGTCGCAGTAGCTATGGACAATTGGCGACGGTCTGGGACACAACTCTAAATGTGGTTCAGAGACATGCCATTACAATTTTAATCCTCCACGGAGGGGATGGCTTTCCCGCTTCGGTGACTTCCAGATGTATGTATGTTGGATGAAAAAGTGGAGGAAGTTGTAGCCAAAATGGATTTTATGTGCACCAGCCACCGTTTATTTACACGACGGATTTCGGCCTGCTCAAGTATTGAACCTGCAATCTTCTATTTACAAGCGAGGTATTCTATCACCGCGACAACTTCTATAGAGAATTTCAAAAAAGAGTTCTGTGATTTTTAAAAATATTTTCTCTATATATTAAAAAAAGTTACTGTCACTGGCGTCAAATTTTTTTGTCAGCGACAGCATCTTCTAGCGGAGAGCAGGGTCCTTCGCGTCATGAGAGGTATCAATGTGTTCTGAATACTCCAAGGAAGACATTTCAGCTGCTTAGAAATTTCTATCATTCTAATTAAAGAAGTTATTAATTAAAAACGACAAGTTTATTAAGGTCCTCTATTTGCCATTTTGAAAAAAGTTTCTCCCAGTGACATTGTTCTTCTGTCATGAAGTCATTTTACACGGGAAAATTAAAATATGATCCATGGTTGTATGTATGTATGTAGGTAGGTAGGTTGGATTTAACGTCGCACCAGTACTGAGCTATGGGTAATTGGCGACGATCTTGGATATACCCCTAGAGAGGGTACATGACACTTTGGTCCCGCCGTTTTGGTCCCGCCACTTTGGTCCCGCCGAATTGGTCCCGCCACTTTGGTCCCGAGGAAATTTTGGTCCCGCTGTTTTGGTCCTGCCGTTTTGGTCCCGTCGTTTTGGTCCCGCCGTTTTGGTCCCGTTATCAGAAATAATCAACCAAAGTATTACAGATAAAAAGCGAAATTATTTTTTCATATTTCGAATTCTTGTCATTTGACTTGAAAACAAGGGGGTAGGAAAAGTCAAAATTATTATCATTATTATTATTATTATTATTATTATTATTATTTTGCAACAGAAAGTTGTAGTAATAAATAAAACTAAAAGAAGTCTAAAAATTTGAGATTTCGATTTTTCTTTCTACGATAAAGGAAAAAGGACAGCAAATGCATGAGTGAACTTCGGGCAAAAGAGAACTTAGACGAATTTTTACAATTGGATTGGAGAGTAAAATATCTACAATCTTTGTTAAAAATGGTGTAACTATAGGGCACGTTGAACAGAAAATTTATTATTTCGGAGTGAGCTTTGAATGATAAAGGGTATTAGATATCAGCGAAGATCTAAGCATTGTTAATTTATCAAAGTCCTGAAAATTTTAGTTTAAATAAAATACAAGGTTTTTAAAACAAAACACTGTAATGCGACTCCTAAATAACACATTCAAATTTAGAGGGTTCGAAATCGATGCTTTATCCAAGCATTCTCTAAATGTCAGAGTTTAATAATAAAAGAAGATACGAGAAACCTAAATAACGATCTCGGGATTTAATTTGTACAGGTCTGCTAAACTTGAGTCGTTTTCGTCTCTGTCAATCGGGATACATTTGTCAAACAAAGAAAATAGTTATACTTCATACAGAATTGTAAAAGCATTTCTCCTTCCTTATAATCCCTTACAATACTGTTTACGAAAATTTAGATTAGAAGCGCCCCCCCCCCTCCCCACTTCTTTTTTTTTTTCCAAATGCGCTGAAACAAAACAGTGAAATTCCTTTTAATTGTCTGTTGGAGATACAGGTGTGAAACGAATCCCAAAGTGCTTCAGAGATTTCAATGTGGGCATTGTTTTTAGTCACAGAGTCATATCAGACAGATATATTTATTTATTATTATTATTATTTTTAAACATAAGATTGAAATAAAAAGATAAAATATTGTGCGTCTACATTTTCCAAACTTTGATGCTTGCAATGCGCACAGTTGATTAAATATTGGACTACTTTTTTCACTTTTAAAATAAAATCATTGTAATTGAAAGAAAAGTAATTTACATACATATATACATATTTAACATAATTAAATATCATGGACAAACAAACATGCATTTTTTTATTATTATTAATATAACGCAGATTTTTAAATAAATTCCTCTTAGATTAATGATAAAAATTAAATACAATCAAATCGAATGAAATAGCTCTCTCTCTCTCACACACACATACATATATATATGAATAAATTCATACGTAAATTCAAAAACATCATAAACGATCGCAATCTTATGCTTATGAAGAAGAGTCCATGATGGGAGCAGGTCAATAATTAGTTCTTTTAAAGAAACAGAATTTTGTCACTAAAAGCAAATTATATTTAATATCCTAAGGTTTACTTTCTTTTTCTTTCTTTTTTTTTTTTTTTTACAAAAATTTTCTGTATTTTATTATTTTTAAATAACTTCAGACTTTAACAATAAATATATTCAAGTGGGGTTTTTTTTTAATAAGAAGGTACCGTTGTTATTGTTAGCAATACTTTTAAAATCAACAAATTTTGTCACCAATAGTAAATTAAAAACCAAATTACAATTAAAGTAAGTTAAATCGAAATCAAATAAAAAAAAAAAAAAAAAAAAAAAAAAAGAGAGAGAGAGAGAGAATAAAAGAGAAAATAAAAAAAAGTGCAATTGCAGGAAAAAAAAAAAAAAAAAAAAGTTTAAATTTATTAAATGTTTGTAAAAAATCAAAACAAAATTCTCGGAATATCAATGGCTAGGAAGCAATCATAATGTCGAAAATTTATGTATTTACCTATAAGATATTCCTTAATTAAAGATATTGTAAGAGCACTTCAATTTTCCCGTATCAACAAATAGGCTATCATATTAAAAAATTGATATATATTTAAAAAATAGCAAAAAATTAGCGGGACCAAAATGTCTCGGGACCAAAATGGCCAGGGACCAAAATTTCCTCGGGACCAAAACGGCAGGACCAAAGTGGCGGGACCAAAGTGGCGGGACCAAAACGGCGGGACCAAAGTGTCCTGCTTCGCCCTAGAGATGCTCCGGAGACATGCAATCACAATTTTGATTCTTCACGCAGGGGATGCCCCCGCTTTGGTGATCCCCAGAGGTATAGTGTGGATGAGAACATGGAGAACTTACGACAGATTTTACGTGCACCAGTCACCATTAGTGTACACAACGGTCTTTGACCAGCTCAAGTATCGAATCGGCAATCTTCCAATTACGCGCTTGGCGCTTTACCGACTAGGGTACCGCGGCTAGAAACCATGCACGTAAAAAAGAAAGAAAATAAATAACATTTTTTCTCTACTTTTAGCAAATTAATTTTCTTACACAGGAAAATTAAAATATGATCCATGGTTGTAGGTAGGTAGATAATTAGGTAGGTTGTGTTGATGTCGCACCATTACTGCGCTATGGATAATTGGCGACGGTCTGGGACGTACCCCTACGGATGTTACGGAGACATGCCAACACAGTTTTGGTCCTACACGAAGGGGATGGATCCCCCGTTTCGGTGGCCCCCAGAGGTATAATTTTGATGGGAACATGGAGGATATTGCGGCCACAATATATTTTACGTGCACCAGCTACCATTAGTGTACACGATGGTCTTTGGCCGGCTCGAGAACCGAACCCGCAATCTTCCAATTACGAGCTCGGCGCTCTACCAACTGGTGCACCGTGGTCCGGATCTAAAGTTGTAAAAAAGAAATAAAAAGGCTCATATACTAAAGCTGTAATGCAAAATAGTTTAGATATTGTGAATTTCTTTCTAATAATAATAATAATAATAATAATAATAATAATAATAATAATAATATATATATATATATATATATATGGCATTGAATATGAGGACTTCCATAATAATTTTCTGCTTTTGTTTTGTTATATGCACGATTAATATTCCTTTTCAGGGAAAGAAAGCAGCGAATAGGTGGGCAGAGCTCTGCATGTGTTAATAAGTAAAGTGTGTCTCTGGGAGGCGAAACCTCCCTCGGGGGTTGGTGAGCGGAGCGAGCAGGGGGCAGAGCTATATACTATATTATTTTAATATACTATATTATTTTGATTTTATTATTTTATATACTATATTAAATATACTATATTATTATAATATACTATATTATTTCTATTATACTATATTATTTAATATACTATATTATTTTAATATAGTATATTAAAATAATACTTATCATTATTTTTTTTTCAACGTGTATACTACGCTGAACGTGATGTTCATATGAAAGTAAGAAATTTTCTATAGAGTGTTTGTTCTTTCTACAGAGTGAAATTTATAATTTATATTTTTATTTTTTGTTGAAAAATTAATAACATTCATGATAAGGGTTTTTATTCATATACTTTTTTCTATCAACTTAAAAAATATATGTATAATTACAAAATTTATTTTTATAAAATGCAAGTTATGAGCGTTTCACGTGAATTATTATATATATATCTTAATATATATATGTATATATATATATTCAGATGGGTCACAAAATAATATGTCTCTAACGAATTTGGACGTTTTAAGGAATACCTTGAGAAATTGATAACGGATTCTCTTGGAACTGTGTGTGTGAAAATCATCTTACACCGCATATATTTCAGCAAAGAGTTTGTCCCGTATACAGAAAGGTCACCAGTAAAAAACTAAAGAGAAAAGAATGTTTGGGAGCATCCTGTAAAAAATAATGCTTTAAATACATTATAACTGTATTATGTAATTATGCGACATTTTTTAATTATCTATGCAACACGTACAAGATTCATGGAGATATAAATGTTTCTTTAATAAAACTAAGAATGTTTCGTTCATATTATATTTATATCATGCAAGTTTTTCAAACCCACGTGATGTGATTTTTAGAAAACTTGACAACATTCGGCATAACATACTTCAATTATAATATAACAATAATAAATATATGATGAAATCTGAAAATTTTTACTAAATAATTTTTATTCGTGCATGCGAAAATTTGAATAAAGTTTCTTTTGCGTAATTAATTAGTTAAATGTATAGCATTACAAATCGTGAAAATTCGAATTTTCACTTAGAGGAATTTTGCATTTTATAACTTCAAAATAAAATATTGTAATTTAAATAAATCAGTTTTTGAAAAACAAGAGCTGATTTAACGGTTACGAATCATTTGAATAAGAAAAAGTGAATGTGTGAATAGTATATATGTGTGTTAGATAACAAGTTCATAATGGGGCAAAATTCCACATAAAAAAGCATTGCCTTTGGTAGGGAGTCTCCTTAACTTTTGTAACCGGCAATCTAAAAAAGGAATTTGAAAATTTATAACTTGATATTAGCGCAATAACATTTGATTTAAAATAGGATCGTGTTTCATAATAAATGCAATAGTTTTGTTGTCACGTTTTTTCAATGCTACAAAAATAATAGATAGAAAAATTTAATTTATATACTATTATTTTTCTTCTATTTTCAGAAGAATTTATCTTAATTGTTTGGATATCTTTAAAGCTGAACTGTCTTAAAAGACTTTAATATTAATCTAATTACTATTTTTAGTACAGTCGGTAACAAAAGTCTCCGAACACTTGCAAAAATTCCTATGTTAAAAAAGTACACTTAATACAGTTTTGTTAAATAAATCCTTGTCGAATCCTGTTCTTAGTCAGTCTAAAAACAGGAATCGATTAGGATTTATTTAACAAAACTGTATTAAGTGTTCTTTTTCTGTGTAGGAATTTTTGCTAGTGTTCGGAGACTTTTGTTACCGACTGTAGGAAAAAGAGAAAAAATAGAGAGAAAAAATGTGTTAATACATATACAGACTATATAGTGTAAGAAAAAAAGTCTATGCAGAAAAGAAAAGTTATTTTCTTTATGTTCTTTGTAGATAGTGTTACCCACAGATTATTATACAGATAGGACACTCCCGTATACTCTTCGGTAAACAAAATTTGACTGCAACGACCCTATTGTCAACGGCTGTAAGTTTCTCGAGATTTCCGGCTTACGCAATCGCTCATCTTATTTTTATTGTATCTATGTTCATTGTAATATTAGTGCAACGTTAAACCCAACATCCAACCAACTAACCATTGTATCGATGTTTACATTTGGCAACTTTGTTATTGTTTACGAAATTGATTGTCGAAAGCAATTTATTTTAAGAAGCAAGTACTAAATATTAAGCAAATAAATTTCGAAAATATATATAAACCAGATATATATTTTTTTTCATTTTAAAGCATTTTGTATTATTTAAACCAAGCTATGTTAAATATTTAAGATTTTATTCCATACTGCTATTTCAGCATTACAGTTTGTTATAATAATTTGTACACTTGAACACGAATGTGTTTGGCAAAATTTATTTTCAAACATAATAATAATTAGTTTTATTTCTTAGAAAATAGCAGTAATGTTATGATTTTGGGATTTTAAAAGTACTAGAAAAAGTGAAGGAAAGAAAACAGCACATATGTTTTCATTTGGCAACTTTATTATTGTTTATAAACGTGATTGTTAAAAGCAATTTATTTTAAGAAGCAAGTGCTAAATATTAAGAAAATAAACTTTGAATATACATAAAATAAAAACATTTTTTCATTTTAAAGCATTTTGTATTATTTAAAACAAGCAACGTTAAATATTTAATGATTTCATACTGCTATTTCAGAATTACAGTTTGTAATTTTAATTTGTACTTGAATATGGATATGTTTGACAAAGCATATTTTTAAACATTATAAAAATTAATTTTTATTTCTTAGAAGAATAGCTGTGAATGTTTTGAGGATAATTTTGTGAATTCAAAAACAATAGAAAGTGAAGAAAAAGCAAACTTCCCATACTTATACTAACCTGCTACTAACTACTCGCGAAATAGAAAAATAATTTTCGATCAAAGATGCTATTCATGTAGACTTAACACTTGTAGTTCCCCTCTGTTGACACTAGTGGTGCTACTATATTTCCGGTTCGCGTTTTAGCTTCACTGTCCTATCTGTATAATAATCTGTGGTGTTACCAAACTTCAAGAGTTATGTAAGAACATGTCAGAAATTTATACCTGCAGGCGAAAAGAATAATGATAAGCGTCGTTATTGAGCTTCATTACAGAAATTTTTTCAGTCTAACCATTAATTTGTTCGTTTACTTTTGCTGGATATCACTCCGTGTGACCTTTTTAGATGATATTATATAAAGTACAGAGTGTATACGAATAAACTGAGCCTGGTCGCTGACCTTAATGGGGATATCTAAACAGAAACACAGTTGATTCCAATGTATGTTCTCGATTTTGTAGCTGTCAATTAAAACTTGAGTACCTGTCATGATCAGATCGCATGGTAAACACATGATATTGAAATTCTACTTGATGTTTTACACTACAAAGTTTTTTGAACTACCACATTACCTATAATAACTTGGGAATAATAAATTTTTTTTTTTAGATAATATTTTTTACAACCTGTATAGGGTACTCCATTAACATAACAGGACGTACAGTCGGTAGCAAAAGTACCCGAGCACTAGCAATAATTCCTGTCTAAAAAAGTACCCTTAATTATGCTTTGTTAAATATATCCTTGTCGAGTCATGTTCTTAGTCAGTCTAAAAACATGATTCGACAAGAATTTATTTAGCAAAACAATATTAAGTGTACTTTTTTGATATCGGAATTATTGGCTAGTGCTTGGATACTTTTGCTACCGACTGTACTTGATCTACGATAACACTTAAATATACTTGGGCATTCAGACGTTGTTTCACAGAAATCAAAGGACACATACAATGCCAAGAAAACATTCCCTAAACCATAATATTGACTCCACAAGCTAGAAGGGTTGTGACAATGCAGTTGGGATCCATGCTTTTATAGGGTTTCCTCCACACTCGCACCCTGCTATTAACGTGTTGTGATTGAAAACGCAATTCATAAGACAATAGGACCTTATTATTTTCATCTACTGTCCAATCCTTGTGCTCCTTTGTGAAGTGAAAAAGTCTGTTCTTGTTCAAGGCAAGCAGTAGAGGCTTTTGAATAGTCTTCGGCTTCCATAGCCTATACAGTGTAATCTGCGGCGAAAAATTCGTTTAAAAACAGTTGCAGTTTCTCCTTAATTAAGATTCGATGATATTTTACGTACTGTTACTATTCTGCATGACAGAAAACTCTAAAAATGTCTTTCAGATCGAGTATTTATTAGCCTCTGACAACCACAAGTCTGACGTTGTGACCCGGTTTTATGCTTCGTAATCCACTTTCTGTAAACATTAATAATTGTTGCTTTCAAATACTCCACAATCATCTGTTTTGTTGATACTGGTTCCAACGTTTTGAGCGCCTACAAGCCTCCCGCGCTCAAACTCAGTTAAATCCCGTTTTTTGTCTATATCTTTGCAAGCAACACAGTGCAATACAGGGTTCACCCGATTTTTAGTACTGTGTAGTGGAAGCATCTGTGACTGATGTTTTGAATATTACTCTGCAGAAGGATGGTTGCTAACGGGGTGGAAAATGCTGAATATGTATTCACTGCCAAATGGGAGGGGAGGGGAACATAAAGAGACCACAAAAATTAAGAAATTATGGAGCTTATCAGAAAATAAAACACAAAAACATAAAAATTAAGGGACAATATTACACAAACTATAAAATGGTTAGGGATAGTCAAATTATTTTTACATTTTTTATGAGCAAGTGTTTTAATTTTAATTTTAAATTTTTATGGAACCACACACAAACTGCACTTAGCCAGTCTGTCTAAGACTGGTTTCATTGTCTTGAGAAAGGCACGCTTTTCTGGATGGAGACAGAACTGCATGCCATTCTATCCTACGCTTATATTAAGCGAGTTAATCACGTGACTTGTTATATATTTGCGTGTATATATGTGTATTTTGTGTTTCTTAGAAACGGCTCCAATGATTTTGATGAAAGTTTAGGATTAAGGGTTTACTGGGGTGAAAAATCGATTGCATTTATTTTCATCTTCAGGAAAATTCGCATTTGCTGTTAACCCTTTATCTGTCATTTGCGAAGTATAGCAGAAATTGGATTTATTTACAAATGATTATAACTATTTTGATGGAAGTTTGGGGTTAAGTGTTTTTGGAGTAAAAATCAATTGGACTTATCCTTATCTTCAGGAAATTTAACGTTCTTTATTAACCCTTTATCTGCCGTTTGCAAAGTACAGCAGAAACTGGGTTTACTCGGAAATGGATGTAACTATACCCAGCAAAACTTATAGTGGCGGGCTCGTTATGGCCTACTGCTGGCATCCTGCACTTGCCATCAGTTGCCGGTTGCCCCATATAACACCAGCAGCGGGCCATTGATGGCTGCCAGCAGTGATGGAAGCCTAAAGAAAAATGGTCGGTGGCCCAGAGGTGGCATAAACACAGTTGGCTTTATGCAAGCTATCACCACAAGGCCAACATCATGTTTTTCATGTTGTGGCCACAAATTATTAAGCCATAACCAATTTGTATGCATAGAGGGCGCTGTGATTCTTTTTCTGTTGATTTGAAATTCCCTCGCTGTCCGCCATTTCATACGAAGTTTTTGTTCGTTAGTGTAGTCTGCGGATGTGTCTTCTAGATTGAAAATCTCGTAAAAAGAATATATGAGTAAGTAATTCAATTATTAATTTGTTTTTGTATTATTTTTTAAACACTATTTTTTTTAAATGTTTGATTCTAAAACCATTGTTATAACAAAAGGATTTCTAGAAATATATAACAATTATCCAGTTGATCCGTTTTAGTAAATTATGATAGTCGCTAACTTTCTAGTATTTTATCATTGTTATTATTATTTTAATTGATTTAATAAAATAAAAATTATGGATCTTAATTTAAATAGCTATGTTGTATGGACGGGAAAATGTTATTAGAACACTTATAACTATTTATAGTTTATGTTTCATTTTTTTTTTCTTCCTTCAGTGTAGTTAAGAAGAAAGCAATAGATTCGGGAAAATTTTCGACATCCTTTTTTCGATAGATTTTGCACGTTTTGAGTTGTTCTGATGAACATAATTTGAAAAATTGTCTGTCTCTTTGTGTGTGCTCAAATATTTATGAAAGTGATAGTAGTCTAGAAAGTTTACTTCTTCCGCTTTTTTTTTTTTTTTTTTTTTAATGTACAAACATCGCTTCCTCCACCCCTGAGGGAGAAGTATACCCGATAGAGTAAATTTCCAATATGGGTATTCTTGAAAAGAATTCGTCAATATCTTTAAACGAACGATTATATTATGTATCTGTGATATTTTAAAGCAAGTTTATTGATTTTATTATTTTTGACAAAAACTAGTATGTTGTGGCACCACAAAACTTTCTTCTATATTTTTTATTATGCAAATTCGCGTAGTGCAAATAATTTGTTAAAATCATTTTCCTGAATGCATGGAAACGATTTTCATTTTAGAACAGTGCTTGTCAATAAAAAAAAATAAAAATAAAAATAAAATCAATTTTGTGCCAACTTCTAATAAAATGCTTTCTTCTTCTTCTTCTTCTTCTTCTTTTTTTAAAATAATTTATAACTTTGTTTTCATTTACAACAAATTTAATTCAGTCATTTATGTGGAAGTTATTGATGAGTTTCTTTTGAAAAATACCACCATTGAAAATTTATCCCCTCATGGAGAAGGGCAAGAGATTCCTCAACTTATACAAAAAAAAAAAAAAAAAATCCTGGTTAGTTGTTAGTTATTTAAATACTTATTTTTTAATTCATAATAAAAATTTAAAAAAATAATAATTATCATTTATTTGAAATCATTTATATGAAATTTCCTCCCCTACTATGTCATATTGAAAGTTACGAAGAAGTAGAAGTATGGAGCCATGTGTTGAGTGAATGATACACGAATGTAATCGGGAACGATTTTAATCAAATATCAAATTATTTTAATTAAATATCAAATTTGGTTAAATATCGTCCATTGGTTCGTGAGATACAGCTTTCACACATTTTTTATACACATTTACAGAGGGGAACTTTCTAAAAATGATCAAATCGTGTTCAGGAATCTCAAAACATGCAAATACGTCGAAAACCGAATGTCAAAAATTGTCTTCATATATACATACATATATATATATATATATATTACTATAAAATTGATTTTCTTTCGAAATTTAGTATATTGTACTTGTTTTAAATGAAAATCGCCTACCTACATCATAGAAAATAATTTTCATAAATAATAATTTTCATATGTAATTTCTATAAACTATTATAGGGAAAAAAAAAAAAAAAAAAGTGGTTCCATAATCCGAATACCGTAGATAATGGAAGCATTGTATTCGGTCAAAAATTTTGATTTCGAGTTTTCACCTGATTTACATATTTTAAGGTCTCGTGAGTCAGAAAAGTGTTTTTTGGCAATTAGTCTGTGTGCTTGTGTATCTGTATTGCATATATGTGTATATGTTTCTGGAAATTTTCTGAGTATCATATCTAATCATATCATATCTGAGTATGATATCTGAGTATCATCAATAATAAAGAAAGACGAACTTTTGGATTAAGACAGGTATAGTGTACAGATGATTTTTCCAACTTTTCTTGAAAACTGGAAATCTGAAATCAAAAACTGGCGATTGTCTTCAAAGTTATATAAACTTTATTTTGGATGTCTTTTGTATTTGTTATTTCAGGGAAATTGATAAACGTCCTATAAAAATACACAACAATTTTAAGTCTCACAAGTGCTTTCTTTTAAAAACAGCTTTATGGATTTTCTTCAAAATCGCTATATTAATTCCTTTTTAGATATCATTTCGTACGCAATTGTTAGTTTATGATGAACAGATCAGTTTACTAAGTTTTGGTGAAATTATCAGTGGGACAGAATCCGATATCTCAAAAAACGACTTTAACTTTCTTCAAATTTACTACATAAACCCCTTTTTAGCATGTAATACTTGCTTAATACAGGAAAATTGACAAGAGTCCTTATTAGGTGGAAGCAACTGGAAATCTTGGAAATGAGTGCTTCCAAAACTACTCTAACTTTTTTTGTTGTTGTTAATTCGCTATGTAAACTCTCTTTGTTATATTATGACGCATGTATCAGTTTGCTTTAACAGGAAAATTATTAGATGTGTAAATTGACAAACCATTTTTATGTTTTCTGACCACTTCATTTAAAAACAACAACAACAACAGCAACAACAACAACAATAATAATAAAATATAAAAGGAGTAAAATATATGTAGCAAAAACCGATAAAATTACTGCAGATTATTATTATTATTTTAATGTGGGTCGGATTGTTTGATCTCTAATCTTCGCTTTATGGTAAGTATAATTTTAAACTCGGTTATCGACCTCAAGATTTTGAAGACATGCTGTTTTTAAGCTACTACATTTCGTCGATGATATTATGCTGAACTCGTAGTCAATTTATCTTTTCCTGATGATGGGTCGAGCTTAATTATTTTGAGTGGAAACGGCTGGTGTGTTGTTTCATAATTTATAAAGTTTACTTACTTTTTTCCTTCTTCAACAATAATTTTCCTGTCATTTTACTAAATGTTCTCAAAAACCTTTCTAGCATAATTTATTTTAATAAATTGAAAAAAAGAAAATGTATCTAAAACAAACAAGAGAGAGACAGATTTTAAAACATATACTTATTACAGCAAAAAATTTAATGAAGAACTGGTGTTGAAAAAAGTAAATAAAGAACTTTGTAAATTTAATTTACAAAATTGTAAAAAACATTAATAATAATAATAATAAAAGTTTCAGGTCGAAATGATTCCATGACCATTCATTAGGTGAATAAAGTAGGCACGAGTGAAGTAGTTATAAACAGCGAAGTACTGCTCTTTCATACATTTGGAAATATCACTAACTATTATTAAAATAAACTCAAAATGAAATATTAAAAATTGGAAGTGATATTTAAATATTTCAAAAACATAATTGCCTCATGGGATTGAAATAGTGCTAATGGCATATCTTAATACTATCTTCGGCGTGAAATTGCTGACAGAATTTTTGTCAAATGAATACATAAATATAGAATAATTATATTAATATTATTATATATTTTATTTATATTATAAATTTATAATTTAATAAATTTATTCTAAATATAAATTTAATATAATAGAAAGAAGGTTAGGAATGTAACTAAATTCTGTGTAACTATTTCATGTAACTAAATTCTATGATATATAGTACCAAAACTAAGATGTCTAATAGATGCTGAGTTTTATAGTAAAGCTGTAGTTCCTGAATAATAGTAGCTCCACCTGTCTACCGATAAACACACAAATTGAACCTGTCGTTTAAGGCTCTATCGAAGGCAGTGGGGACCCGGGTCGAACATTGCACGAAAGACGAAGACGCTGCCAAATGCAGCGGAGAATTGAAACTTTGCTTTATGTGATTTCAGTGGACTTTGCTTTAGTTGTTAATTTTAAAGTAATATAAAGAAAATTATATTTATCTATTGATTTTCTTTCCTTTCTTTCTTTCTTTCTTTTTCTTTTCTTTTTTTTTTTTTTTAATTCGTTTAATTGTAGGGACAGCAAAGCGGGCAAAGCCTGATAGTAATAAATAGAAAAAATTGTAAATAAACATAATCATTGCCCCCCCCCCCCAATGAAAAAAAAAATGCATCAGTTCTTTCAGGTTGAAATAATAATGCATCCCTTCGTGAGTCTAACAAAAAGCACGAATGCAGCAAATTACTTTTGCTGCATTCATGCCCACTTTGTTTCGCTTGATGACGGGTCTTTGTGCTATTTCGATCGGAAACAATTGCTGCATGTTTTTTTTTTTTTTTTTTTTTTTTTTTTTTTGAGTTTATGGTGTTTGTTTTTTACAATGCTCTTTTTATAACAATTTTTGTTTCAATATTTTATAATTTTCACATGTAAAGTTACATTTATTTACATCAAATAACTTAACAAAGTTAAACATATTGAAATTTAAACACTTTAAAAAAAAAAAAAAAAAACATAATCTCCTTCATTCCAAAAAATGTAATGGATCAACTGAATATTTCCTATATGTTGTACTAGAAGTCCTGAATTTATAACCATAGTGTATGAATCAAATACTTGTAAATAGTATTTAAAAATGAATATGTACAAAATCAAATTAAATATTGGCTGCATAGAAAAAACTGGCTGCTACCTCATCAGAAAAAAGAGAGAAAAAAAAGAAAAAAAGAAAAAAAAGCACTAATAAAATTAAAGGTATCACCAATAAAATGAATATACTAGCTATAACCAAATCACTGCTGACCCATTAACGGCCCTCTTCACTTACCGTCTAGGGAAGTCCGAGCCAATGTTATTCTATGGGAAACTTTCTTTACAAATAACTTATTAACTAATACATATTTTAAATTCTGTTTTCACATTCAGAAAATTCCCAACTGTTAAATTGTCGGACCATTTTTAAAAATGTATTTTTTTAATTTTTAATATTTTATTTTGAAATTGCAAAATGAAAAATTTCACATATTGAAAATTCGTATTTTGCAGCTTCAAAATAAAATATAAAAAATAAAAAAATAATTTTTTAAAAAAATTCCGTCAATTTAACAGTTGAGAATTTTCAGAATGTGAAAACAGAATTTAAAAATATGTATTAGTTAATAAGTTATTTGTAAAGAAAATTTCCCATAGAATAACATTGGCTTCGGCTTCCGACGACGGTGAGTGAAGTGGGCCCTTAATGGGAAAATATAAAGGACCAATGAAGACTGCCGGCAGTAATATATATTTTTATGTTTGCCACAGCTGGCCCACTGTAGGCTGCCAGCAACAACATGGAAAAACTATATTTGCCACCAGATGGCCCAACACTGGCCCACTAACAATTTCAAACCTAATGTTCGTTGCCAACAGTGGCCCATTACCTATTTTCATCATACTGCTAGCTGCCAGCAACGATCCATTCACCGGCCCACTAACTTATTTTTAACTTACTGCTGGCTGCCAACAGTGGATCGGTTGAATACGGCCAACTGACGGCCGGCGTAACATATTCCCTGCGGCAACGTTAACTTTTGCCACCGGCGGGCCTACTGCATCTACTGCTGGCAACCAGCACTTGGCCTCATGCTGGCCGTCATCTGAGGTTTTGCTGGGTATTGATGCAAGTTTGGAGTTAAGGATGTTTAGAGACGAATGATGGACTTATCCTCATTTTCAGGAAAATTCGTTTCACTGTTAACCCTCTACCAGCCGTTTGCACATTGTGGCCGAAATTTGGTTTACTCAGAAATGGATGTAACTATTTTGATGAAAGACTGAGTTTTAAGATTTTTTGGGGATAAAAATCGATTGGGTTTATCCCCTTCTTCAGGAAAATTTAAGTTCTTTGTTGAATCTTTATATGCCGTCCGAAAAGTATAGCAGAAATTGGGTTTACTCGGAATGGATATAATTATTTTGATGAATGTTTGGGCTATGGGATTTTAGGGGGTAAAAAAAAGATTGGGCTAATCCTGATCTTCAGAAAAATTCCTGTTCGCCGCTAACTCTTTATTCGTTCTTTGCAAAGTATAGCCGAAATTGGGTTTACTCTGAAATACATATAATAATTTATGGTTAAGGGTTTTTATTGTTAAAAATCGATTAGAATTATCACCATCTCCAGGAAAATTCGAGTTCACTCTTAACTCTTTATCTGCAGTTTGTAAAATACGGTAGAAACTGGGTTTACTCGGAAATGTATTTAACCACTTGCCAGTTTTGCCCGAACGCCGTTCGGGTATTTGAAATAACATTTCCTTGATTTGCCCGAGCGGCACTCGGGCAACTTTTTTTCTACTCTAATCCACTGATTTGCCGTATTTTTTTACTTGTTTTGTGTGTAATGTTTCTAACAGATGACTCTAGTAGTTCCAGTAATGGTTGAAATGCAGAACAAGTCTAAAGCGGTTTAAAGGTTAAATTTTATTGCATTCTTGTATGCGAGTATAGTTGCGAATTTTCAACGAGGCAAAGCTTTGTGTGTTGCTCGAAAAGAAAAGATTTTAGCAAATGGATGAGGAAAGAAACGCGATATTTTTGTCCAGATTGTGATGTTGGACTATGCTTAACTCCCATAACTTAACTTAAAATTCCCCACCCCCTTAATTTAAAATTTACCATACAAAAACTGAATTTTAAAACGATAATTATTGTAAGTACAACAAAACATTTTTGATTCTAACATCCATGTTTGTAAAGTGATCTTTCCAGTTCGCCTTTTTCTTCTAAGAAAAGTCATTTTTAAGGAAAAATGTATTTTTTTCAATGAAAATAAAAAATAGCATAATTCCATAAATTCAATACTTGTGATAGTTCTGACTGCTAATTTGAGTTTATATAACCGATTTCACCAAAAAATTGTATATCAAAAATATGCTTATTTTTTTACATAATATGACGGAAAAAAGAAACAGTTAAGTGGTTAAAGATTTTGATGAAAGTTTAGGGTTGAGTGTTTTTTGGGATACAAAAGTGATCGGACTAATCCTTATTTTCAGGAAAATTCACGTTTACTGTTAACCCTTTATCTGCCGGTTGCAAAATATGGGAGAAATTGAGATTACACAGTTATGGATGTAATAATTTTCATGTATGTTTGGGGTTAGGCGATGTTTTTGGGGAAAAGTCGATTGGACTTACAAATATTATTTGAACTAAAACTTCTGTTAGGATTTACCAAGCTTTCATAGCTATTCATGCGTTGCTATTTTTACACTGCACTAGGAATTACTTTTTCACCTGATACCCTGCTTAAACATTTTGACCAGGGAAAAAAATCTTGTTTTTGTGCATTTTATTGTGTTTGTTCACACATATAATGTTTTTTTTTCCCTTCAACATTAGTTTTCGACACTTTTCATAGTATTTGCTTAACTTACAACAAAATAAGTGAAATACCGAAATTTAGCAGAAATTTACGTGAACTTAAGGAATACAATGATTGGACCTCCAATAAAATATTGTAGGATACGGTCTAATTTATAATCTAGAAAATCACAGAAGTTTGAAAAAACGAAGTAAAAATTTCAGGCTTCATAAAAGTACAATTTTTTAAATAATGTTACTAAAAAACATTTATTATAAAGTGGAATAAAATGCAAAACTCTATTTTACAGCAGCTTTTCTACAGTATTAACGAGGAACAGCTAATACGATATAACATTTGGTTTCTAAACAATTTATCTCGCAATTTATATGTGTGATTGTGTTAGAGTTTTATTGATTTTAATGTATATATTTTCAAATTTAGCTTATCAGAATAGTGGGTAAACTTGTAATAAATAGTTCCTTTTGAACTTTTTATGGAAAATGGTTATTAAAATGAAAAGTTAAATGCAATTAATTATTTAAATAAGCATCTACATCCGTAAAAAGATTTATGATTTAATGTGGCCGAGCACTGTATCTTAAGATATTACCATTTTCTCTGTGTGACACGAGTATCAATATTAATCATTCAATGGAAACAATTACATAAAATGAGAGCATGAAAACGTGTCTAAAAATTTTTTATCTCATAATATGATCATAGAAAAAAAAAATGGTCCGCTGCATTTTTGTCAGAGACATTGTATAAAATTAGCAGTCGAACGATAAATCAGAAACCAATACGTCACATTTGTCTTTCTCATTAATAATAATAATAATAATAATAATAATAATAATAATAATATATGTATATATATATATATATATATCTTTTATATAAGATTGACTCTTATAATAAGGAGATAAATTTCTGTATGACGGGACAGCTGCTACACCCTTTAATCCCCGTTAAGAATTTGCTTTCTTTTCTAATTATGTGTATAATATTACAGAATTTACGCATCCAGCAGTTACTACGCATAATACATCATGTATGAAATTATTATTGTTATTATTATTATTGTGTGTGTAGTCTTTTATTATTATTTTTCTTAATTTTATAAACATAAGTTTTAGAAGAATCATGCGCTTTAGGATATTTTTCTGATTTCATTATACTGAATACAGCGTAAGCAGTAAGCTTGTTAAAATATACTTTCAAAAGTGTGGTCTCCAGACATAAATGTATTACAGTCAAACTGCGATATAACGCCCCCCGAAATACCGCCAAACCCGTTTAACCGCCACATGTGTGGGTGAACAAATCTTCTGAATAGGGACTACAATGTAAAGTATCCGTTGTAACGCCAATTCGATGTAGCGCCAACCTACATTCTCCAAAAAAATTATAACTCTTTGTTAAAATTCGCATTTTTTTTTTTTTTTTTTCTTTGTCAAGCATTATACTTATTGCCGCTCCTCTGACGCATTCCAACTCATTGTATCATGAATGGGCTGATAAAACTAATGGATAAAATAGAGGAGAAATCTTTCTGTGCCGCCCTCCCCGTCGCCGATTACGTCATGCAAACGCTGTGATATGTTGAAATAAGGAGAAGTTCAATTTTCATCGAGAGACAAGACAAAGGTTCTTCTAATTTAATGCGTATCTACTCAAACTGTTATCTTGACGAAAACTTTCGGACTTTTTATTCTTTTACTTCAAAATGTCAAAAAGAGTTGTTCTTTCAGTTTCTGAAAAACGGCAAATTTGTGAATATAAAGAGATGAATCCAAATGCATCTCAACAGAGCATATCTAGTCACTTTACTATCTTATGGAAAAAGACTATTAGTAGACGTTGTATTGGCGACATATTATGTCAGCAGGAAAAATGGTTTAATGTTAACAATCCTCAGTCAAATATGAAAAAACTGAAATCAGCTAAACATGAAAAGTTAGAAGATGCTCTTTATATGTGGATATTGCAGATGAGTGCGAAAAATGCTACTATAACTGGAGACGTTATCAAGGAATATGCAAAAATTTTTGGTAAACAAATGAATATAACAGACTTTGAATACAGTAATGGCTGGCTTAATAGGTTTAAGAAACGACGTGGACTCTCTCAGTATATACGATGTGGTGAAACAGCTAATATCGACGAAGATCTTGTGGTAAGAGGTCGGGAAAAATTAAATGCTATTATTTCAGAATATGAACCTGATCATGTCTATAATATGGATGAAAGCGGCTTATTTTATCGTTTGCAACCCGACAAAACAATATCTAATGGATCTGTTAAGGGCTGTAAGAAAATTAAAGATCGTGTTTCGCTTGTGTTTTGCACGAATGCTGATGGATCTGACAAAAGACCATTAACTGTTATTGGAAAGTCCGCTAAGCCAAGATGCTTTAAAAATTTCAATCCTGCTTTATATGTGGATTATGTGAATAATAATAAAGCCTGGATGACTGCAATTCTATTTCAGAACTGGTTATTGAATTTTAATGCTGAAATGAGGAAGAAAAAGCGTCAGGTATTATTGATATTAGATAATGCACCCTGTCATAAAGTAACTCCAGTCAGCAATATCCGAATTGAATTTTTACCTCCGGATTGCACTGGTGTTTTGCAACCTTTAGATGCCGGAATTATAAATTCTTTCAAAGCGCATTACCGGAAATATCATATCAGACACGTTATTGACTGTATCGGTAAAAATGATTTTTCTGCTCTTTCCCTAAAAGATGCAATTCGGATGATGAAACGAGCGTGGGATGAAGTTTCTACGGAGACTATAGTTAACTGCTGGAGTCATACTGGCTTAAAAAATAGTGAAAAATCTATTGACGAACTAAAGACTGCAGAAATTAAAGATTTACAGGAGGATATAAACAATTTAACTTGCACCCAGCATCGACTCACTGCAACTGAATATATTAATATAGACAAAGATCTTCCAGTATTTGAAGAAATGAGTCAAGAGGAAATTGCTGGACTAATAACAAATAACGACCCAGATTCGGATTCATCTGACGAGGAGTTTGAAATTGAAGAAAAAGAAATTAAATCTGACGAAGCAAAACACTGCATTAACAAACTAAGGATTTATTTAGAAAAAAATTCAAACGATAAAAAGATGATTGATAATCTTTTAACTTTAGAAAAAGACATTGAGAATATTTCCGTAACAAAAAAAACCCAAACTAGTATTTTAAAATATTTTTCTCCTGCATAAATATAATAATTACGTAGATCGAAATAAAATACTAGTTATCACATATCCAGTGCTATTATATTCAATTTTTCTCATGCTTGTAATATGAGGTAAGTAGATATTTAATTTTATTTCATTTATATACATTCAAGATTATAATTCGATATAGCGCCAAATCCTTTATAACGCCATATTATTATGCGTACCGACGATGGCACTAAATCGGGGTTTGACTGTATTTTTCTTTATGTACCACTGTACACAAATCACAAGTACCGTATACATAAAATGATATGCAGTTAATTCAATGGAACTCATAAATATGAGTAGTGTGTAAATGAGAGAGCTTGCGCAGTGAATCAAAAAGTGGAGACGTGTACACCCCTAGTAAAAACAGTGGTATGAAAAACACCACAATATTTTCAATCCCCTTGTAAAACAATGATGTTAAAAAAGCCACTCTAAAAGAGGGGTAGTCCCGATGGTACCCCTCTTTTGCGATAATGGTTACCATAATTCACTCACCCCCTTTTAGAAAACAATGAGGTGAAAAAAATATCCATATCCCCTTTTTTAAGAACAATGGTGTGAAAACTTCTAATTAGTGATAATATGAGCGACGCAACCATTATTTAAAAATTAAATCATCCATTAATCAATATTAATAAAAGAAGTTAAAACGAGTATTTAGGGTACTAAAATCAAATAAACAAAATGGAGCTGATACAGCTATCATGATTAAAAACTGCTGTAAAAACCGCAAAGGAAATAACGTCATGCATGACCTCAAAAAGAAAATACGTCAGCGTCAACGAAAAAGTGAGGACGAACGGTATGGTATGGTATAAAATCAGAAAAATTTTGGAACGAAAAACTTTTTCAAGATTATTCAACAACATGGAACGTTTCCTTCTGAGATCGCGCAAACTCCCCCCCCCCCCCTTCCAAACGAGGAAGTGATGTGCGTATTTATGATAAGCGTTTTTCTTGTTTTGAAGATTGTAATTAAATATAAACCATGCATCTCTTGCCTGTTAAAGAGAAACAATTTTCTTTTTTCATTTCTCATAATTGCATAATTAATTCAATGTATTTATACTTGCATATTTTAGTTTAGCGAACTTTTATTTCAATTGTGTACGTTGAAAAGGGATGCGATACACAAAAAAACATTAATAATCATGTAATTGAAAGTATTGTACAAGCGAAACGGATCTTTTTTAAAAATTAAAGGGTTATATATTAATTAAATTTTGTTAAGGTGCTGTATATTAAAAAAAACATACTGTGATATGTTTTTTTTCGATTTAAAGAAATGAAATATATAATAAAAGTGATGAAAAATAATTACGACTTATTTGGTGATATTAGAGCTTTATATAGCTCACGTGATAAAATATGTAACCTTCCTAGAATGTGCCAAAATTTACTGACCGCACTTCAAGAAGAGATGGATGTGTATAATAAGTATCCTGAAATTTATTCATTAATTTTAAAATATATTATTTTAAAAACCAAATACTGCATGAAGAAAAGAATAATAATGTTTGTAAAAGGGGTTATGGCATTTTATCAAAATTTAGCTGAAATCTTTTATAAATACGCCTTATTTTTTAATAATCCTAAGATTATTTAAAAAAAAATGTTATTGTTCAAATTTAAATATATTTCCAGGTTGTGCTTTGCCGACATCCTTACTTCCGAAATATACAAATAAAGAGGTTTAATGTCATTAAGCTTTAAATAATCTGACGCCTTTTCATCACATCGTTTCAGTAAAGACACAACACACTCAGGCAAATGAACTATTATTGTTTTACAATGTACAGTGCGTTGCATGAATATAAACGCACCTTTTCCTATAACCAGAAATAGAATTTTTTAAATTTTAAAAGAAGTAATTTGACTTACAGATATTGCATATGACTAACAACTGAATAAGGTGCTTTGAGCACGTATGTTTAGGCTCATGCAAGCTTATGTAAATGAGTGTTTAAGCATTTTCTTATTTTTCAGCCTTTTTCGTTTGTTGCGCGAAATTAAACGCACTCTGTATTTTACGTTTAAAATTTAACAGAGCCACCGGACTTAAATTAAAACACAGATAGTCGTGTTGCTAAAGTTCTCTAAAAGAGGTTTTAATGCTTGAGGGCGAAATTTACGGAGTTTGTTCAGGATGGCAAGAGGGAAAACTTTGACAGTAGACCAGAGGATAAAAATCGACTTTATGCGTGGTAAAGGTTTTAGCAATCGTGAAATTGGGCGTCGAATCGGAAGAAGTGAAAGTGTTGTGCGAAATTGTATGAAGAAAGGAGCGAATTATGGGAAAAAAGCGTATAAGAAGCGAACAGGAAAGCTCACCAGTTACAACAAACTTCGAATATGTAACGCTGCAAAGAATAAGAATATTTCCTGTGCGAAGATAAAGGCTCAATACAAGCTGGGTGTTCATCGGACTACCATATGGAGAACTATCAAATCTGCAACATTCATTAAATTTAAGAAAATGAAGGCGTAATCACCCCTCACTCAAAAGCACAAAGATATGCGGTTGGAATGGGCAAGAAAATGGATTTTAGATCGACTAAATTGGGAAAAAGTCATCTTCTCAGATGAAAAAAAGTTTAATCTCGATGGCCTGGACAAATTTCATAGCTACTGGCGCGATTTGAGAACCAAAGAAATGTACTGTTCAAAACGTCAATCTGGAGGTGGGTCTGTCATGGTGTGGGCAGCCATAGGTTTTAAAGGGATTTTCGAATTAGAGTTCGTGGAGAACACTATGAACTCTGTAGATTATGTCCAGATGCTCACAAGGAACTTCCGCCTTCAAGCAGTCGAGAAAGCTGGAAGAAATTATATTTTTCAGCAAGATTGTGCATCTGTACATACAACACATATCGTGAAAAAATGGTTCCGTGACAATAAAATTAAAGTTCAGTATTAGCCCTCAAAAAGCCCCGATTTAAACATAATGGAGAACGTATGGGGTATTCTGGGTCGCCGTGTTTACGTAAACGGAAGGCAGTTTAACACGAAAGATAAACTAAAATCGGCCATTCTATTAGCTTGGAAGACAATCAGCTTGGATGACCTCATGCCCCTATATTAGTCATTGCCAAGGCGTTTACTGGCTGTTCTAGAAGCCCATGGTGGCTTTACAAAGTATTAGATACAGTATTTGTTACTCAGTTATTTATTTTTTACATGTGCGTTTAAATTCATGCAACACGTATTTTTGTCATAAATTCAATAAAATTATTTTCTAAAAAATCATATTGGTATTTCATTGTTTTGATTCGTATTTTCATTTCTTGAATCATACACATACAGTTTGCATCAAGTGTCACCTATTCATATTTTTTTATTGCACTTCTATACCATTCTAATTCTTAAAGCTAAGGTGCGTTTATATTCATGCAACGCACTGTATTGTATTTATTTCTGTAATTTCAGTGATAGGATACTTCTCATTGCTATTAAGTTCACTTATCTTCTTAAAACCTTCCAGTGAGCTAAATGCGTTTAATTAGTTGAACAATTCCATCTTTTTATATAGAAATCATCTCTTTAAATGAATTTAATATTGAAGAGGTCATCAAGCCCCTCTAGTGTGTAATATAATTAATCACTTTTTCATCTGATACAACCCTAAGGCCTACGCATCCTTTTAATAATTTTATTTCATTTCTGGACAATATATTATTTTTAAAATATATAATTGAGTTATTTGACAAACGCATTATAATTGAATTCCCGTGTTCAATAATGTCAGAAACCAAATATTCGCTGTCCAGTGACCTATACGTTTTAGTATTCAAATCATTTATTTATTTTTTCTTTATACAATACAATCCATTTTCCTTATTTAAAGGGAAAACTATTTGGGGAGGAATTATTGAGGAGGCAACAAAGGGTCAATGATATAAACAGAAAACTTTTAATGGTTTGATCAACCATTAAATATTATTATAAAAATAATTATAAGATAAAAAAAAATTTATAAACCATGTTTTTAAATTTTCTGCTGAATCATATAAACGCTACTGAAGGCAGCCGGGACCCCAGCAATTGGATAAAAGTATTAAAAAAATTTCTTTCTATCGTCTTTTGAGCTATTATAAAAGTTTCAAATGGCTATCTAGCTGCGAAGTTAGTTAAAAGTTGATTGCAATCTTTGTACTGGAAACTCTGCCGAAGGCAGCAGGGTCCCGAAGCAATTGGATAAAAATATTTTTAAAAAGCATTTTCACCGTATTCCGAACTATTCCGAAAGTTTCAAATGTCTAGCTACTCGGGAAGTTAGTTAAATAAATTTTCTGTTGAATCATATGAACGCGGCCGAATACAGTAGGATCCTGAAACAGTTGACTAAAAGTATTTAAAAAAATGTATTCCCACCATGTTCTGAACTATCCTGAAAGTTTCAAATATCTAGCTAGTCGGGAAGTTAGTGAAAAATCGGTTGCAAGCTTTGTACTGGTAACGCTGCCTAAGGCAGCAGGAACCCGAAACAGTTGGCTAAAAGTATTAAAAAAATGCGTTTTTACCGTGTTCTGAACTATTGTGAAAGTTTCAAATGTCTAGCTAGTCAGGAAGTTACTTAAATAAAATCTCTGTTGAATCATATAAACGCTGCCGAAGGCAGTAGGGACCTGAAGCAGTAGACTAAAAGTATTAAAAAAAATGTATTGTCACCGTGTTTTGAGCTAGCCTGAGAGTTTCAAATATCTAGCTAGTCGGGAAGTTAGTAAAAAATCGATTGCAAGCTTTGTACAGATAACGCTGCCGAAGGCAGCAGGGACCTGAAGCAGTAGACTAAAAGTATTAAAAAAAATGTATTGTCACCGTGTTTTGAGCTAGCCTGAGAGTTTCAAATATCTAGCTAGTCGGGAAGTTAGTAAAAAATCGATTGCAAGCTTTGTACAGATAACGCTGCCGAAGGCAGCAGGAACCCGAAACAGTTGGCTAAAGGTATTTTAAAAAAATGCATTTTCACCGTTTTCTGAACTATTTTGAAAATCTCAAATGTCTAGCTAGTCACGAAGTTAGTTAAATAAATTTTCTGTCGAATAATATAAGCGCTGCCGAAGGCAGTGGGACCTGAAATAGTTGACTAAAATTATTAGAAAAATGTATTGTCACCGTGTTATGAGCTGTCCTGAAAGTTTCCAATGTCCAGATAGTGGGAATGTTAGTGAAAAATCGATTGCAAGCTTTGTACTGATAACGCTGCCGAAGGCAGCAGGAACCCGAAACAGCTGGCTAAAGGTATTAAAAAAATGCATTTTCACCGTTTTCTGATCTATTCTGAAAATCTCAAATGTCTAGCTAGTCGGGAAGATAGTTAAATAAATGTTCTGTCGAATTATATAAGCGCAGCCGAAGTCAGCGGGACCTGAAATAGTTGACTAAAATTATTAGAAAATGTATTGTCACCGTGTTGTGAGCTGTCCTGAAAGTTTAAAATGTCTAGCTTGTCGGAAAGTTAGTGAAAAATTGATTGCAAGCTTTGTACTGATAACGCTGCCGATGGCAGCAGGAACCGGAAACAGTTGGCTAAAGGTATTAAGAAAATGCATTTTCACCGTGTTCTGAACTATTCTGAAAGTTTCAAATGTCTAGCTAGTCGGGAAGTTAGTTAAATAAATTTTTTGTCGAATCATATAAGCGCTGCCGAAGGCAGCGGGACTTGAAATAGTTGACTAAAATTATTAGAAAAATGTATTGTCACCGTGTTGTTAGCTGTCCTGAAAATTTCAAATATCTAGCTAGTCGGGAAGTTAGTTAAAAATCGATTGCAAGATTTGTCTCTGACAAACAAACACACAAACAAACAAGAATCGAAGTTAATAAAAACATGGTAATAAATTTATAGGATACTAGTTAATACCCGTCAAAATTTGACGGATGATGTGCAACTAAAATCTTCTCACGGCATAAAGTTTAAAACAACCTTGCTTTAATATTTCATGTTGCTCTTAACCGTTTTAGGTTGGAGGGAGAAATGATAAATTACATGAAATTTCAATATACAAAATTTAAGCATACTCCACATAATAAAAATAAAATCCCAATGTTTTCCTAATTTAACTCAAAATATGACCAAAAGAATGTTAGGAGTAATTAAAAGAAAGGCAGAATTTATACAAATTATCGAAAGAATCAATATTTCTTAATGAGATAGTATCAATATTTTGTGATAATACTTATCAAATCATTAAGCATGTAAATTAATCTCACAATAAAATTCCTCCCTGTCACACCAAATCGACTAATATCTATATATATAAAAGAGCAGAGTCTGCGTGTCTGTCTGTCTGTCTGTCCGCTATAGAAACCTAGGTCGCTTCACCGACCGGTACAAAATTCGGCACAGTTAATGTTTACGACCCGAGAAACACAACGCCGCAAGCGATTTTACAAAATTCGCCCCCAAAGGGGGAGGGGGGGGGCAAAACGTAATTTCACAAAATCCTTCATATCTCAAACAAAAAACCAGATATCCGTAAAATTTTTGCTTTAAAATATAGTTAATACAAATGACTAAAAACCAATTTCTGGAATTTTTGAAATTCGGGCCCTAAGGGGGGCTGGGGGGGGGGGGGGAAACGTGATTTCACATGCGTAAAATGTGATTTCGCATAATCCTATATATCTCAAAAAAAAAAAAAAAAAAAAAAAATAGATATACGTGAAATCTTTGCTCTAAAATATAGCTAATGCAACTATCTAAAAACCAATTTCTCGAATTTTAGAAATTCAGCCCCCAGGTGGAGCAGCAAGGGGGGGGGGCTATGGAGCAAAACAAATATAAATACAGTTGGGCCGTTCAAAATTGGTACAGATAGGTTTTAAAGGCCTGCAAGTCGAATGGGGATATTTTCGATTGTATAAAGTTATTAGGAGGGGCAAGAAGGGGGAGGGGAGGGGGGGGGCAAAAAAATGAAAATAGTGTCAGATCGTTCAAAAATTGGTACATAGAGGTTTTCGATACTTACAAATCGATTGCGGATGATTTTGAATTTGTAAAATTATTAGGAGGGGCGGGTAGGGGGGTAGGGCGGTAAGGGGGCTATGGAGCAAAAACAAATATAAATACAGTTAGGCCGTTCAAAATTGGTACAGATAGGTTTTAAAGGCCTGCAAGTCGAATGGGGATATTTTCGATTGTATAAAATTATTAGGAGGGGCAAGAAGGGGGAGGGGAGGGGGGGGGCAAAAAAATGAAAATAGTGTCAGATCGTTCAAAAATTGGTACATAGAGGTTTTCGATACTTACAAATCGATTGCGGATGATTTTGAATTTGTAAAATTATTAGGAGGGGCGGGTAGGGCGGTAAGGGGGCTATGGAGCAAAAACAAATATAAATACAGTTAGGCCGTTCAAAATTGGTACAGATAGGTTTTAAAGGCCTGCAAGTCGAATGGGGATATTTTCGATTGTGTAAAGTTATTAGGAGGGGCAAGAAGGGGGAGGGGAGGGGGGGGGGCAAAAAATGAAAATAGTGTCAGATCGTTCAAAAATTGGTACATAGAGGTTTTCGATACTTACAAATCAATTGCGGATATTTTCGAATTTGTAAAATTATTAGGAGAGGCGGTAAGGAGGGGGCTATGGGCAAAAACAATTAGAAATACAGTTAGGCCGTTCAAAATTGGTACAGACAGGTTTTAATGGCCTGCAAGTCGAATGGGGATATTTTCGAAAGTGTAAAGTTATTAGGAGGGGCGAGAAGGGGGAGGGGAGAGGGGGGGGATAAAAATAGAGTTAGATCGTTCAAAATTGGTATAGAGAGGTTTTCGATACTTACAAATCGATTGGGGATATTTCCGAATTTGTAAAATTATTAGGAGGGTTGGTAAGGGGGTGGGGCAGTAAGGGGGAGCTATGGGCAAAAACAATTAGAAATACAGTTAGGCCGTTCAAAATTTGTGCAGATAGGTTTTAGAGGCCTGCAAGTCGAATGGGGATATTTTCGAAAGTGTAAAGTTATTAGAAGGGCCGTGAAGGGGGGGCGGAGGGGCAAAAAAATAAAATAGAGTTAGATCATTCAAAATTGGTACATAGAGGTTTTCGAAACCTACAAATCGATTGCGGATATTTTTGAATTTTTAAAATTATTGGGAGGGGCAAAAAAATAAAATAGAGATAGAACGTTCAAAACTGGTGCATAGAGGTTTTTGATACTTACAAACCGATTGCGGATATTTTCGAATTTGTAAAATTATTAGGATAGACCGGAGGGGGAGCGAAGGGGGAAAATAATGGAAATAAGAGTTAGAGCATTTTGGGAATTTTTTCCGAAAACAGTGAGAACCCGGTGCGACATTTTTCCTAATCAGATTTTGTTTCTCTTTTTTTTTTTTTTTTTTTTCACGTGATAAAAATTAATGCAATTCTGAGAATTCAGTAACTATAGCGATTCATTTAAAAATAGGGACCAGCGACGCGGGCGTCGCCTGCTTGTAATCTATAAAACTGCACTCGTTTTATGTTTACTGTGAAATTTATTCGTTGCTTTTCACGCAAAATGAATGAATACAAAGATTTACTACCAGATTATAATTATATTATTAACGATAACAGGTCACAGTTTTTTAATAAAAGACAAACATGAAAGACAAAGATTTCATTCACTTGTAAAATATATCATTTATTCTAATTTGCCAAGACAATAAGTGCATTTTAAGTGTAAAATAATAGTTTTGATTCTGATTTTTCCTTCCCATATTTGTAAAACCACTTGGATATAATCCAAAATATTAATTCATTGTATTCTATAAACTGCAAATCGGAAGAAAGTTAAAATTTGTTTTTACTGGAATAGTATTATAACACTTTATTCTATCAAAATAGTATATTTCAACAAATGTATACTGTAAAAAATAAATAAATAAATAAGAATGAATTTAATACTTTAGTAAATTTATTTGCTCATTAAATTTTTAATAATAAATTATACAATGTAAATTTTTACTCGTATAAAAATTAATATTTTAATGTTATTCTTTTTAAATTCTTTTTACTGTAATATGGTATCGAAATGAAGTATCAGATATAGAGATTCTAATAATTTGAGTAAATAAATAAATAAATAAATAAATCTTTGATTTTAAATATCTATCTCCATCTTTTCTAAACTAAGTTTTCAACTGATAAAAGTTAACTTTTAAAGAACAATAAACTCTGACAATTTATTAATTTTAAAAGATTTTTTCTTTTATATTTTAAGAAGTATAATATATTTACGTGGCGACAGATGGCGCCACGTCTTGTATAAAAAATTTTCAGCGAAAATGTACACCGATCATAGATAAATGTAACCGATAAATATTCGCGAATTGCTTTGTTTTTAGTATATTTCCTTTTAAAGTGTGAATCAATGAATTAATCGTGTGAATTATTTTTATAATTGAGATTTAATTAGGCGTCTGCCATAGTATAGACATGAAATATTAATGTCGTCTGCTGGATCTTTATCATCGGTATTCGTATTGCGCTGCATAAAGAGAAAGGAATATTTCCGTTCCGAATTGGTTCAAAATTTTCTCGCGCATGCCCAGATCGTACGATTTTGGTCTTACAGAAAATGCTTTCTGTTTTAATATTATAGATTCTCCTCTAATGGGAGGTCAGCGCAATGGCTTGCACACATATGTTTTGTTGCATATACTACTTTTAAGGTCACAGACCAGCTTTTTAAAGTTCCTCTCGGAAAAGAAATCTCATAGTAAATGGTGTTTATAGGTCAATAAGGTCACAAAAGTCAATCTTATCCTGGTATTCTAGTATAAACTCTCGCTAAAGGATTGATATCGGACAATTCGATCCAATTCCAGCTGTTCTGCGAATTTTCTCATGAAATCTTCCGTAAGTGTTTGCCATGAAGAAATAAGGACCATATCGATATCGTCTTTGTGCCTCAGTATAAAGTCTACGCTCAGTAATTGGTACTGGGAAACAATTGTCCAGTTCCCCTTTGTTGCGTGTTTGTCGAGGAAACGTTCCGACATCTTTTGATACCTGCAAGCTTGTTCCCAATCTAACTTCTGGGCATATTTCTCCATGAAGGGTTCCGAAAGTCTCTGGTATCTGAAGATTTCTTGCCATTTAACGAAACTTTCGTGTTTTTCTATAAAGTGTTCAGAAAGCTTCTGATACCGAGAGATCATCATCCAGTTCACCTGAAAATCGAATTCTTCGATGAATTCCGCCAAAAGAACTGAGTATCGACTCACGAGCGACCAACTTAAATTGAACAAGTCTATTTCCTGTTTTATATGATCATGTGGTGGTGGGGATGAATGGGACAGTTTGAATGGGGATGAATGGGACAGTTTTAATGGGAATGAATGGGACATTCCCCACTATGTGCTAATTTAAAATTGTACCCAATAATTATATTAAAACAAATCTTTAAATAGATTTTCAATATTTTTATAACCTGTAGTTCAGTAGTTATAACATGGAATTATAAAAGTAGCATGGATTTGGAGAAAAATAGATTGTAATTAATTTTTCTGATTTTTGTTTATAATAATTATGATAAAAAAATTAGAAGTTAGAAGATTCAATGCAACTTAAATCAATAATATCAATAATTAAAAAAATAAAAAATTTAACTTATAATAATTTAATTAAAATCACAATTTCAATCAAGCTAATTAAATAAATCCTGGTGATTATTAATGTAATACAGAATAGAATGCTGATTTTTCCCGATCAGTCGGAAACAAAAATTTATCTGGATAATTTGTACTCTATTATAATGATTTCTTTCTTTTTAGTGTCTTATTTATTTATTTTTAGATTAGATCTTATTAGATTAAATTACCAAAGCCTAGAGCACTAAGAACGGCGCGAACCAAAGGACTTTTGTCTTTTGATGTTAATTTGAGTCAATGCATCAGTTTATGTTAATTTCAGTAAATTCATAGTGTGTAATAAAATCATATAAACCAATTTAACTTTTAAAATATATTTACTTTCCATTTTGTTTCCATTTCTTTGTTAACTCCAGTCCTGTCCCATTCATCCCCAGGACAATGCACATGCATGTAAAAAAAACATATTATTAATTAAAAATGATAACTTTTATTAAAGTTAGTATGTTTATATGTAACTGATTATTGAAGTGAACTTATGTGCAATGTTGCAAAATTCTGAATTACATATGGTGAACGTTATCAGTAAAAACATGAAAAATGTCCCATTCATCCCCACTCTCCCCTATAGTTTTGATGATGAGCTAGATTGAAATAAATGATTGGATATAATTTACCGAAATTTGAATAATTGATCATAACAATCGGTTTCTGATGTGATGGTATTGAGTCCAGATTCCAAAAGGGCTGTGTATAATCGATTACAGTCACTTTTCTCAAAATCCATCATGTAGCTAACGGTCGGTACCTTTACATTATTAATCATCAGCCAACATCCAGTCATATCTAAATGGTCGAATAACATATTGTTATGGTTCGAAGATTCATATCTTTCAGTGTATTGTGGGATTATATACAAGGATAAGACTTCGTTTGAAGTAGCTTTTATAGAGTAAGAGCAGCTCGAATTTTTATAGAAAATATTAGGTTTTAAAATGCTGTGTTGATTCGAGTTTATTTCCACAGCCTTGCCAGATAACCTTAATTCGTTGAATTTTGTAGCTGCTAAAATTTTAAATCTAACATAAGGAAGCCAAAGTGATAAATCTTCAACAACAACCTTATAGCTCTTATTTTGTTCGTCTGTGTACAACATATTTTCACTATGGTTTCTCTGAAACTCAAATCTGACTTGGAATCCAGTAATAACTTTTTTATATTCACGGAAGAAATCAAATATATATTTTAAAGGGATCCATATGGTTACAATGTTACTATTTTGAGTAAATCTACACCTTTCTGCAAATCCCTGATTGTACTCCTTGGTAATTCCTAATTTTTCAAAAAACTCAGTTATTTTAGTTGTTTCCACCAAAGTTCCATCGTATTTCAAATGTTTTCTATCAGCAGTGTTCGAGGTGTCACGGTAGAAGAATATATTGGTAGCTTCCAAAGTAGAATAATCTGGTGTAAAATGAATTAAACCTAAAACTTGTCGCATTAGAGATGAATAGTTAATATTGGATTCTATTTCAGTGTTTCCAAACGTAAACCTGTTAGCAATGATTAAACCAACTCCATTCAGAGGGTTACATTAACATTCGCTATTGCAGTTCCATCACTTTTAACAATTTTCAGATTTTGCTGTAAGTACCCGTTAGAGTATAAAATATTGGCGTTGGTGTCATGTATAAAGAAGTGATATGAAGCATTTTCCGTAGAGCTATCGCTATTTTCATGCCTTACTTCTCTATATTCAAAACTCTCAATGTCATCGTCGTAATAATAATCGGTATTGTCTAATTCAAATATTTTATTCGTCTTTTATTTATTATAACAATTTTTTTCTCTCTTCATTTAATAGCTATATTGCTATTAAATAAAATTCAAAGAAACTTTAGTCCGGCTCCATGTCTCTTCTTCTTCAGTAATATTTCGTTTAATTTATCAAGCACGTATGTCTTACCTTCTAAGGCGATACTAGTACTCCTACATTGATAGGCTGACGCATCCGCCATTTTCTAGCCACAAGACCGGCTGACGATTTAATATTGGTGATTTTTAGGCAATAAATTGCACGAATAACTCCAGAAAAAGGCACCGCCTGTTTATATTTTCTTCTAATACAGGAAGAAGGAAAAAGTGGATTATAAATTGCATATGTAACTCGTGGATACCCGGAAAAGGAGTAGAACTTTATAGCACAAGATTTCCCTTATTTTCAACTTATTTCAGTTTATTTTCAAAGTTCTTTGACAAATTTAATATGAATGTACTGTTTTTTTTAAGTTAATGTTTTTAAATTCTTTTAAAATTAACTTTAAAATTACATTTCTTTTAACGTGAAGGGTTGTAGTTTTGAGAATGTTGGCGATGTTCTTAAAATTGCCAATTTGTTTGTTTCGTGATAAGAAATTCTAGCTCACATGATCTGTGTAGAAGTTTAAAGGCGATAACAGCGCTAATCAGGTAACTTAGCTTTTTCGTTTTCCCAGATGGGCTAGAAAATGGCGAACACTGCGTCAGCTCGTATCATATAGGAGCCTTAGGCGATACCATCATCTTTATTCAAATGATCACTCAACAATGTAAGGACTTTATCTTTTAAGGCATCGGAAAAGAAACCTCTCCCTTGTATCTTCTTGCTTTTTCTTTGAAGTCTGTGTTTATTCATTTCTTTATTTAGAGGGCAATAAAATCATATTGTACTTCCTGCTTATTGAGGGGGATCAATTCATTTCTATGGTTTGTTACTTTCATCCTGATCCTGTAAATACTCTCCATTCCAACAGGGAAGAATAATAAGTCCGCAATGTACTTTCCTATATGTTCACCCTCTTCGTATATTTTAGGCTCGAAACCTAAAAGTTTATGCAGATTGTTAGTTTTTGTTAAGTTTCTTGTACTCCTCTTTTAACTTAATGGCTATTCTTTGTCGTTCCTAGACTATACCAAATAGAATTGGCGGATCCTCTCCGAAAAATTTTATCATGTAACGATTCATCCCTTTGATAGTATAATTTTCATCCGGTAACAATAAATCTGACCACTGATTACCATCGTAAAATGAAATCTTCTCATCTTTGATATTAAATCCCAAGAAACAAACATCGAAAAGGATTGGAGGGCAATCTGCTTAAAGCTAAAAGGCCTGCTATATTCAACCGTAAAGTATTCTGATTTCTCTCTGTTTTTCGAATCTAATATTAATAACACCATTTATTTATAGAGAACTTTTTTATAAAAGAATATAATACATCTACAACTGATTTACCTTTGTTTCTTTCACTAATGTATTTCATACAAAAATAACCGCATTTGACAGAAGCAGGGTGCTGTGAAAAGCTTGAGTTAAACCCGATTTCTTTTTTTCCTGAACTCTGCAAGTACTTTTTAATATTAGGAAGAATTTTATAAACATGTTCTCCAAAAGGGTCAAAATATTCACCAAAATTATTATTAGAATCGTTAAAGTAACATTCCCAGTGAGTACCAGGTCCTGTAGCTATGTCTAAATTAATGATACCATTTTCAAACTGTCTCATTTTTTTAGGTAATAGATCTGAATTGAAGACGCCCCTAAAGCCCTTCTCGTGTTTCACATTTTGTTCAATTACTTCGTTGGATATTCCCAATTTTCATAAACTCCCTTTCTAAAGGGCTTTTTTTAACACAACCAGATCCGGAAATTTTGCGGCTTGCAGCAACTAATGCTAAGGCCTTGGCCCCCGCAATTAATGCAGGTATAAAGGGGGCTATAAAGGTCAGAAAACCACCAGTTTTCTTCAGTTGTGTTTTACGGACAGAGATTTCGCTTTCTTTCCCGATTTGATTTATTTGCGTTGGAGTTAAATATATGTCATAGTTAGGGGCTTTTGTCTTATCTATTTGCAGAGATACTTCTTATCCTTTCTGGTATGCAGATTTTAACTTAGCGATCTGATGATCACTTAAATGTATTTTGGTTTTTACGTAATTACTCATTTATATAAGAATTTTTTTTTTATAATATTGTTTTACTCGCTCGTTGGTCATAGTTCCTTCTTTCAACAATGTATCTAATAAATCAGGGACATGAGCATTTAATTTTTTATTTTTAGTTCCGTTACAAATTTTGTCAGTGAGTTGAGCCAAAATTTCCAGTTTATCTTCTACTCCTTTACGGAGATATATTTCTTTTCTTTGCAAGTCACGTAGTCGCTCTCGATAATCTTCTAACATACGCATGTGATCTCTTAGATAATCAGCCTTAGCTAATTAGCGATGTTCTTTTTCCTCATCTTTTTTAACCATTCGAGCAATCTGACTCATAATATTTCCTTTTTGACGAGACATTTGTAACTGAATTTTGTTTACTCTATTAACTATTTCTTTCAATGTCTCCTTGGACTCATTGTACAGTTTTGAGGGTCTTGGAATTTTTTTTTTTTTTCTAAAAACTCTACATCTAATTCGTTATGGAAATAATAGATATCTGAGGGTGGTGGCTGTAAAGGCGGTGGCTGTTCAATCGCTAGAGGAATCTTATCAACAGCATCTTTTATAGCCTTAAGATATTCTTTTCTAGTGATTTCTTGTTGTTCAAGTTTTCCAGTTACGGACTTGTGGAAGTCAGACAGTGATTTCTGGACACCTAACTTTTCTCCAAGTTGTTGTTCGTTGTTTTTTCTAATTTCAGCCTGAAGTTTAAAAACTTTAAGGTCATTTTCAACTTCATTTCTTAAATTCTTATTTCGCTCTTTTTGTATAGCATTCATCTTTATTATTATGCAAAAAATAGTTTTACTAGAAGCAAATTATTTTTTTACTTAAGTAAATTTTAATATTAAATAAAGATGATTCCAATAAAAAATTATACAGAAGCAGAAGAACTTGTCGATGCAAATCAACATTATTTATTACCAAAACACCCTTTCAGACTTCTAATCACTGGTGCTGCAGGTACTGGTAAAACTAATTTATTGTTGAATTTCATATACGACTGTCTCGAGTTTGATAATTTGTTCGTTTGTGCAAAAGATATGTATGAACCCAAATATATCAAACTGAAAGAAAAGTACACAATGTTTGATGGTGTGGATATTGACTCGATAAAGTATCCCAAAAAGAAGAAGAAGATTATGCTAGAGTTATATGAAAGATTCGGCAAGAAAGGAACTTTATTCTCCTCTGATACAAAATTTTTTCAGAGGTCGGAAGAAAAACGCCTCAATCATTTACCTTTCTCAATCTTATTACAGAACACCCATTTTCATCAGGAGAAACTGCAATTACTTGATATTTTTTAATCTCCAGGGAGATTCAGCAGATCATAAGAGAGGTAGATGGTAGTTTAACGAAAGAAGAGTTCAGTAGGTTGTATAAAAAGTGCATGCAACAGCCGTATGATTTTTTTATGCTTGATTTAGTTAATCCGGCTCTGAGATACCGGAAGAAATATTTCATCCCTATAAATAAAGATGGAGAGTATTTACTGAAGTAAATTTACGTGTAGAGAAAGAGTTACCACCACTATCATAAAATAAGTGTATCTCTAACCGTTACCAAGTTCTTTTTGAGTTCATTGGGCTTATCCGCCTTTGTAATGGTCCCCCTAGCTGCTCTAAGTCCAAGCGCTGGAATAGTTGAGGTTATTGATAAAGATTTGAAAATTGTGGAAAGGAAAGAAGAGTATAAACAGTCCTAAAAATTTTATAAACAGCTGCTTAATTCATACAAATTGAATGCAATAACAGAAGAGGACGTGTACAAGCGGGAGGAAGATTTCGGGAATAACCTATTCCATCTACCAAGGGAAAAATACATGAAACAAACCCAACTCAACGGGTATGCATATGTTAGTAAATAATTTTATATATATAAATAAATGCGTCGTAAAAAGACTTGCAAGAAAGGGAGAGGCTTTGTTAACGCAGCACATAATAATTTACCTTTTAAAATGCATCTGCCAGGACATCAATTTACAGGACCGGGAACTCAACTGCTTAAAGGGAAAACTAGGCTGAACCCCGATTTAACATTTAAAGATTGGAGTAAACCCATTAATATAGTTCATGAAAGTTCGATTTACTGTTTGTCTATCTGGGCTGCATGGATACCCCTAGTATCTGGGACAGTCGGTGATGGGGCGCGCAAGCGCGCCACCTGTCTTACTGTTTGTCTATAAATTTGCAAGAAGTAAGTATAATGATGACACCAAATATTTATTAACAGTTCATGAAAGTGCTTATGAACATGACGTCTGCCACATTAAAAATGAAGATACTGAAACAAGAAACAAAGTGTGTGATACAAACATGAAAAAAGAATTGGACGATATTCCCAATCCGACCATTCGTGAAAGGTTGGATAGAGCTGTTGTGAAGCCCATTATAAAAGCGAAGAAGACATTTGTGATGAGTTCAAAAATGTATTGTCTAAAATGTAAAACACACACCGACACCAAAGATGCACAGCATATCACCTCGAAAAACGGTAGACATATGATGAAAGGAATCTGCATGAGTTGTGGTTCTAAAAAGTGCCGTTTTTTACCGTTGAAGGGGTAACTGAGAAAAGTTGCCCCGAAAAAGTTTATTACTATCCCAAAACCGGATTTTGCGGTATGGTTGAACTGAGCAGGAAAAACTGATTTAAGTCGAAAAAGAAGTCTCGGAGTTCTTACACCAACAAGTTATATACACAAAGCATAAACCACTCATTCGTAAATTCAAAAGAAGGAGAATATATGTCTCACGTATCGACGACCAATGGCAAGCCGATTTACTGTTTGTCTATCTGGGCTGCATGGATACCCCTAGTATCTGGGACAGTCGGTGATGGGGCGCGCAAGCGCGCCACCTGTCTTACTGTTTGTCTATAAATTTGCAAGAAGTAAGTATAATGATGGCACCAAATATTTATTAACAGTTATCGACTGTGTCAATAAATATGCATGGGTTATTCCTCTTAAAGCTTAATCATCAAATGAAGTAACTCAAGCATTTAAAAAGATCTTCAAAGAAAGAATTCCTGAAAGGATTCAGACAGATAAGGGTTTAGAGTTCGTCGATAAAGCAGCTCAAGAATTATTTAAAGAAAATAATATCCAATGGTTCACAAAAGAAAATGTTGAAATATAAGCGGCTATAGTTGAAAGATTTAATCTCACTCTTGGTAATAAAATAAAGCTATACTTATGTGAAAATAACACTGAAAATACATAGATGTATTAGACCAATTAGTGAAGCATTACAGCAATTCATACTACAGAAGTATAAAAATGACTCCTGTTGAAGCCAGTCTAGAAGAAAACAGTGGTAAAGTCCAACACAATTTGTTTAAAGAAAAGGCCATACGTAAACCTAAATTTCAAGTAGGTGATAAAGTTAGAATATCGATACATAAGTCAACTTGCAGAAGAGGTTATCAAGCAACTTTTACAGAAGAAATATCTGTTATTTCTCAAGTATTAGAAACCAATCCAATCAATTATAGAGTTGGGGATTTAAACATTGAAGACGTGAAAGGTACTTTTTATGAAATGAATTGTTAAAATATGACAAGAAAGACAATATCTACAAGATCGAAAAAATCATAAAAAAGGTAGGAAACAAATATCGAGTGAAATGATTAGACTATCCTGAAACTAGCTGGATTGATAAAAAAGATTTAGTTTATTTTTAAGAGCCGACAACAGCTATTAAAAATTATAATTCACTTAAAACTAAATTAAAAAAACTGGCGTACAATCAATAGAAATAAATTAAAACTTCTTCACACACCATAAATTTAAAGTCATCCCAACCAGTTTCGAAAGGACGTAGCATTTCTTCATCAGGTGCAAACACGTGCTACTGCCTTCGAGGCAAAAGCAAGACTGACTTCACTTATTGGGGTCATACCTCAGCTCTTCATGACATGTCAAGCAAACGTACCAGACATCATCATTTTGTCTTACATATGTCTTACACTTTGTCTACATGGCTCACATCCCATGTTCTTTTTTATTTAATACGAAATAACTTCAATTTAATGCTTCGAAGATGGTTCTACAGATTTTTTCTTTCTGAATAAGCGTTTTTTCTTTTTGGGAAATTTAGTTAGAAGGCAAAAAATATAGCTCTCATCATAACTTCTTTTTCGTAACAAAAAGGAATATGGAATAAAAAAAGAATAAACTATATTTGGTATAAAATATAGTCTTTGTTGATTAAGTTTTTGCGCTACAACTCTATGTATTTATTGATAAAAAAAAAAAAAAAATCAATCCTAAGCTCTTCTTCGAAAGGAAATTTATACTTATTTAACCATTTAGAAAGATTTTTCTTTCTGCTATTCATTTTGGCTGTTTGCGCCTTTCGAAAATATATGTCTACCATTTTAATAGGGGGCTTACTTGGGTTATACCTCAGCTCTTCATGACACATCCCACAAACGTACCAGCCATCATCATTTTGAATTACATATTTATGCTCACACTCTTGAGCTTAATTTTGAAGTCATCTGCAGGTACTTCGCCTGAAAAACATTCGTCCGAAGAAACTTTTGTGTTAAGGTCAAACAGTCTTATTATTTCCATCACTTCCTTCATATGTTTTGTGTCCATATTCTTCATTCATCATATTTATTTTAATAAGTCTTCCTTTTAAGACCTTTTAAATTTGGTTTAACAATATTAAAATCATTTAAAGAAATAAATCCTATATAAAAAGATGGAATGTTTTAAATCAAAACTATTCGACAGCTGCAAAGTTACAGTCGGGAAAATAATATTCGAGGATAATCGAAACTTAAAAAGGCGGAACTGATTGATCTTATCCAAAATAACGTTTTTCAATTCCATAATGACCTGTTTAGTAAGTTGAAGAAGGAGAGAGAACTTGAAGTCAAGTGTTTCGACCAGTACTACAAAAAGTCTTACATGAAGACCCATTTACAAAGTAAAAATAATCAAAAAGATGTGAGCACCGACATTTCCCCTTCCAAAAAAACCTCTTCTGATAAGGTGTCCTCTTCCGATGTAGCAGTACCATCTCAAACCAAATGTGATGAATGCGGCATATATTACAAACCGGTATATAAAGGTCATCATCTTCGATCGATAAAACACAGACAGGCGGTGAACGAAAAGCAGAAAAAATTGGACACTGAGGCAGAAGTTTTAGAAAAGAAAAAGGTGGACGCTAAATCAGGGGCCACCTCTGAGCCAAATGATGAACCAAAAATATCTGGACTTCAGGGTTGGAAAAACTTGGTTGTTGGAAAGATAAATAGAGGCAAAGAGATTATTACTGATACCATAAATAAAGGTGCTGAAAAGGTAATCGGCTGGATATATCCAAAGAAAGAAAATATCACTCCAGAACAAAAGACCACCTTCAAACAAAAGACTAACCCTGACCACTACGATTTCGATGGTGTTGAAGGAGTTGTTCTTGTTGAATCTGCCTTCCATAGTAGACTACAAACATGGTTAGTGAACAACGTAAATAATTTTATGGAGCCATCCACATTTCTAGAACATTGTAGAACAATAGTAATTCATAAATTGTCACAGTGGATGACGGTTAAAGCGAACTTTCAGCTATATTGTGATTTTGAAAGGGAAAAAGAAGTTCAGGAGTTTTCATTCAATATTCGAAATCAAATCATTCTTAAACCAACCGATCTTAACACGTTTTACAATGTTGTTATGGATAAACTAAAGAGAGAGATGGAAGAGTTTGAAGCAAGGGGCTCGGGTTGGAGACTCATTAAAGTAAAAAGCCTTGAACTCAGGATCAATGAATACAATCTGCTAAGAGGCTGATAATATATCGATTTACCTAAAGATATTAAAAAGAAAAAAGGAGTCATAAATATGAGGAATGAAGATAACAAGTGCTTTAAGTGGGCGATATTGTCTGCTCTATATCCAATGGAAAAAGATGCGCAGAGAGTCAGTAAATATAAAGAATATGAAAATGAGCTGAGTTTCAAAGGCATTGAATATCCGGTAAAGATGGAAGATAGAGTATTTAAAAGGTTTGAAAAGATGAATAACATATCCGTCAACAAATATAGATTTCAATATAATAAAGATACCGAGGAACATGATATATACCCATTGAGAATAACTAAAAATAAAGCAGATAAACATGTCAATTTGCTGTATGCAAAAAATGAGGAAGGGAACAGTCATTACTGTTGGATAAAGGATATGTCTAAATTAATAATGTGCTCAATTGACCAATCATAATGGAAGAGTATGTATCTGTGAAAGGTGTTTGTCTTTTTACTACTCTGAAAAGGATTTGCAAAACCATACACTAGATTGTGTGAGAAAAGAGGCCGTCAGAATAGAAATTCCTGAAAATAATGTTATAAAATTAAAAAATTACCATAGATCATTACGAACACCTTTTGTTATGTATGCAGATTTTGAATGCTATACGGCCAAGGTGGATACCGATCAACCCAATAAAACCAAACCCTACATGCAAAAACACCAAAAACATGAACCTATGAGTTTCACTCTCTATATAAAATTTAAACACGAAGACTATAAACCACCAATTACGTATAGAGGACCTAATGCGACTCAGGTATTTTATCATACAATAAAGGCAGAGCCCTTAGAGTTAAAGAAAATTTATGGTAAGAAGCATCCAATCAAAATGACATTGGAAGATGAGGTGCATTTCCAGAGAACTGATATATGCCATATCTGCGAGTTAAACATCAACGAATCACCGTCGCCGTATTCACAGAGAAAAATACCGGACTTCCGAAAAGTAAGAGATCACGACCATTTACTGGATACATCAAAATACGAATCAAACTATAGGGTCCAGCTCAGAATATGTGCAACTTAGTGTACCAAAGCCCCTCCTTTATCCGCGCATTTTTCACAACTTAACTGGCAAGGATTCCCATCTATTCATAAAGAAGCTGGGTCATGATGGAGGATATCTTGATGTCATACCCAACGCCGAAGAAAAGTACATTTCATTCACTAAGGAGTTCGGGGCGAAATGGGAGGATATAGGTGAGGGAAAAAAAGTAAAGAAACCCGGAATAAAATTGAGATTTGTAGATTCATTTTGGTTAATGGCCAGTAGCACCGACAGTTTAGCCGAAAATGTGAAAGAATTCAGAGAAACGGCCAAATACTTTCCCAAAGATAAATTAGAACTCGTCACCAGAAAAGGTGTATATCTAATATCCGTATGATTATATGGACTCGTGGGAAAAATCTGAAGAAACCTGACTAACCAGCAAAAACGAGTTTTACAATAAAATGACTGAGTCAGATATATCGCATAAGGACTATCAACATGCCAAAACAGTATGGAAAGCTTTCAACATTAAAAACTCAGGGGAGTATTCTGATTTGTATGTGAAGACTGATGTACTGGTCTTAGCTGATATTTTCGAACATTTCAGAGATGTCTGTTTAAAGGCCTATAAATTGGATCCAGCATGATACTTCACTGCGCCTGGGCTATCGTGGTATGCTATGCTAAGAACCACTAAAACTGAGTTAGAACTATTGGAGAATTATGATATGATCCTTATGTTGGAAAAAGGCACAAGAGGGGGTGTTTCTCACTGTCGTAATAGGTATGCAAAAGCCAATATCAAATACGTGAAGGCCTATGATAAAAATAAACAATCTAATTACTTAATGTACCTAGACGCTAATAACTTATATGGCTGGGCAATGAGTCAATTTCTACAATATGGAGGCTTCAAATGGGGAAGTACCGACATAGATGTAATGAAGATTTCTGATGATTCAAATGTGGGCTATATACTAGAAGTAGATTTAAGGTACCCGAAAGAATTGCATGATCTTCATTTGGACTTGCCACTAGCATCTGAGAACAGAGTTCCAGACGGGTCAAAACAAAACAAATTACTGACAACACTAGATAAAAATAATTACGTGGTTAATTATAGGGTTTTAAAACAATATTTACAAATGGGAATTAAGTTGGAAAAAGTGCATTGAGTATTAGAATTCATGCAATCTCCTTGGTTGAAGAAATATATAAATTTAAACACACAACTGAGAACTAAAGCAACTAATGATTTTGAGAAAGATTTCTGTAAACTAATGAATAATTCCGTGTTCGGAAAAACGATGGAAAACATCAGAAAAAGACTTGATGTCAGACTCTGCTCCAATTCCAAGACAGCCGAAAAACTTATAATAAAATCAATTTTAAAAGACGGACCATTTTTAATGAAAAATTAGTTGCTATAAATATGCAGAAAACTAATGTGATTTTGATAAACCCATACATGTTGGAATGAGTATCTTAGATTTAGCCAAGCATTTAATGTCCGACTTTCATTATAATGTGATGAAACCTAGATATGGGAACAACATTAAATTATTATATATGGATACGGATAGTTTCATTTATGATATCATAACGGATGGTTTTTACAAATATATGAAAGGGATGATTGATTACTTTGATACGTCTGACTATCCGGAAAATAATATATACGGACTCTCACGTGTAAATAAAAAGAAATGATGAAAGATGAAAATACTGGGAAGATATTTGAAGAATTCGTTGCACTAAGCGCTAAAATGTATGTCTGTAAAACTGAAATAAGTTTAGTCAAAAAATCCAAAGGAGTTAAGAAATACGTTGTGAAAAATACCATATCCTTTGATGATTATAAAAACTGTTTGTTCTCACAACAAGTACAGTACTGATCCATGAATCTCATCAGAAGCACAAAACATGAGATTCATTCTATAGAAGTAAATAAGATTGCCCTTTCAGCGAACGATGACAAGCGGCATATATTGGAAGATGGAATTCACACTTTAGGCTTAGGGCATTACGCAATTAAAAAAATAAAATAGATGTTAATGGTTTCTACCATTAAAATTTATAACTGTTTGTTTTAATCAACTCTTCTTAAAGGCCTACCTCATGAACCTTCCATTATACTTTATATTAATTTGTTTATTTTTAAATGAATTAATATGGGATATTAAATTTTAAAAGGCACCAACCTTTTAAAACTTAACTTTTCTCTATCTTCCGTTATCTTTTAATCCTTAATCTTACACAATGACTCAGATACATTCTCCTGTTTTGAACGCCTCGTTGATAGTGTCTATATCACATTTCAAGAACTCTCCCTCATCTCTATAAGCACTTAACATACTATGCATAGTGTTTTCGAGTATTTTTGTGAATGAAGTGAGGTATAGAGCCTGAACAAAATATTGAGGCTCCGATGAATGTCTATATTCATTAAATGTATTTGCCAAAAGTTTTTAATACACCCAATCTTATAGATATTATTTGGTTTAAGGTGAGATGTTGTTGTAACATATACAAACCTTCATCTCTTGTTAAAGGGACTACCTCATCATTTTCATGTATAGTGACTACATTATCATCACTATCTGATTCATTTTCACCTATAAAGATCACCTCATCGTCACTATCTGATTCAGTGTCAATATAATTATCTCTACAACAGCAACAACTATTACTCTCATATCCACTATCATACTCACTATCACTGTCAAATTCACTACCACTGTCAATTTCACTACCACTATCCATTTCCATTTATTTGTTATCCCCAGTAGCACATAACGTTGTTTTAACGTTGTTACAACTAATTTTTGACTGTTCAGACTTATTTGCAACGCAATAACAACGTTATGTGCTACCTGGGATAATTAACTTTCCTTTAAATGAAAAACATTCTGAGCTCCTACTTCATTTTTATCATCACACCATTGTACTTAAAAGGGGGTGTTCAAAATTATGGTGCTTATTCACAGCATAATTTATAAGAGGGGTGTACACGTCCTCACATTTTGATTCACTGCGCCAGCTCTCTCATTTACACACTACATTATCATCACTATCTGATTCATTTTCACCTATAAAGATCACCTCATCGTCACTATCAAGGTGGATACCGATCAACCCAATAAAACCAAACCCTACATGCAAAAACACCAAAAACATGAACCTATGAGTTTCACTCTCTATATAAAATTTAAACACGAAGACTATAAACCACCAATTACGTATAGAGGACCTAATGCGACTCAGGTATTTTATCATACAATAAAGGCAGAGCCCTTAGAGTTAAAGAAAATTTATGGTAAGAAGCATCCAATCAAAATGACATTGGAAGATGAGGTGCATTTCCAGAGAACTGATATATGCCATATCTGCGAGTTAAACATCAACGAATCACCGTCGCCGTATTCACAGAGAAAAATACCGGACTTCCGAAAAGTAAGAGATCACGACCATTTACTGGATACATCAAAATACGAATCAAACTATAGGGTCCAGCTCAGAATATGTGCAACTTAGTGTACCAAAGCCCCTCCTTTATCCGCGCATTTTTCACAACTTAACTGGCAAGGATTCCCATCTATTCATAAAGGAGCTGGGTCATGATGGAGGATATCTTGATGTCATACCCAACGCCGAAGAAAAGTACATTTCATTCACTAAGGAGTTCGGGGCGAAATGGGAGGATATAGGTGAGGGAAAAAAAGTAAAGAAACCCGGAATAAAATTGAGATTTGTAGATTCATTTTGGTTAATGGCCAGTAGCACCGACAGTTTAGCCGAAAATGTGAAAGAATTCAGAGAAACGGCCAAATACTTTCCCAAAGATAAATTAGAACTCGTCACCAGAAAAGGTGTATATCTAATATCCGTATGATTATATGGACTCGTGGGAAAAATCTGAAGAAACCTGACTAACCAGCAAAAACGAGTTTTACAATAAAATGACTGAGTCAGATATATCGCATAAGGACTATCAACATGCCAAAACAGTATGGAAAGCTTTCAACATTAAAAACTCAGGGGAGTATTCTGATTTGTATGTGAAGACTGATGTACTGGTCTTAGCTGATATTTTCGAACATTTCAGAGATGTCTGTTTAAAGGCCTATAAATTGGATCCAGCATGATACTTCACTGCGCCTGGGCTATCGTGGTATGCTATGCTAAGAACCACTAAAACTGAGTTAGAACTATTGGAGAATTATGATATGATCCTTATGTTGGAAAAAGGCACAAGAGGGGGTGTTTCTCACTGTCGTAATAGGTATGCAAAAGCCAATATCAAATACGTGAAGGCCTATGATAAAAATAAACAATCTAATTACTTAATGTACCTAGACGTTAATAACTTATATGGCTGGGCAATGAGTCAATTTCTACAATATGGAGGCTTCAAATGGGGAAGTACCGACATAGATGTAATGAAGATTTCTGATGATTCAAATGTGGGCTATATACTAGAAGTAGATTTAAGGTACCCGAAAGAATTGCATGATCTTCATTTGGACTTGCCACTAGCATCTGAGAACAGAGTTCCAGACGGGTCAAAACAAAACAAATTACTGACAACACTAGATAAAAATAATTACGTGGTTAATTATAGGGTTTTAAAACAATATTTACAAATGGGAATTAAGTTGGAAAAAGTGCATTGAGTATTAGAATTCATGCAATCTCCTTGGTTGAAGAAATATATAAATTTAAACACACAACTGAGAACTAAAGCAACTAATGATTTTGAGAAAGATTTCTGTAAACTAATGAATAATTCCGTGTTCGGAAAAACGATGGAAAACATCAGAAAAAGACTTGATGTCAGACTCTGCTCCAATTCCAAGACAGCCGAAAAACTTATAATAAAATCAATTTTAAAAGACGGACCATTTTTAATGAAAAATTAGTTGCTATAAATATGCAGAAAACTAATGTGATTTTGATAAACCCATACATGTTGGAATGAGTATCTTAGATTTAGCCAAGCATTTAATGTCCGACTTTCATTATAATGTGATGAAACCTAGATATGGGAACAACATTAAATTATTATATATGGATACGGATAGTTTCATTTATGATATCATAACGGATGGTTTTTACAAATATATGAAAGGGATGATTGATTACTTTGATACGTCTGACTATCCGGAAAATAATATATACGGACTCTCACGTGTAAATAAAAAGAAATGATGAAAGATGAAAATACTGGGAAGATATTTGAAGAATTCGTTGCACTAAGCGCTAAAATGTATGTCTGTAAAACTGAAATAAGTTTAGTCAAAAAATCCAAAGGAGTTAAGAAATACGTTGTGAAAAATACCATATCCTTTGATGATTATAAAAACTGTTTGTTCTCACAACAAGTACAGTACTGATCCATGAATCTCATCAGAAGCACAAAACATGAGATTCATTCTATAGAAGTAAATAAGATTGCCCTTTCAGCGAACGATGACAAGCGGCATATATTGGAAGATGGAATTCACACTTTAGGCTTAGGGCATTACGCAATTAAAAAAATAAAATAGATGTTAATGGTTTCTACCATTAATATTTATAACTGTTTGTTTTAATCAACTCTTCTTAAAGGCCTACCTCATGAACCTTCCATTATACTTTATATTAATTTGTTTATTTTTAAATGAATTAATATGGGATATTAAATTTTAAAAGGCACCAACCTTTTAAAACTTAACTTTTCTCTATCTTCCGTTATCTTTTAATCCTTAATCTTACACAATGACTCAGATACATTCTCCTGTTTTGAACGCCTCGTTGATAGTGTCTATATCACATTTCAAGAACTCTCCCTCATCTCTATAAGCACTTAACATACTATGCATAGTGTTTTCGAGTATTTTTGTGAATGAAGTGAGGTATAGAGCCTGAACAAAATATTGAGGCTCCGATGAATGTCTATATTCATTAAATGTATTTGCCAAAAGTTTTTAATACACCCAATCTTATAGATATTATTTGGTTTAAGGTGAGATGTTGTTGTAACATATACAAACCTTCATCTCTTGTTAAAGGGACTACCTCATCATTTTCATGTATAGTGACTACATTATCATCACTATCTGATTCATTTTCACCTATAAAGATCACCTCATCGTCACTATCTGATTCAGTGTCAATATAATTATCTCTACAACAGCAACAACTATTACTCTCATATCCACTATCATACTCACTATCACTGTCAAATTCACTACCACTGTCAATTTCACTACCACTATCCATTTCCATTTATTTGTTATCCCCAGTAGCACATAACGTTGTTTTAACGTTGTTACAACTAATTTTTCACTGTTTAGACTTATTTGCAATGCAATAACAACGTTATGTGCTACCTGGGATAATTAACTTTCCTTTAAATGAAAAACATTCTGAGCTCCTACTTCATTTTTATCATCACACCATTGTACTTAAAAGGGGGTGTTCAAAATTATGGTGCTTATTCACAGCATAATTTATAAGAGGGGTGTACACGTCCTCACATTTTGATTCACTGCGCCAGCTCTCTCATTTACACACTACATACAAATCAGAATACTCCCCTGAGTTTTTAATGTTGAATGCTTTCCATACTGTTTTGGCATGTTGATAGTCCTATGCTAAGAACCACTAAAACTGAGTTAGAACTATTGGAGAATTATGATATGATCCTTATGTTGGAAAAAGGCACAAGAGGGGGTGTTTCTCACTGTCGTAATAGGTATGCAAAAGCCAATATCAAATACGTGAAGGCCTATGATAAAAATAAACAATCTAATTACTTAATGTACCTAGACGCTAATAACTTATATGGCTGGGCAATGAGTCAATTTCTACAATATGGAGGCTTCAAATGGGGAAGTACCGACATAGATGTAATGAAGATTTCTGATGATTCAAATGTGGGCTATATACTAGAAGTAGATTTAAGGTACCCGAAAGAATTGCATGATCTTCATTTGGACTTGCCACTAGCATCTGAGAACAGAGTTCCAGACGGGTCAAAACAAAACAAATTACTGACAACACTAGATAAAAATAATTACGTGGTTAATTATAGGGTTTTAAAACAATATTTACAAATGGGAATTAAGTTGGAAAAAGTGCATTGAGTATTAGAATTCATGCAATCTCCTTGGTTGAAGAAATATATAAATTTAAACACACAACTGAGAACTAAAGCAACTAATGATTTTGAGAAAGATTTCTGTAAACTAATGAATAATTCCGTGTTCGGAAAAACGATGGAAAACATCAGAAAAAGACTTGATGTCAGACTCTGCTCCAATTCCAAGACAGCCGAAAAACTTATAATAAAATCAATTTTAAAAGACGGACCATTTTTAATGAAAAATTAGTTGCTATAAATATGCAGAAAACTAATGTGATTTTGAAAAACCCATACATGTTGGAATGAGTATCTTAGATTTAGCCAAGCATTTAATGTCCGACTTTCATTATAATGTGATGAAACCTAGATATGGGAACAACATTAAATTATTATATATGGATACGGATAGTTTCATTTATGATATCATAACGGATGGTTTTTACAAATATATGAAAGGGATGATTGATTACTTTGATACGTCTGACTATCCGGAAAATAATATATACGGACTCTCACGTGTAAATAAAAAGAAATGATGAAAGATGAAAATACTGGGAAGATATTTGAAGAATTCGTTGCACTAAGCGCTAAAATGTATGTCTGTAAAACTGAAATAAGTTTAGTCAAAAAATCCAAAGGAGTTAAGAAATACGTTGTGAAAAATACCATATCCTTTGATGATTATAAAAACTGTTTGTTCTCACAACAAGTACAGTACTGATCCATGAATCTCATCAGAAGCACAAAACATGAGATTCATTCTATAGAAGTAAATAAGATTGCCCTTTCAGCGAACGATGACAAGCGGCATATATTGGAAGATGGAATTCACACTTTAGGCTTAAGGCATTACGCAATTAAAAAAATAAAATAGATGTTAATGGTTTCTACCATTAAAATTTATAACTGTTTGTTTTAATCAACTCTTCTAAAACGCCTACCTCATGAACCTTCCATTATACTTTATATTAATTTGTTTATTTTTAAATGAATTAATATGGGATATTAAATTTTAAAAGGCACCAACCTTTTAAAACTTAACTTTTCTCTATCTTCCGTTATCTTTTAATCCTTAATCTTACACAATGACTCAGATACATTCTCCTGTTTTGAACGCCTCGTTGATAGTGTCTATATCACATTTCAAGAACTCTCCCTCATCTCTATAAGCACTTAACTTACTATGCATAGTGTTTTCGAGTATTTTTGTGAATGAAGTGAGGTATAGAGCCTGAACAAAATATTGAGGCTCCGATGAATGTCTATATTCATTAAATGTATTTGCCAAAAGTTTTTAATACACCCAATCTTATAGATATTATTTGGTTTAAGGTGAGATGTTGTTGTAACATATACAAACCTTCATCTCTTGTTAAAGGGACTACCTCATCATTTTCATGTATAGTGACTACATTATCATCACTATCTGATTCATTTTCACCTATAAAGATCACCTCATCGTCACTATCTGATTCAGTGTCAATATAATTATCTCTACAACAGCAACAACTATCAGAGCCTGATTAAGGGGGAAGCACACATTATCTCCGCTCTCACCGGAATATTTTTACAATTATTTTTTACTTCATGTCATAGAAATGCCACGCTTTGACGAGGAAATATTTTTTATAAAAAATGAACGGTGTAAAACAATCCAATTTACTCACCGTTATTAGACACCAGAATTCTTTTAAAATAATTTTTAATGAGAATTTTCTGTTTATTATAGGAGGAAAGTATTTGTTAAAAAATAACAGTGTAAGTATAAATAACGTGTGCTTCCCCCTTAATCAGGCTCTGACAACTATTACTCTCATATCCACTATCATACTCACTATCACTGTCAAATTCACTACCACTGTCAATTTCACTACCACTATCCATTTCAATTTATTTGTTATCCCCAGTAGCACATAACGTTGTTTTAACGTTGTTACAACTAATTTTTCACTGTTCAGACTTATTTGCAACGCAATAACAACGTTATGTGCTACCTGGGATAATTAACTTTCCTTTAAATGAAAAACATTCTGAGCTCCTACTTCATTTTTATCATCACACCATTGTACTTAAAAGGGGGTGTTCAAAATTATGGTGCTTATTCACAGCATAATTTATAAGAGGGGTGTACACGTCCTCACATTTTGATTCACTGCGCCAGCTCTCTCATTTACACACTACATTATCATCACTATCTGATTCATTTTCACCTATAAAGATCACCTCATCGTCACTATCTGATTCAGTGTCAATATAATTATCTCTACAACAGCAACAACTATTACTCTCATATCCACTATCATACTCACTATCACTGTCAAATTCACTACCACTGTCAATTTCACTACCACTATCCATTTCCATTTATTTGTTATCCCCAGTAGCACATAACGTTGTTTTAACGTTGTTACAACTAATTTTTGACTGTTCAGACTTATTTGCAACGCAATAACAACGTTATGTGCTACCTGGGATAATTAACTTTCCTTTAAATGAAAAACATTCTGAGCTCCTACTTCATTTTTATCATCACACCATTGTACTTAAAAGGGGGTGTTCAAAATTATGGTGCTTATTCACAGCATAATTTATAAGAGGGGTGTACACGTCCTCACATTTTGATTCACTGCGCCAGCTCTCTCATTTACACACTCCCCTGAGTTTTTAATGTTGAAAGCTTTCCATACCGTTTTGGCATGTTGATAGTCCTATGCTAAGAACCACTAAAACTGAGTTAGAACTATTGGAGAATTATGATATGATCCTTATGTTGGAAAAAGGCACAAGAGGGGGTGTTTCTCACTGTCGTAATAGGTATGCAAAAGCCAATATCAAATACGTGAAGGCCTATGATAAAAATAAACAATCTAATTACTTAATGTACCTAGACGCTAATAACTTATATGGCTGGGCAATGAGGCAATTTCTACAATATGGAGGCTTCAAATGGGGAAGTACCGACATAGATGTAATGAAGATTTCTGATGATTCAAATGTGGGCTATATACTAGAAGTAGATTTAAGGTACCCGAAAGAATTGCATGATCTTCATTTGGACTTGCCACTAGCATCTGAGAACAGAGTTCCAGACGGGTCAAAACAAAACAAATTACTGACAACACTAGATAAAAATAATTACGTGGTTAATAATAGGGTTTTAAAACAATATTTACAAATGGGAATTAAGTTGGAAAAAGTGCATTGAGTATTAGAATTCATGCAATCTCCTTGGTTGAAGAAATATATAAATTTAAACACACAACTGAGAACTAAAGCAACTAATGATTTTGAGAAAGATTTCTGTAAACTAATGAATAATTCCGTGTTCGGAAAAACGATGGAAAACATCAGAAAAAGACTTGATGTCAGACTCTGCTCCAATTCCAAGACAGCCGAAAAACTTATAATAAAATCAATTTTAAAAGACGGACCATTTTTAATGAAAAATTAGTTGCTATAAATATGCAGAAAACTAATGTGATTTTGATAAACCCATACATGTTGGAATGAGTATCTTAGATTTAGCCAAGCATTTAATGTCCGACTTTCATTATAATGTGATGAAACCTAGATATGGGAACAACATTAAATTATTATATATGGATACGGATAGTTTCATTTATGATATCATAACGGATGGTTTTTACAAATATATGAAAGGGATGATTGATTACTTTGATACGTCTGACTATCCGGAAAATAATATATACGGACTCTCACGTGTAAATAAAAAGAAATGATGAAAGATGAAAATACTGGGAAGATATTTGAAGAATTCGTTGCACTAAGCGCTAAAATGTATGTCTGTAAAACTGAAATAAGTTTAGTCAAAAAATCCAAAGGAGTTAAGAAATACGTTGTGAAAAATACCATATCCTTTGATGATTATAAAAACTGTTTGTTCTCACAACAAGTACAGTACTGATCCATGAATCTCATCAGAAGCACAAAACATGAGATTCATTCTATAGAAGTAAATAAGATTGCCCTTTCAGCGAACGATGACAAGCGGCATATATTGGAAGATGGAATTCACACTTTAGGCTTAGGGCATTACGCAATTAAAAAAATAAAATAAATGTTATTGGTTTCTACCATTAAAATTTATAACTGTTTGTTTTAATCAACTCTTCTTAAAGGCCTACCTCATGAACCTTCCATTATACTTTATATTAATTTGTTTATTTTTAAATGAATTAATATGGGATATTAAATTTTAAAAGGCACCAACCTTTTAAAACTTAACTTTTCTCTATCTTCCGTTATCTTTTAATCCTTAATCTTACACAATGACTCAGATACATTCTCCTGTTTTGAACGCCTCGTTGATAGTGTCTATATCACATTTCAAGAACTCTCCCTCATCTCTATAAGCACTTAACTCACTATGCATAGTGTTTTCGAGTATTTTTGTGAATGAAGTGAGGTATAGAGCCTGAACAAAATATTGAGGCTCCGATGAATGTCTATATTCATTAAATGTATTTGCCAAAAGTTTTTAATACACCCAATCTTATAGATATTATTTGGTTTAAGGTGAGATGTTGTTGAAACATATACAAACCTTCATCTCTTGTTAAAGGGACTACCTCATCATTTTCATGTATAGTGACTACATTATCATCACTATCTGATTCATTTTCACCTATAAAGATCACCTCATCGTCACTATCTGATTCAGTGTCAATATAATTATCTCTACAACAGCAACAACTATTACTCTCATATCCACTATCATACTCACTATCACTGTCAAATTCACTACCACTGTCAATTTCACTACCACTATCCATTTCCATTTATTTGTTATCCCCAGTAGCACATAACGTTGTTTTAACGTTGTTACAACTAATTTTTGACTGTTCAGACTTATTTGCAACGCAATAACAACGTTATGTGCTACCTGGGATAATTAACTTTCCTTTAAATGAAAAACATTCTGAGCTCCTACTTCATTTTTATCATCACACCATTGTACTTAAAAGGGGGTGTTCAAAATTATGGTGCTTATTCACAGCATAATTTATAAGAGGGGTGTACACGTCCTCACATTTTGATTCACTGCGCCAGCTCTCTCATTTACACACTCCCCTGAGTTTTTAATGTTGAAAGCTTTCCATACCGTTTTGGCATGTTGATAGTCCTATGCTAAGAACCACTAAAACTGAGTTAGAACTATTGGAGAATTATGATATGATCCTTATGTTGGAAAAAGGCACAAGAGGGGGTGTTTCTCACTGTCGTAATAGGTATGCAAAAGCCAATATCAAATACGTGAAGGCCTATGATAAAAATAAACAATCTAATTACTTAATGTACCTAGACGCTAATAACTTATATGGCTGGGCAATGAGTCAATTTCTACAATATGGAGGCTTCAAATGGGGAAGTACCGACATAGATGTAATGAAGATTTCTGATGATTCAAATGTGGGCTATATACTAGAAGTAGATTTAAGGTACCCGAAAGAATTGCATGATCTTCATTTGGACTTGCCACTAGCATCTGAGAACAGAGTTCCAGACGGGTCAAAACAAAACAAATTACTGACAACACTAGATAAAAATAATTACGTGGTTAATAATAGGGTTTTAAAACAATATTTACAAATGGGAATTAAGTTGGAAAAAGTGCATTGAGTATTAGAATTCATGCAATCTCCTTGGTTGAAGAAATATATAAATTTAAACACACAACTGAGAACTAAAGCAACTAATGATTTTGAGAAAGATTTCTGTAAACTAATGAATAATTCCGTGTTCGGAAAAACGATGGAAAACATCAGAAAAAGACTTGATGTCAGACTCTGCTCCAATTCCAAGACAGCCGAAAAACTTATAATAAAATCAATTTTAAAAGACGGACCATTTTTAATGAAAAATTAGTTGCTATAAATATGCAGAAAACTAATGTGATTTTGATAAACCCATACATGTTGGAATGAGTATCTTAGATTTAGCCAAGCATTTAATGTCCGACTTTCATTATAATGTGATGAAACCTAGATATGGGAACAACATTAAATTATTATATATGGATACGGATAGTTTCATTTATGATATCATAACGGATGGTTTTTACAAATATATGAAAGGGATGATTGATTACTTTGATACGTCTGACTATCCGGAAAATAATATATACGGACTCTCACGTGTAAATAAAAAGAAATGATGAAAGATGAAAATACTGGGAAGATATTTGAAGAATTCGTTGCACTAAGCGCTAAAATGTATGTCTGTAAAACTGAAATAAGTTTAGTCAAAAAATCCAAAGGAGTTAAGAAATACGTTGTGAAAAATACCATATCCTTTGATGATTATAAAAACTGTTTGTTCTCACAACAAGTACAGTACTGATCCATGAATCTCATCAGAAGCACAAAACATGAGATTCATTCTATAGAAGTAAATAAGATTGCCCTTTCAGCGAACGATGACAAGCGGCATATATTGGAAGATGGAATTCACACTTTAGGCTTAGGGCATTACGCAATTAAAAAAATAAAATAGATGTTATTGGTTTCTACCATTAAAATTTATAACTGTTTGTTTTAATCAACTCTTCTTAAAGGCCTACCTCATGAACCTTCCATTATACTTTATATTAATTTGTTTATTTTTAAATGAATTAATATGGGATATTAAATTTTAAAAGGCACCAACCTTTTAAAACTTAACTTTTCTCTATCTTCCGTTATCTTTTAATCCTTAATCTTACACAATGACTCAGATACATTCTCCTGTTTTGAACGCCTCGTTGATAGTGTCTATATCACATTTCAAGAACTCTCCCTCATCTCTATAAGCACTTAACTCACTATGCATAGTGTTTTCGAGTATTTTTGTGAATGAAGTGAGGTATAGAGCCTGAACAAAATATTGAGGCTCCGATGAATGTCTATATTCATTAAATGTATTTGCCAAAAGTTTTTAATACACCCAATCTTATAGATATTATTTGGTTTAAGGTGAGATGTTGTTGAAACATATACAAACCTTCATCTCTTGTTAAAGGGACTACCTCATCATTTTCATGTATAGTGACTACATTATCATCACTATCTGATTCATTTTCACCTATAAAGATCACCTCATCGTCACTATCTGATTCAGTGTCAATATAATTATCTCTACAACAGCAACAACTATTACTCTCATATCCACTATCATACTCACTATCACTGTCAAATTCACTACCACTGTCAATTTCACTACCACTATCCATTTCCATTTATTTGTTATCCCCAGTAGCACATAACGTTGTTTTAACGTTGTTACAACTAATTTTTCACTGTTCAGACTTATTTGCAACGCAATAACAACGTTATGTGCTACCTGGGATAATTAACTTTCCTTTAAATGAAAAATATTCTGAGCTCCTACTTCATTTTTATCATCACACCATTGTACTTAAAAGGGGGTGTTCAAAATTATGGTGCTTATTCACAGCATAATTTATAAGAGGGGTGTACACGTCCTCACATTTTGATTCACTGCGCCAGCTCTCTCATTTACACACTACATTATCATCACTATCTGATTCATTTTCACCTATAAAGATCACCTCATCGTCACTATCTGATTCAGTGTCAATATAATTATCTCTACAACAGCAACAACTATTACTCTCATATCCACTATCATACTCACTATCACTGTCAAATTCACTACCACTGTCAATTTCACTACCACTATCCATTTCCATTTATTTGTTATCCCCAGTAGCACATAACGTTGTTTTAACGTTGTTACAACTAATTTTTGACTGTTCAGACTTATTTGCAACGCAATAACAACGTTATGTGCTACCTGGGATAATTAACTTTCCTTTAAATGAAAAACATTCTGAGCTCCTACTTCATTTTTATCATCACACCATTGTACTTAAAAGGGGGTGTTCAAAATTATGGTGCTTATTCACAGCATAATTTATAAGAGGGGTGTACACGTCCTCACATTTTGATTCACTGCGCCAGCTCTCTCATTTACACACTACATACAAATCAGAATACTCCCCTGAGTTTTTAATGTTGAAAGCTTTCCATACTGTTTTGGCATGTTGATAGTCCTATGCTAAGAACCACTAAAACTGAGTTAGAACTATTGGAGAATTATGATATGATCCTTATGTTGGAAAAAGGCACAAGAGGGGGTGTTTCTCACTGTCGTAATAAGTATGCAAAAGCCAATATCAAATACGTGAAGGCCTATGATAAAAATAAACAATCTAATTACTTAATGTACCTAGACGCTAATAACTTATATGGCTGGGCAATGAGTCAATTTCTACAATATGGAGGCTTCAAATGGGGAAGTACCGACATAGATGTAATGAAGATTTCTGATGATTCAAATGTGGGCTATATACTAGAAGTAGATTTAAGGTACCCGAAAGAATTGCATGATCTTCATTTGGACTTGCCACTAGCATCTGAGAACAGAGTTCCAGACGGGTCAAAACAAAACAAATTACTGACAACACTAGATAAAAATAATTACGTGGTTAATTATAGGGTTTTAAAACAATGTTTACAAATGGGAATTAAGTTGGAAAAAGTGCATTGAGTATTAGAATTCATGCAATCTCCTTGGTTGAAGAAATATATAAATTTAAACACACAACTGAGAACTAAAGCAACTAATGATTTTGAGAAAGATTTCTGTAAACTAATGAATAATTCCGTGTTCGGAAAAACGATGGAAAACATCAGAAAAAGACTTGATGTCAGACTCTTCTCCAATTCCAAGACAGCCGAAAAACTTATAATAAAATCAATTTTAAAAGACGGACCATTTTTAATGAAAAATTAGTTGCTATAAATATGCAGAAAACTAATGTGATTTTGATAAACCCATACATGTTGGAATGAGTATCTTAGATTTAGCCAAGCATTTAATGTCCGACTTTCATTATAATGTGATGAAACCTAGAAATGGGAACAACATTAAATTATTATAAATGGATACGGATAGTTTCATTTATGATATCATAACGGATGGTTTTTACAAATATATGAAAGGGATGATTGATTACTTTGATACGTCTGACTATCCGGAAAATAATATATACGGACTCTCACGTGTAAATAAAAAGAAATGATGAAAGATGAAAATACTGGGAAGATATTTGAAGAATTCGTTGCACTAAGCGCTAAAATGTATGTCTGTAAAACTGAAATAAGTTTAGTCAAAAAATCCAAAGGAGTTAAGAAATACGTTGTGAAAAATACCATATCCTTTGATGATTATAAAAACTGTTTGTTCTCACAACAAGTACAGTACTGATCCATGAATCTCATCAGAAGCACAAAACATGAGATTCATTCTATAGAAGTAAATAAGATTGCCCTTTCAGCGAACGATGACAAGCGGCATATATTGGAAGATGGAATTCACACTTTAGGCTTAGGGCATTACGCAATTAAAAAAATAAAATAGATGTTAATGGTTTCTACCATTAAAATTTATAACTGTTTGTTTTAATCAACTCTTCTAAAAGGCCTACCTCATGAACCTTCCATTATACTTTATATTAATTTGTTTATTTTTAAATGAATTAATATGGGATATTAAATTTTAAAAGGCACCAACCTTTTAAAACTTAACTTTTCTCTATCTTCCGTTATCTTTTAATCCTTAATCTTACACAATGACTCAGATACATTCTCCTGTTTTGAACGCCTCGTTGATAGTGTCTATATCACATTTCAAGAACTCTCCCTCATCTCTATAAGCACTTAACTTACTATGCATAGTGTTTTCGAGTATTTTTGTGAATGAAGTGAGGTATAGAGCCTGAACAAAATATTGAGGCTCCGATGAATGTCTATATTCATTAAATGTATTTGCCAAAAGTTTTTAATACACCCAATCTTATAGATATTATTTGGTTTAAGGTGAGATGTTGTTGTAACATATACAAACCTTCATCTCTTGTTAAAGGGACTACCTCATCATTTTCATGTATAGTGACTACATTATCATCACTATCTGATTCATTTTCACCTATAAAGATCACCTCATCGTCACTATCTGATTCAGTGTCAATATAATTATCTCTACAACAGCAACAACTAATACTCTCATATCCACTATCATACTCACTATCACTGTCAAATTCACTACCACTGTCAATTTCACTACCACTATCCATTTCCATTTATTTGTTATCCCCAGTAGCACATAACGTTGTTTTAACGTTGTTACAACTAATTTTTGACTGTTCAGACTTATTTGCAACGCAATAACAACGTTATGTGCTACCTGGGATAATTAACTTTCCTTTAAATGAAAAACATTCTGAGCTCCTACTTTATTTTTATCATCACACCATTGTACTTAAAAGGGGGTGTTCAAAATTATGGTGCTTATTCACAGCATAATTTATAAGAGGGGTGTACACGTCCTCACATTTTGATTCACTGCGCCAGCTCTCTCATTTACACACTACTAATTAACATTTACATTAACTTTCCTTTAAATGAAAAACATTCTGAGCTCCTACTTCATTTTTATCATCACACCATTGTACTTAAAAGGGGGTGTTCAAAATTATGGTACTTATTCACAGCATAATTTATAAGAGGGGTGTACACGTCCTCACATTTTGATTCACTGCGCCAGCTCTCTCATTTACACACTACATTATCATCACTATCTGATTCATTTTCACCTATAAAGATCACCTCATCGTCACTATCTGATTCAGTGTCAATATAATTATCTCTACAACAGCAACAACTATTACTCTCATATCCACTATCATACTCACTATCACTGTCAAATTCACTACCACTGTCAATTTCACTACCACTATCCATTTCCATTTATTTGTTATCCCCAGTAGCACATAACGTTGTTTTAACGTTGTTACAACTAATTTTTGACTGTTCAGACTTATTTGCAACGCAATAACAACGTTATGTGCTACCTGGGATAATTAACTTTCCTTTAAATGAAAAACATTCTGAGCTCCTACTTCATTTTTATCATCACACCATTGTACTTAAAAGGGGGTGTTCAAAATTATGGTGCTTATTCACAGCATAATTTATAAGAGGGGTGTACACGTCCTCACATTTTGATTCACTGCGCCAGCTCTCTCATTTACACACTCCCCTGAGTTTTTAATGTTGAAAGCTTTCCATACCGTTTTGGCATGTTGATAGTCCTATGCTAAGAACCACTAAAACTGAGTTAGAACTATTGGAGAATTATGATATGATCCTTATGTTGGAAAAAGGCACAAGAGGGGGTGTTTCTCACTGTCGTAATAAGTATGCAAAAGCCAATATCAAATACGTGAAGGCCTATGATAAAAATAAACAATCTAATTACTTAATGTACCTAGACGCTAATAACTTATATGGCTGGGCAATGAGTCAATTTCTACAATATGGAGGCTTCAAATGGGGAAGTACCGACATAGATGTAATGAAGATTTCTGATGATTCAAATGTGGGCTATATACTAGAAGTAGATTTAAGGTACCCGAAAGAATTGCATGATCTTCATTTGGACTTGCCACTAGCATCTGAGAACAGAGTTCCAGACGGGTCAAAACAAAACAAATTACTGACAACACTAGATAAAAATAATTACGTGGTTAATTATAGGGTTTTAAAACAATGTTTACAAATGGGAATTAAGTTGGAAAAAGTGCATTGAGTATTAGAATTCATGTAATCTCCTTGGTTGAAGAAATATATAAATTTAAACACACAACTGAGAACTAAAGCAACTAATGATTTTGAGAAAGATTTCTGTAAACTAATGAATAATTCCGTGTTCGGAAAAACGATGGAAAACATCAGAAAAAGACTTGATGTCAGACTCTTCTCCAATTCCAAGACAGCCGAAAAACTTATAATAAAATCAATTTTAAAAGACGGACCATTTTTAATGAAAAATTAGTTGCTATAAATATGCAGAAAACTAATGTGATTTTGATAAACCCATACATGTTGGAATGAGTATCTTAGATTTAGCCAAGCATTTAATGTCCGACTTTCATTATAATGTGATGAAACCTAGAAATGGGAACAACATTAAATTATTATAAATGGATACGGATAGTTTCATTTATGATATCATAACGGATGGTTTTTACAAATATATGAAAGGGATGATTGATTACTTTGATACGTCTGACTATCCGGAAAATAATATATACGGACTCTCACGTGTAAATAAAAAGAAATGATGAAAGATGAAAATACTGGGAAGATATTTGAAGAATTCGTTGCACTAAGCGCTAAAATGTATGTCTGTAAAACTGAAATAAGTTTAGTCAAAAAATCCAAAGGAGTTAAGAAATACGTTGTGAAAAATACCATATCCTTTGATGATTATAAAAACTGTTTGTTCTCACAACAAGTACAGTACTGATCCATGAATCTCATCAGAAGCACAAAACATGAGATTCATTCTATAGAAGTAAATAAGATTGCCCTTTCAGCGAACGATGACAAGCGGCATATATTGGAAGATGGAATTCACACTTTAGGCTTAGGGCATTACGCAATTAAAAAAATAAAATAGATGTTAATGGTTTCTACCATTAAAATTTATAACTGTTTGTTTTAATCAACTCTTCTAAAAGGCCTACCTCATGAACCTTCCATTATACTTTATATTAATTTGTTTATTTTTAAATGAATTAATATGGGATATTAAATTTTAAAAGGCACCAACCTTTTAAAACTTAACTTTTCTCTATCTTCCGTTATCTTTTAATCCTTAATCTTACACAATGACTCAGATACATTCTCCTGTTTTGAACGCCTCGTTGATAGTGTCTATATCACATTTCAAGAACTCTCCCTCATCTCTATAAGCACTTAACTTACTATGCATAGTGTTTTCGAGTATTTTTGTGAATGAAGTGAGGTATAGAGCCTGAACAAAATATTGAGGCTCCGATGAATGTCTATATTCATTAAATGTATTTGCCAAAAGTTTTTAATACACCCAATCTTATAGATATTATTTGGTTTAAGGTGAGATGTTGTTGTAACATATACAAACCTTCATCTCTTGTTAAAGGGACTACCTCATCATTTTCATGTATAGTGACTACATTATCATCACTATCTGATTCATTTTCACCTATAAAGATCACCTCATCGTCACTATCTGATTCAGTGTCAATATAATTATCTCTACAACAGCAACAACTAATACTCTCATATCCACTATCATACTCACTATCACTGTCAAATTCACTACCACTGTCAATTTCACTACCACTATCCATTTCCATTTATTTGTTATCCCCAGTAGCACATAACGTTGTTTTAACGTTGTTACAACTAATTTTTGACTGTTCAGACTTATTTGCAACGCAATAACAACGTTATGTGCTACCTGGGATAATTAACTTTCCTTTAAATGAAAAACATTCTGAGCTCCTACTTTATTTTTATCATCACACCATTGTACTTAAAAGGGGGTGTTCAAAATTATGGTGCTTATTCACAGCATAATTTATAAGAGGGGTGTACACGTCCTCACATTTTGATTCACTGCGCCAGCTCTCTCATTTACACACTACTAATTAACATTTACATTAACTTTCCTTTAAATGAAAAACATTCTGAGCTCCTACTTCATTTTTATCATCACACCATTGTACTTAAAAGGGGGTGTTCAAAATTATGGTACTTATTCACAGCATAATTTATAAGAGGGGTGTACACGTCCTCACATTTTGATTCACTGCGCCAGCTCTCTCATTTACACACTACATTATCATCACTATCTGATTCATTTTCACCTATAAAGATCACCTCATCGTCACTATCTGATTCAGTGTCAATATAATTATCTCTACAACAGCAACAACTATTACTCTCATATCCACTATCATACTCACTATCACTGTCAAATTCACTACCACTGTCAATTTCACTACCACTATCCATTTCCATTTATTTGTTATCCCCAGTAGCACATAACGTTGTTTTAACGTTGTTACAACTAATTTTTGACTGTTCAGACTTATTTGCAACGCAATAACAACGTTATGTGCTACCTGGGATAATTAACTTTCCTTTAAATGAAAAACATTCTGAGCTCCTACTTCATTTTTATCATCACACCATTGTACTTAAAAGGGGGTGTTCAAAATTATGGTGCTTATTCACAGCATAATTTATAAGAGGGGTGTACACGTCCTCACATTTTGATTCACTGCGCCAGCTCTCTCATTTACACACTACATACAAATCAGAATACTCCCCTGAGTTTTTAATGTTGAAAGCTTTCCATACTGTTTTGGCATGTTGATAGTCCTATGCTAAGAACCACTAAAACTGAGTTAGAACTATTGGAGAATTATGATATGATCCTTATGTTGGAAAAAGGCACAAGAGGGGGTGTTTCTCACTGTCGTAATAGGTATGCAAAAGCCAATATCAAATACGTGAAGGCCTATGATAAAAATAAACAATCTAATTACTTAATGTACCTAGATGCTAATAACTTATATGGCTGGGCAATGAGTCAATTTCTACAATATGGAGGCTTCAAATGGGGAAGTACCGACATAGATGTAATGAAGATTTCTGATGATTCAAATGTGGGCTATATACTAGAAGTAGATTTAAGGTACCCGAAAGAATTGCATGATCTTCATTTGGACTTGCCACTAGCATCTGAGAACAGAGTTCCAGACGGGTCAAAACAAAACAAATTACTGACAACACTAGATAAAAATAATTACGTGGTTAATAATAGGGTTTTAAAACAATATTTACAAATGGGAATTAAGTTGGAAAAAGTGCATTGAGTATTAGAATTCATGCAATCTCCTTGGTTGAAGAAATATATAAATTTAAACACACAACTGAGAACTAAAGCAACTAATGATTTTGAGAAAGATTTCTGTAAACTAATGAATAATTCCGTGTTCGGAAAAACGATGGAAAACATCAGAAAAAGACTTGATGTCAGACTCTGCTCCAATTCCAAGACAGCCGAAAAACTTATAATAAAATCAATTTTAAAAGACGGACCATTTTTAATGAAAAATTAGTTGCTATAAATATGCAGAAAACTAATGTGATTTTGATAAACCCATACATGTTGGAATGAGTATCTTAGATTTAGCCAAGCATTTAATGTCCGACTTTCATTATAATGTGATGAAACCTAGAAATGGGAACAACATTAAATTATTATAAATGGATACGGATAGTTTCATTTATGATATCATAACGGATGGTTTTTACAAATATATGAAAGGGATGATTGATTACTTTGATACGTCTGACTATCCGGAAAATAATATATACGGACTCTCACGTGTAAATAAAAAGAAATGATGAAAGATGAAAATACTGGGAAGATATTTGAAGAATTCGTTGCACTAAGCGCTAAAATGTATGTCTGTAAAACTGAAATAAGTTTAGTCAAAAAATCCAAAGGAGTTAAGAAATACGTTGTGAAAAATACCATATCCTTTGATGATTATAAAAACTGTTTGTTCTCACAACAAGTACAGTACTGATCCATGAATCTCATCAGAAGCACAAAACATGAGATTCATTCTATAGAAGTAAATAAGATTGCCCTTTCAGCGAACGATGACAAGCGGCATATATTGGAAGATGGAATTCACACTTTAGGCTTAGGGCATTACGCAATTAAAAAAATAAAATAGATGTTAATGGTTTCTACCATTAAAATTTATAACTGTTTGTTTTAATCAACTCTTCTAAAAGGCCTACCTCATGAACCTTCCATTATACTTTATATTAATTTGTTTATTTTTAAATGAATTAATATGGGATATTAAATTTTAAAAGGCACCAACCTTTTAAAACTTAACTTTTCTCTATCTTCCGTTATCTTTTAATCCTTAATCTTACACAATGACTCAGATACATTCTCCTGTTTTGAACGCCTCGTTGATAGTGTCTATATCACATTTCAAGAACTCTCCCTCATCTCTATAAGCACTTAACTTACTATGCATAGTGTTTTCGAGTATTTTTGTGAATGAAGTGAGGTATAGAGCCTGAACAAAATATTGAGGCTCCGATGAATGTCTATATTCATTAAATGTATTTGCCAAAAGTTTTTAATACACCCAATCTTATAGATATTATTTGGTTTAAGGTGAGATGTTGTTGTAACATATACAAACCTTCATCTCTTGTTAAAGGGACTACCTCATCATTTTCATGTATAGTGACTACATTATCATCACTATCTGATTCATTTTCACCTATAAAGATCACCTCATCGTCACTATCTGATTCAGTGTCAATATAATTATCTCTACAACAGCAACAACTAATACTCTCATATCCACTATCATACTCACTATCACTGTCAAATTCACTACCACTGTCAATTTCACTACCACTATCCATTTCCATTTATTTGTTATCCCCAGTAGCACATAACGTTGTTTTAACGTTGTTACAACTAATTTTTGACTGTTCAGACTTATTTGCAACGCAATAACAACGTTATGTGCTACCTGGGATAATTAACTTTCCTTTAAATGAAAAACATTCTGAGCTCCTACTTTATTTTTATCATCACACCATTGTACTTAAAAGGGGGTGTTCAAAATTATGGTGCTTATTCACAGCATAATTTATAAGAGGGGTGTACACGTCCTCACATTTTGATTCACTGCGCCAGCTCTCTCATTTACACACTACTAATTAACATTTACATTAACTTTCCTTTAAATGAAAAACATTCTGAGCTCCTACTTCATTTTTATCATCACACCATTGTACTTAAAAGGGGGTGTTCAAAATTATGGTACTTATTCACAGCATAATTTATAAGAGGGGTGTACACGTCCTCACATTTTGATTCACTGCGCCAGCTCTCTCATTTACACACTACATTATCATCACTATCTGATTCATTTTCACCTATAAAGATCACCTCATCGTCACTATCTGATTCAGTGTCAATATAATTATCTCTACAACAGCAACAACTATTACTCTCATATCCACTATCATACTCACTATCACTGTCAAATTCACTACCACTGTCAATTTCACTACCACTATCCATTTCCATTTATTTGTTATCCCCAGTAGCACATAACGTTGTTTTAACGTTGTTACAACTAATTTTTGACTGTTCAGACTTATTTGCAACGCAATAACAACGTTATGTGCTACCTGGGATAATTAACTTTCCTTTAAATGAAAAACATTCTGAGCTCCTACTTCATTTTTATCATCACACCATTGTACTTAAAAGGGGGTGTTCAAAATTATGGTGCTTATTCACAGCATAATTTATAAGAGGGGTGTACACGTCCTCACATTTTGATTCACTGCGCCAGCTCTCTCATTTACACACTACATACAAATCAGAATACTCCCCTGAGTTTTTAATGTTGAAAGCTTTCCATACTGTTTTGGCATGTTGATAGTCCTATGCTAAGAACCACTAAAACTGAGTTAGAACTATTGGAGAATTATGATATGATCCTTATGTTGGAAAAAGGCACAAGAGGGGGTGTTTCTCACTGTCGTAATAGGTATGCAAAAGCCAATATCAAATACGTGAAGGCCTATGATAAAAATAAACAATCTAATTACTTAATGTACCTAGATGCTAATAACTTATATGGCTGGGCAATGAGTCAATTTCTACAATATGGAGGCTTCAAATGGGGAAGTACCGACATAGATGTAATGAAGATTTCTGATGATTCAAATGTGGGCTATATACTAGAAGTAGATTTAAGGTACCCGAAAGAATTGCATGATCTTCATTTGGACTTGCCACTAGCATCTGAGAACAGAGTTCCAGACGGGTCAAAACAAAACAAATTACTGACAACACTAGATAAAAATAATTACGTGGTTAATAATAGGGTTTTAAAACAATATTTACAAATGGGAATTAAGTTGGAAAAAGTGCATTGAGTATTAGAATTCATGCAATCTCCTTGGTTGAAGAAATATATAAATTTAAACACACAACTGAGAACTAAAGCAACTAATGATTTTGAGAAAGATTTCTGTAAACTAATGAATAATTCCGTGTTCGGAAAAACGATGGAAAACATCAGAAAAAGACTTGATGTCAGACTCTGCTCCAATTCCAAGACAGCCGAAAAACTTATAATAAAATCAATTTTAAAAGACGGACCATTTTTAATGAAAAATTAGTTGCTATAAATATGCAGAAAACTAATGTGATTTTGATAAACCCATACATGTTGGAATGAGTATCTTAGATTTAGCCAAGCATTTAATGTCCGACTTTCATTATAATGTGATGAAACCTAGATATGGGAACAACATTAAATTATTATATATGGATACGGATAGTTTCATTTATGATATCATAACGGATGGTTTTTACAAATATATGAAAGGGATGATTGATTACTTTGATACGTCTGACTATCCGGAAAATAATATATACGGACTCTCACGTGTAAATAAAAAGAAATGATGAAAGATGAAAATACTGGGAAGATATTTGAAGAATTCGTTGCACTAAGCGCTAAAATGTATGTCTGTAAAACTGAAATAAGTTTAGTCAAAAAATCCAAAGGAGTTAAGAAATACGTTGTGAAAAATACCATATCCTTTGATGATTATAAAAACTGTTTGTTCTCACAACAAGTACAGTACTGATCCATGAATCTCATCAGAAGCACAAAACATGAGATTCATTCTATAGAAGTAAATAAGATTGCCCTTTCAGCGAACGATGACAAGCGGCATATATTGGAAGATGGAATTCACACTTTAGGCTTAGGGCATTACGCAATTAAAAAAATAAAATAGATGTTATTGGTTTCTACCATTAAAATTTATAACTGTTTGTTTTAATCAACTCTTCTTAAAGGCCTACCTCATGAACCTTCCATTATACTTTATATTAATTTGTTTATTTTTAAATGAATTAATATGGGATATTAAATTTTAAAAGGCACCAACCTTTTAAAACTTAACTTTTCTCTATCTTCCGTTATCTTTTAATCCTTAATCTTACACAATGACTCAGATACATTCTCCTGTTTTGAACGCCTCGTTGATAGTGTCTATATCACATTTCAAGAACTCTCCCTCATCTCTATAAGCACTTAACTCACTATGCATAGTGTTTTCGAGTATTTTTGTGAATGAAGTGAGGTATAGAGCCTGAACAAAATATTGAGGCTCCGATGAATGTCTATATTCATTAAATGTATTTGCCAAAAGTTTTTAATACACCCAATCTTATAGATATTATTTGGTTTAAGGTGAGATGTTGTTGAAACATATACAAACCTTCATCTCTTGTTAAAGGGACTACCTCATCATTTTCATGTATAGTGACTACATTATCATCACTATCTGATTCATTTTCACCTATAAAGATCACCTCATCGTCACTATCTGATTCAGTGTCAATATAATTATCTCTACAACAGCAACAACTATTACTCTCATATCCACTATCATACTCACTATCACTGTCAAATTCACTACCACTGTCAATTTCACTACCACTATCCATTTCCATTTATTTGTTATCCCCAGTAGCACATAACGTTGTTTTAACGTTGTTACAACTAATTTTTGACTGTTCAGACTTATTTGCAACGCAATAACAACGTTATGTGCTACCTGGGATAATTAACTTTCCTTTAAATGAAAAACATTCTGAGCTCCTACTTCATTTTTATCATCACACCATTGTACTTAAAAGGGGGTGTTCAAAATTATGGTGCTTATTCACAGCATAATTTATAAGAGGGGTGTACACGTCCTCACATTTTGATTCACTGCGCCAGCTCTCTCATTTACACACTACTAATTAACATTTACATTAACTTTCCTTTAAATGAAAAACATTCTGAGCTCCTACTTCATTTTTATCATCACACCATTGTACTTAAAAGGGGGTGTTCAAAATTATGGTACTTATTCACAGCATAATTTATAAGAGGGGTGTACACGTCCTCACATTTTGATTCACTGCGCCAGCTCTCTCATTTACACACTACATTATCATCACTATCTGATTCATTTTCAACTATAAAGATCACCTCATCGTCACTATCTGATTCAGTGTCAATATAATTATCTCTACAACAGCAACAACTATTACTCTCATATCCACTATCATACTCACTATCACTGTCAAATTCACTACCACTGTCAATTTCACTACCACTATCCATTTCCATTTATTTGTTATCCCCAGTAGCACATAACGTTGTTTTAACGTTGTTACAACTAATTTTTGACTGTTCAGACTTATTTGCAACGCAATAACAACGTTATGTGCTACCTGGGATAATTAACTTTCCTTTAAATGAAAAACATTCTGAGCTCCTACTTCATTTTTATCATCACACCATTGTACTTAAAAGGGGGTGTTCAAAATTATGGTGCTTATTCACAGCATAATTTATAAGAGGGGTGTACACGTCCTCACATTTTGATTCACTGCGCCAGCTCTCTCATTTACACACTACATACAAATCAGAATACTCCCCTGAGTTTTTAATGTTGAAAGCTTTCCATACTGTTTTGGCATGTTGATAGTCCTATGCTAAGAACCACTAAAACTGAGTTAGAACTATTGGAGAATTATGATATGATCCTTATGTTGGAAAAAGGCACAAGAGGGGGTGTTTCTCACTGTCGTAATAGGTATGCAAAAGCCAATATCAAATACGTGAAGGCCTATGATAAAAATAAACAATCTAATTACTTAATGTACCTAGACGCTAATAACTTATATGGCTGGGCAATGAGTCAATTTCTACAATATGGAGGCTTCAAATGGGGAAGTACCGACATAGATGTAATGAAGATTTCTGATGATTCAAATGTGGGCTATATACTAGAAGTAGATTTAAGGTACCCGAAAGAATTGCATGATCTTCATTTGGACTTGCCACTAGCATCTGAGAACAGAGTTCCAGACGGGTCAAAACAAAACAAATTACTGACAACACTAGATAAAAATAATTACGTGGTTAAATATAGGGTTTTAAAACAATATTTACAAATGGGAATTAAGTTGGAAAAAGTGCATTGAGTATTAGAATTCATGCAATCTCCTTGGTTGAAGAAACATATAAATTTAAACACACAACTGAGAACTAAAGCAACTAATGATTTTGAGAAAGATTTCTGTAAACTAATGAATAATTCCGTGTTCGGAAAAACGATGGAAAACATCAGAAAAAGACTTGATGTCAGACTCTGCTCCAATTCCAAGACAGCCGAAAAACTTAAAATAAAATCAATTTTAAAAGACGGACCATTTTTAATGAAAAATTAGTTGCTATAAATATGCAGAAAACTAATGTGATTTTGATAAACCCATACATGTTGGAATGAGCATCTTAGATTTAGCCAAGCATTTAATGTCCGACTTTCATTATAATGTGATGAAACCTAGATATGGGAACAACATTAAATTATTATATATGGATACGGATAGTTTCATTTATGATATCATAACGGATGGTTTTTACAAATATATGAAAGGGATGATTGATTACTTTGATACGTCTGACTATCCGGAAAATAATATATACGGACTCTCACGTGTAAATAAAAAGAAATGATGAAAGATGAAAATACTGGGAAGATATTTGAAGAATTCGTTGCACTAAGCGCTAAAATGTATGTCTGTAAAACTGAAATAAGTTTAGTCAAAAAATCCAAAGGAGTTAAGAAATACGTTGTGAAAAATACCATATCCTTTGATGATTATAAAAACTGTTTGTTCTCACAACAAGTACAGTACTGATCCATGAATCTCATCAGAAGCACAAAACATGAGATTCATTCTATAGAAGTAAATAAGATTGCCCTTTCAGCGAACGATGACAAGTGGCATATATTGGAAGATGGAATTCACACTTTAGGCTTAGGGCATTACGCAATTAAAAAAATAAAATAGATGTTAATGGTTTCTACCATTAAAATTTATAACTGTTTTTTTAATCAACTCTTCTTAAAGGCCTACCTCATGAACCTTCCATTATACTTTATATTAATTTGTTTATTTTTAAATGAATTAATATGGGATATTAAATTTTAAAAGGCACCAACCTTTTAAAACTTAACTTTTCTCTATCTTCCGTTATCTTTTAATCCTTAATCTTACACAATGACTCAGATACATTCTCCTGTTTTGAACGCCTCGTTGATAGTGTCTATATCACATTTCAAGAACTCTCCCTCATCTCTATAAGCACTTAACTTACTATGCATAGTGTTTTCGAGTATTTTTGTGAATGAAGTGAGGTATAGAGCCTGAACAAAATATTGAGGCTCCGATGAATGTCTATATTCATTAAATGTATTTGCCAAAAGTTTTTAATACACCCAATCTTATAGATATTTGGTTTAAGGTGAGATGTTGTTGTAACATATACAAACCTTCATCTCTTGTTAAAGGGACTACCTCATCATTTTCATGTATAGTGACTACATTATCATCACTATCTGATTCATTTTCACCTATAAAGATCACCTCATCGTCACTATCTGATTCAGTGTCAATATAATTATCTCTACAACAGCAACAACTATTACTCTCATATCCACTATCATACTCACTATCACTGTCAAATTCACTACCACTGTCAATTTCACTACCACTATCCATTTCCATTTATTTGTTATCCCCAGTAGCACATAACGTTGTTTTAACGTTGTTACAACTAATTTTTCACTGTTCAGACTTATTTGCAACGCAATAACAACGTTATGTGCTACCTGGGATAATTAACTTTCCTTTAAATGAAAAACATTCTGAGCTCCTACTTCATTTTTATCATCACACCATTGTACTTAAAAGGGGGTGTTCAAAATTATGGTGCTTATTCACAGCATAATTTATAAGAGGGGTGTACACGTCCTCATATTTTGATTCACTGCGCCAGCTCTCTCATTTACACACTACTAATATGTTTTCGAAATTAAATCAATCAGATGATTTTTGTGACCGTTAATAGAGGTACATATATACAAGCACCAAAAACTCTGAGTCTCGATAAAGAGGATCCTTTAAATATTGTATTGCTTTCATACAAAGTATGAATATAAAACTACTGGAAATACACATTCAGTTATGACCAAACGTAGTTTATAACGCATCGGAATTCTTTTGTGTAACCTTAGAAACTAATTGATAATTTTCTGCTGACTACTTTTCATAGAAGCTATGTTTTTAAGCATCTTCATAACGGAGGTTAATTTCATTGAATGCAGTGAAACCATATTAAAATGCAACGTAATGAAGTGTTACATATAGACCGCAATATTACAAAATACTTTTGAGTGTCTTCTCAAATGACTCACAAAAACTCTAGACACCAAAAACTACAAAGCAAATATCACGTATCGTATAAATATTTTTATAAAATTTCCATTTTAATCGGATGAATTTTTGCGACAGCTATCTCAGCGCAGAGAGACATACAATTACAAACTATAAACTTTTTTACTCACAAAATTGAGCTCCACTGACCTTTAGGCAATGTTTTATTTGTTAAGTATTCGAATTAAAATCCTTAAGTGTAAAATAATGATTTTTTTTTATAACGGAAAATTTCAATTGTTGTATATTAAAGGTTTTTCAGTTTTCAACTTTGGTATATATTAAGCACCCGAAAAGACTTATTTTAACTGACTGCAATTTATTAGTAAAACTTGTTTTTAAGAACAATTAGTAGACATTTTTTTTTTTTCGTTGTTGTTTGAGTTATTCAATAAAAACAATACTTTCTAGCAATCGAATCTCAAAAGAGGTACCATATAACTATTCACAAATTTAAATTAAATTTTATGTAAAATTTTAAGCTGCATAGCCAAAACAAAATGTAATTTACAGGAAGCCATTAAAAATTTTATTAGTGTATACAACTTTGAAGAAGTTAAATTAATAAAAGCGACAACAGAAACAAAGATGATTTATTATCTTTAAAAATCATTTAAAATAGAGGCATTTATTACAAATTAAAAACATATAGAATGAAAGAAAAAAAATCTTATAAACATAATAGATGTTTCGTGCTGTGTAACTGTACCTCATTAGTAATAACACATAGCAAGTAAGGATTTCTTTTTTTTTTTTTTTATCTTATGTATCCTTTTAATTTGTAATAAATGTCTCTATTTTAAATGTATTTTACAGATTTTAACTCAAACTAATGAGATGTAATGTTTTTCAATTATTTTAGAAACAAAGATTCTTTTCAAATCTCTTAGAATTATTCAATATATCAATGATAATAAAGCAATGATTTACATAATTAATGTAAATGTACTAACGATTTTTTTAGTTTATTATTAAAGGGGAGGAAGCCATATTAATAATTGTTTTTATTGGAAATAGGTGATGTGAAAACATACGTATTGATTTTAATTTCTTTCATCAAATTCACAAAAATCAACCTTTAATAAATTGCAATTTTTAATTTATTACATTAAAGTAAATTAAAATTATGATTTTAAAAAGTAAAAATATATCTATCGGTAAATTAAACTGTCAGAAAAATAATAATAATGGTGTTAGAGAAACTGTCATTCCTATATTTAGGGATCGAGTTTATGTAATCCCAAAATTCTGGAATTGAAACTTAGTATCGGTATTGCATCCTCTTCTCTCGACGTTGACATGCTGACGTGTATTATGTAAGAAGACTATGAAACGTTTTTGTTCCCCTTCAGATGTTCTTTCGCGAACCACCTTTTTAATACGATAAAATAGACGACGCTAGAAATGAATCTTAAAGTTGTTAATTTCAAATTAATAATTTATTATGTTTGCGTTAGTTTTTCCTTTATGAATAAATAAATATTTGATATTAAATTTCAATAAGCAACCATTTTTATGAATACGAGCATTAATTGTTTTTTTGAAATATGTCACTTAATGTTAAAGGCAATTTTTTAGAGAACTATTATAAAAATCGTAATAGAAAAACAACCTAAAACAAACCAGAATGTTTATTTTAATATCCACAATGTTTATAAACGTAATATAGTTATTAAAAATGCAGAATTTAAATGAAAATATTTTCAATACAAGATGAAGCTCTGATTTTTTTCTAGTGAAAATAAGAATTAATGCTTCCACTTGGACTTAAGAAATACTACTTCTAACAAGGAAACTTTTAAGTTTTTATTCGACAGGTTATACTTTAAGATATTATTAATTAAAAACTTTTTCCTGGATAACTTAAATGAAGACAAAGAAGCCAAATCCAAAAGAAAGAATTATCAATTTAAGTGTCTCAAGGGGACGTATTGATTAATTAAGGGAGCTTTTCTGTTACTCATCGAAGTGAGAAAACTTGATAGGCTATTTTTTTAAAGACTTACAGGGTGAATTATGAAATTAATTTTTAAAATATTTTCATTGTTTTGAAGCCATCGAACTTTTTTTTTCTTCATTATTCTAAATAATAAGAAAATAAATAGCTGTAGTTTTACAAGCAGAAACATAGTACCATTCGACTTTTCCTTTTAAATATATTTTTTATTTGGGGTTTTTTGTTATTTTAAAAATCTATACATGCTTCTCTATCTGTCTCTTGGATTATGAACAAACATTATGAAATATATATATAAAATCATATTGATTAATCAGAAATAAATGTGATTACACGAAATATTGGAAATAAAGCAAGAAAACGTGTCTAGAAAATAATACAATAAATATTTATTACATATATATATATGGTGTAAAGTAACAGAATATCCGACAAAAAATCATAGAAGTTAAAATGTCACAAAAAAATAAAAAATAGTAATGAACGATAATAAAAATGAAAATGACAAAGAAACTACCGTATGACAGAAAATTATTTCAAATATGAACGCAAAGGTCAGATTATGAAGCACAAAAGGATAAATACAAATTTATAAAATAATCAAAGTCGAAAATAAAAAAATAATATTACTTTCCTTACGAATATTCTAAAAACACCCCCCTCTTTTTGGCCGGGAGTTAAAAATTTCAGTCAATGAACAAAGACTTTGGAGTTTCATGCAAACAATTAGTAATAACATAATCTGTATTAGGACCACTACCCAGGCTTCAGTCATATGTGCAGATTCTTTCCCAGAAACTGTAAAGAGTGTTCCGCTACTGCCGACAGTATTTAACACATAAACTGGTAAGACTTTTAAATAGTAATTTTAGTTGTGTTCTTGATGATAAAATTATATGTGAAAAATGTCAGGGTTTTTTCATTGACGGGTTATATTTAAAAACATTATTAACCCCTTAACTGCCCTGTGCGTATATATGCTTTTCTCCGAAGTACGTTCCTTTGTATTGTACTGCTACTAGGGAAACTATTGACTTGGTTTGAAAATGCAATAAAATAACATTGAAAGTGATCTTGACAGAGTTTTCGAAGCATTTACTCATTTTACAGTTGAGAGAGAACGGTGGCAGTCGGAAGCGAATCTCGTTAAATAAACACTTTTTCCTGTTTTTGTATTTGTATTTTATTTTATTTTACTTTTTTTTTTTTTTTAATATATATTTTGTAACAGTAAAAGAAAATTTCTTAAAAGAAAAATCTTAAAAAAAAAAAAAAATCTTCCAGGACATTGCATTAAAATTGATTTAAAATCATTTTTTCAATTAACCAACATTTGTAATTTTGAGACATCGTTTTTAAGCTTTTAAAACAAAAATGAAAATTTCACGTTAAATTAAAGTAATTAAATAAATAAATAAAGATTTCAAAAGGGTAAATAGATGGATTGACGATCAAAGTTTCACCATGTTGAAGTTAGTTTTTAAATAACACTCACATGCTTTCTACCCAGCTGAAAAAAAGCTTATAGAAAAACTACAAAATAATGCCGACAAACGAAGGTATTTAGAACAAGAACCATAAAATCTACAGAATAACTGTAGTTTGGAAGCAAAAAATTTGCCGGTAATTTTTTATTCCTTTAAACTTATTGTTACAAATACCTTCAGATTATCTGCAGTCTTCTGCAGTTTTTCTGCTTTTTTTTTTTTTTTTTTTTTTTTAATAGTCTTTTTGAAGACTTCTTTTTAGCTGGGTAATTACGTGCTCTATTTTCACTACGAAGTTATTTATTGTTGAGATGTATAAAACGTTTATTAAAATAAATAAATAAATATTTGAAATTTTAGGCTATTTTTGACAAAGGATATGTTGGTTGATAATTGTATCAAACTGGAAAGTTGTCTAGAGAAGACGAAAATTAGATATTTTAACTGTTTTATCAAACAGCCCAAATTATACACATACATACTTGGTCGAAAAAAAAAATGCAATCGTTATTTTTGTTATTCTGTTATAATTTTATTATATATATTAGAGATAGAATAAATAGTTACTTTTCAGTAATAGTTACTTCGTTCCACACTACCTTTAGTAATAAGATTTTGCAACATATTATTTTTGTATGCTAATACTTTTTAGTTTATATACACTGTAAAAAAATAACTAATACCAGATGCAAGAAACTTTTTGTGATTGGAAAAAATAATTATTTTCTCCAATCACAGAGAGTTTCTGGCAGCTGGTAATAGTTTTTTTTTTTTTTTTTACAGTGTATGGCTAATGTCATTCTTACCTTTTCGGGATGATATACAATATATACATGTGTCCTGCGTAGTGTATGCGGTTCATGTTTTTAAGTCCCAATGCTTTGGAATAGCAAGCTTCACTTTATTTAACACTAGAATTTCTTCAACTAAATAATAATAATAATAATAAAATAAAATAAAAAAGCGCCGATATGAAATAGTGGTAGAGTTAAAATTTTACTCAAACGTTCGTCCCAATCGTGTAAGCTTAAGGTTCATTAAACCAATTCCTTTAAACATGAAAACAGAATATTTCAAATAATATCAAGAAACACGTACACGAGAGCACTTTTCTGGAAAAAAAAAAAAGAAAAAAAAAAAAAAAAAGAATTCTCATATTATAAGCCATATATATAATTAAGAAACAAATAATAATAGGAAATTTTTAAGAAACATCTTTAAGGCATCCCAAAATTTAAACTACCTAGTGACTGTTTCTTTTGATTTTCCGAAGAAATTGAACTTTCCAGACTAACAAGAAAATTAGTGTTTTTCACTCATACTTAGCAAACAGTTACTTTGAATATGTTTTCTAAAATTAGAAACACTTGTTTAAAAATATAAATTTTGCTTGCAAAAATTGCATAAAATGATACATTTTCTCAGACGCTTAATTTTAACATAAAAGCATAATTAACTATTCTTAACACCTTTACTCATTTTAAATCTTAAAAAATAGTCTCAAGAAAAAATCAGAAAAAAAAGTAAAGAAATGCTAAACAGTAAAAATAAATAAATAAATAAATATTCAATTTCCTTCTCAAATTATTTTTAATTAAACTCAAACAAAATTCTTGATAAAACCACAATAAATAAATGCTCCCAAACACCATCTCTATGCCGTATGCGATTGCGCATTTTCAATTCCATCTGCTATAAGCAATTAAAATATAAACAAACACTCCTTCCTTTCACTTATCACACTCCCGAAACATCTGTTTCCAGTGCGCAAGCGAAACCAAACCTAGCAAGTGTAATCCCATTCCTCACCTTCATGACGAAATAATAATCATCATCTAATAATCACCCCTTACCTATCTCGCTTCAATTAACATCCTGACAAAACATTTTCGTTAAACCGTGGTATCAAAGTATCTCTATACCCAAACGATTTTATCATCCCATGAAAAATAATCAACACCAAATAAAATCATTTATAAGTTAATATCAAGGGTGTTTAATATCAGCATGATGTTATTTGTCCTAGACATTAAAATTATCTTGCTTATTAAAATTATTTTTATTAATATATTTTACAAGGAATATTCCGTAATATATTCTAGAAAATATTCTAGAGCTCAGCTGTATTATTTTTTAACGATAATTTTATGAACATGGAAAGATATTACTGACTGGGAATACGAACATCTCTAATATATATGCAAACAAAGTTTTCCATTGCTCAATATAACTTTCAAGAAATAGCTATTTTTGTCTTTAAATATAAATAACTTCTGAAAAAATTTTAAAGCTTCAAATTTTAGTAACAAGTATTTCGAAGTATGTGAAAAATAAATATACATATCTATCAATTTTCATATATGGGTAATTTTCAAAAAAATTGCCAATTCACTGTCCATGCTATTTTAATGTTATTTTAAGGATTTTAATTATTTTAATATTGAATGAAACAAAAAATGCTTTAGCACTCTTATTTATGAGAGTATTTTTGACATAATGTACGAAAAAATAATAATAATAATCATTTCAAGGTTTGAAAAAAAATAATAAAAGCAGGAAAAGTAAGGTTTTCAGCTGTCCAAAGTTAATTATTATTATTATTTTTTTTTAAGAACAAGCTTTTTATAAAAAAAATAATTTAAATTTTTCACAAATAAAAAATAGTTACATATTATTCAACAAATTATCTAATATAGAACTAAAAAAAAAAGGGGCGGGGGATTTTTTCAAGTATTAATATTAAACTGAATAGGTCTGTCTTTAAGCTGCATCATGAGTGTTACTTTTTAAAAAGTTTGTTCATTTACAAAATGTGGCATCGCCTAGTAGAAGTTTTTTCTGTTTGTGTTTATGTCTTCACCTTATAGCATGTGATGCTGTAGTTTTTTGACAAATTTTTAAAGAAATATTGGCTAGCAAAGTCCATAAAAAGGTGAGTATTTTTATACATCGTCATGAGTTTTACCTTATTTTTAATATATAATTATTAAATAAAATATTATTGCTTTTAATATATAATTCTGGCATATAAATTACTTATTTATTTAGTCTAAAAGATTACATCTGTATTGAATATTTTTGTGGAAAAAAGTAATGAACCTTAATTTTGTCTTGAGTGTTACTTATCATGAGTGTTACTTTACTGTGAGTAATATACTTTTGATGAAATTGCGTATGATTTAAAATTCATGCAATTTAATTTTATACATTGTATCATTCGACTTTTTGTTTTAAATATATTTTTCATTTGGGATTTTTTTTTTTTTTTTTTTTTTTTTTTTGTTATTTTAAAAATCTGTACATGTTTCTTCGTCTGTCTCTTGGATTATTAAAAACATTATGAAATATATATACAAAATCATTTTGATTAATCAGAAATAAATGTGATTACACGAAATATTGGAAATAAAGCAAGGAAACGTGTCTAAAAAATAATACAATAAAAATTTCAACATTTCAATTTATTCCGGAGTATTTTAACCCTTTGCGGCGCAAGGTAATTGGGATCATTTAAATTATACTGCCACCAGAATTTACGAACATAATTAAAATAGAAGAAATTTTAAATTTTCAAGTTAAAAAAAGGGCCTTTTCTGCTATGTTATAAATGTAAATTTTTGCTAAAAAATTTCCGGGATGAGTTTTTGCACTTGAGAATTAAAATTAGGTGTTCCATCAGCGGAAACACTGCGACTGAAAGGGTTAACACATAAACTGATAAGACTTTTAAATAGTAATTTTAGTTATGTTCCTGAAGATAAAATTATATGTGAGAAATGTCGGGGTTTTTCATTGACGCGTTATATTTAAAAACATTATTAACCCCTTAACTGTCCTGGGCATATATATGGTTTTTTCCGAAGTACGTCCTTTGTATTGTACTGCTACTAGTGAAACTACTGACTTGGTTTGAAAATGCAATAAAATAACATTGAAAGGGATCTTGACGGTGTTTTCGAAGGATTTACTCATTTTACAGTTGAGAGAGAACGGTGGCAGTCGGAAGCGAATCTCGTCAAATAAACAATTTTTCCTGTATTTGTATTTGTATTTGTATTTGTATTTTACTTTTTTTTTAAATATATATTTTGTAACAGTAAAAGAAAATTTCTTAAAACAAAAATCTTTTCAGAAAAAAAAAAAAAAACCCTTCCAGGACATTGCATTAAAATTGATTTAAAATCATTTTTTCAATTAACCAACTTTTGTAATTTTAAGACATCGTTTTAAATCTTTTAAAACAAAAATGAAAATTTCACGTTAAATTAAAATAAATAAATAATGATTTCAAAACGGTAAATAGATGCCTTGACGATCAAAGTTTCACCATGTTGAAGTTAGTTTTCAAATAACACTCGAATGCTATCTACCCAGCTAGTAAAAGAAAAAAAAAAAAAAACATATACAAAAACTACAAAATAATGCCGACAAACGAAGGTATTTCGAACAAGAACCATAAAATCTACAGAATAACTGTAGTTTGGAAGCAAAAAATTGGCCGGTATTTTTTTTCCCTTTAAATTTATTGTTAGAAATACCTTCAAATTATCTCCAGTTTTCTGCAATTTTTCTGATTCTTCTTCTTTTTTTTTTCCTTAGTCTTTTTGAAGACTTCCGTTTAGCTGGGTAATTACGTGCTTTATTTTCACTACGAGGTTATTTATTGTTGAGATGTAAAAAAATTTTATTAAAATAAATAAATAAATATTTGAAAATTTAGGCTATTTTTGTCAAAGGACATGCTGGTTCCTAATTGTATCAAACTGGTGGGTTGACTAGAGAAGATGAAAATTAGATATAAACTGTTTTATCAAACTGCCCAAATTATACACATATGTACTTGGGCGAAAAAAAAAATGCAATCGTTATTTGTGTTATTCTGTTATAATTTTATTATACACTGAAGTGACAAAAGTCATGGGATACCTCTTAATATCGTGTCGGTCCTCCTTTCGCCCGGCGAAGTGCAGCAACTCGACGTGGCATGGACTCAACAAGTCGTTGGAAGTCTTCTGCAGGAATATTGAGCCATGCTGTCTCTATAGACGTCCATAATTGTGAAAGTGTTGATGGTGCAGGATTTTGGGCACGAACACACCTCTCGATGATGTCCCATAAATGCTCGATGGGATTCATGTCGGGCGATCTAGGTGGCCAGATCATTCGCTGGAATTGTCCAGAATGTTCTTCAAAGCAATCGCGAACAGTTGTGGCCCGGTGACATGGTGCATTGTCATCCATAAAAATCCCATCGTTGTTTGGGTACATGAAGTCCCTGAATGGCTGCAAGTGATCTCCAAGTAGCTGAACATAACCATTTCCAGTCAATGTTCGGTTCAGTCGCACCAGAGGACCAAGTCCATGCCATGTAAAAACAGCCCACACCATTATGCTGCCACCACCAGCTTGAACAGTGCCTTGTTGACAATTTGGGTCCATGGCTTCGTCGGGTCTGCGCCACACTCGAACCCTACCATCAGCTCTTACCAACTGAAATCGTGACTCATCGGACCAGGCCACGGTTTTTCATTCATCTAGGGACCAACCGATATGCTCACGTGCCCACGAGAGTCGCTGAAAGCGATGTCGTGCTGTCAGTAAAGGCACTCGAGTCGGTCTTCTGCTGGCATAGCCCAAGGAAGACAAATTTCGCAGCACAGTCCTACCGGACACGTCCCTCGTACGTCCCACATTGATTTCTGCGGTTATTTGACGCAGTGTTGTTTGTCTGTTAGCATTTACAACTCTTCGCAGACGTCGCCGGTCTCGGTCGTTAAGTGCAGGCGGTCGACCACTGCGCTGTCCATGGTGGGATGTTATGCCTGAAATTCGATACTCTCGGCACACTCTTGACACAGTGGACCTGGGAATGTTGAATTCCCTAACGATATCCGAAATGGCATGACCCATGCGTCTAGCTCCAACTAACATTCCGCGTTCAAAGTCTGTTAATTCCCGTCGTGCGGTCATAATCACGTCAAAACCTCTTCACATGAATAACTTGAACACAAATGAAAGCCCTGCGAAAGCACTGCGCATTTATACCTGTTCTACGCGATGCTACTGCCATCTGTATATTTGCATATTGCTATCCCATGACTTTTGTCACTTCAGTGTATATATGCAAAGTTTTTCATTGCTCAAAATAACTTTCAAGAAATAGCTACTTTTGTTTTTAAATGTAAATAATTTATGAAAAATTTTAAAGCTTCAAATTTTAGTAACAAGTATTTTGATGTATGTGAAAAATAAATATACATATCTATCAATTTTCATGTATGGGTCATTTTCAGAAGTTTGCCAAATCACTGTCCATGCTATTTTAAGGCTTTTAATTATTTTATTTTTTAATGAAACAAAAAATGCTTTAGCAGTCTTATTTATGAAAGTATTTCTAACATAATGTATGAAAAAATTAATAATTTCAAGATTCATAGCATTTGAAAAAAAAAATAATAAGAAGAAAGCAGGAAAAGTAAGATTTTCTCCTGTCCACAGTTCATTCTTTTTTTAAAGAACAAGCTTTTTTGTAAATAAAATAATTTAAAATTTTCACAAAGAAAAAATAGTTACATATTATTCAACAAATTATCTGACATAGAACTAAAAAAAGGGGAGTGATTTTTTCAAATATAAATATAGCTAAAATGAATAGGTCTGTCTTGCTGCATCATGAGTGTTACTTTTTAAAAAGTTTGTTCATTTGCTAAATGTGGCATCGCCCAGTAGAAGTTCTTTCTGTTTGTGTTCACCTTATAGAACAAAGAGCCTCTGATGTAGTTTTTTGACAATCTTTTAAAGAAATATTGGCAAGCAAAGTCCATAGAAAGGTGAGTATTTTTATTTATCGTCATGAGTTTTTCCTTCTTTTTTTTATGTATAATTATCGAATAAAATATTATTGCGTTTAATATGTAATTGTGGCATATATATAAATTACTTATTTATTAAGTCTAAAAGATTACATCTGTATGGAACATTTTTATGGAAACAAGTGATGAACCTTAATTTTGTCATGAGTGTTACTTTACTGTTGTAATATACTTTTGATGAAATTGCTTTAATTTAATATTTATGGAATTTAATTTTATACGTTCTAAAAAGAAAAGTGACAAATTATACTTCTATACAAAAGTTAAATAGGGGATTTTTAAATTATATATCAGCATTATATATGTAATTTAAATGCTGTTTTGCTTTTTGAAGATTATTAATGAGTGATACCTTAATTTTTGTTAGTAATTAGCAGTTAAAATGTTTGGTTTTTAATATGTGACAATGGAATTCAAATAAATGAATTAAATAAGTAAAAAACAAATAGCCGTTGCTAAGATACGCAGACGATTAAAATGAAAGAATAAAATTTAGAAAATAATCTGGTGTGTCACTCACACGACTTTCTCTTACCCTGAAATTTAATACTATAAATACAGGTTGCAGATTAAAAGGTAAGATAACGAGTACTGTTATGTAAACCTGTGTTAAACAATTCATATTAGGCTTCTGAAGAGTTTTATATGATAATTAGTTCTGTGAGAGTTGGGCTACCGCCCCCCTCAACCCCCCGTTTCATTAATGCACCTACATTTATATAGCATTTAATTCGGTTATTAAAAATAATTCTGTTTTTAAAAAATAATTTTTTTAAAAAATTATTTTAAAAAATTATATTTTTTGATAATGCAGACGATTTCCATATTAGAGAAGTAGTATAACACCAAATATCCAAAAAAGTCCATTTTATTCTCAATATTAAAAAAAAAAAAAAAAAAAAAAAAAAAGATTTTTTTCTAATTTTTTTTTTTTTTGTTAAAAGTAAAAAAAAAATCGATAACTTTGTTTTAAATTATCGCACATCGATTGTTCAACCATTCGTTTTAAAGGTATTGGCGAGCTCTTTTGAAAGATACCCATCATGAAAATTTACTCCCCTCGAGGGGGACGTCCCCCACAGGGGGGAGGCGAGGCTCCTACATACACAAAATTTTTTCCCAGTTAACTATCTCTATTACAAAAAATATATATTCGTTTCATTTGGTTTAGTGCAGTCTATAGACGTTAAACTCTACTTACCTGCAATTTCCCCCCATAGACGTAATGTATTAGAATTCTCTTGATTGTCCCTGTACACGAACCATTTGCTTGATCTTAACGAAAAGCTTACTGTAGCATCCCTATATGATACACATTTAGAATACCAAGTTTGAACTTTCTGCCATAATTTGTTTTTGAGATATGTTGATAAAAGACAGACACACACACAGACGCACACACAGACACACAGGCACACATACATACACACAGACCATTTGCTAAAATACAATTTTTATTAAAATCACACAATCAACTGTGGAAGAAAATCATATTTATTGAAATATTTTTGCTAAACCATGATTTTCGTATTCAGGGCACCTCAAAACGTGTAAATATAACAGAATCTCGCATTCGAAAATTTGACCCAAAAACAATACTTTCTCTACCTTATGGGTAAGAGAAAGTAACTTTACCAGGCTATTATTTTCATATTTTAATCAATTTTTAAAAATCTAATCAAAAATTCAAAAATCGGGCTTCGAGGTGCATTACAGCAAGTCATAACGAAACATAATGCAAATTTGTGTAGCTCGGTGATCAGCCGTTTTCTTTAAAAGCTCCGAATATATATACATAATGACACATGCGAATCTTATTTTATTAAATATATAAATGATTCGTAATTGGATCTATATGTATGTGAATGATTATGTTTAAAACAAATAAATTTTATCAAGTCTTAAAATGATTTAACATATGAAAGCAATTGTGAGTGTATGAACTGCATTTTTGATTGATTACAAGTATATTTGGATGCAAAAATTATTATTATTATAACTGAAAACTATAAAAAAAAAAAAGTGTAATGCCACGATTGATGATCACAATAAATGAATAATACATACTCTGATTAAAAAATATTGTTAAACAACTGCTTTATTAACTTAAACACAAAAACATAGAATATCATTAAGAAATGATTACGAATAAAATAAAATTAGGCTTAGTGAAGCGTGCATAACCTATAAAAGCTATACATTTTATATTAAAATTCATTAGTACAAACATCACAGGCATATTTAACTTTATTTAACTTTTAAACTTTATTTGACAAAATAATGTATAAATATACAGACCTGGGACATGCAAAGTTAACAACGGTATTTGTAAGTTTTTCATGTCGACGGAAAAATGGTATTCCGAAACAAAGTAACAAACTGACGTTGCCTCCTGATAGTTTTCAAACGAATTCCAAAATTGGTGTTCCAAAATCGAGTGCGCGTGTAAGCACAAAATTTCTGGTGTAAGAGTACACCGGTAGTGCTGTTTGACGCAATATAATTTTATTTTACGCCATTTAAAATGTATTTGAACGCGTAATTCGGCGTAAAAACGAAATTCAGTGCTTGTTTTCCCAATTTTAGGGTATTTGAACACCAATTTTGGGGTGACATTACTCCATATTTTTTACAGTGTAGGGGGGAAAGTACCTCCCGAGTGGTTTAAAATTTAAATACAGGTATGTTTCGAAAAAACTCTTCTATACCTTTAAAACGAATGGTTGAACCATGCATCTGCATTAATTAAAAAAAAAATTATCAATTTTTTTTTTCATTTTTAACGGGAAAAAAAAAATTCTCATATGAAAAAGTTGACTTTCTTTTGGCATTTATTGTTATATTTCTGTGAGATAAAAATCGTATGCATTCATCATAGAAAATAATTTTAATGAATAATACTTTAATAAACAATTTGTACTGTATGGATTTGTATAAGATTATATAGAAGAAAGTTTTGTGGTGGCCACAACATACTAGTTTTATCAGTTTCATCTTTAGTTTTCTAACTATGAAACCAGTTCATATCTCATGATATAATCGCTTTGTACTGATTGGAATACTATTTTGCAATAGACGTCGTACAACCCTTCCTTTAAAATTTCTTACTACACCCAATACATTTTGTAAACCTAACTAAATAAAGATAAAATATATTTCTTATGGATTCTCTTAAACGGGGTGGAATCGATAACAGTTTTCTAAAGTATTTAAAATTCAAAAGTATTTAACCTAATATAAAATGAATATGCGACATTTCTTGAATATATCGGGTGATTCAAAATAGATGTTACAGCGATTATCTCGTAAACTAAGAAAGATCGGAACATACTTCCAATTACAAAATTGGTGCAAATTAAAAGTAGATTTCAAATATGGAATTTTTTTTTTACAAGGGGCTGTATATATATTAAAATACGAAATTTAATTTTTATACGGTCCCTCCTACCACATGACTTATATATATAAAAATATTCTCCTCGCTCTAAGAAGAAGAAAAAAAAATCTCTTTAAGTTAAAATATCGCTGAGTTATTACAATTTGAAAATGATGACTTATACCACTTTATTTTCAATTTTGTCATCTATTTTTCGACGCCAACGGGCTCACCTTAGGGGGTTATCAATGAGATGAGAAAAATTAAAAAAGATCCTTCATTTTAAAATAGCAACTAAAATCATTCAAACACATGTAATCAACAGTTTTAAGAACTTAATGCAAATTTGCCTTATATAAAAAAATTTACTAGTTAAATTTCTTAGGGGGTCACCTGCAAATTAAAACACGTCAAGAGAGGAAGAAAATTAAAAGACTAGCAAAACCGTGTGAAATTTTCGCACTTTATTTCTTTTTACCACTTTCCATCATGGTTGAAAATTTTTAATGACTTCGGCTCTTTAACAATCCCAACAAGGTTGAAAAGTGTAAATGACTTCGATTTGTCTGTCTGTCCATCCGTCTTTCTGTCTGTCCACGTTCTAACTCCCGTGAATATTCATGGAATTTCCTGAAACTGATATATGTTATTTCAGTTCACTATCGGATATTCCTTATTGAAAATGGAATGAATACCTCTGCTAGTTTGTGTACAGGGACATCCGAAAGTATTCCAAAGCATTTTGTTCTATGACAGGTATTTTTATAAACCATATTTTAATACCTTTAATTTATGCATATATTAATGAAATTGAAATATATTACTAAAGTTTACTATCGGATATTTTCTACAGAAATTGGAGTAAACACCATTACTGGTTTGTATACAGGGACACTCGAATGTATTCCAAAGCATTGCGTTGTGTGAAAGATATTTCTATAAACCAGATTTTAATTACTTTGCAAAAAGCTTAATGAAATTGAAAAATGTTATACATATGCACAAAATAATTTTCCGTTCTGTGTCGCAGTGTTCTTCGACATAAAAAAAAAAAAAAAGCAACAAAGCACTTAGGCCAATTACATTTAATAAAAAACAAAGTTTACCTTAATTTGGGGAAGCCCTGTATATTGTCTATAAACTATATACACATGACTTTGAGTACGTAAATTTAGTGTTATATGGTAAACACGTAACACAAAATGAAATACACTTCCAGCAATTCCCAAGTATAGCTCCAATATATCCAAATATGAGAAATTTCGCTCACCGACGTAATGTATTTGAATTCTCCTGGATGACCCTGTACACAACCCTTTGCCTAATCGCAACGAATATCTTAGTGTAGCATCGTAATATGATACGGATTTAGAATATCGAATTTGGACTTCCTGATACTATTTGTTCTTGAGATATGCTAATAACACACACGCGCACACAGAGAGAGAGAGAGAGATCAACCGCTAAAAACATGATTTTTGAATTCAGAGGATCTGAAAAAGTGCAAATATAACAAAAGCTAATTTTCAGAAATTTGACTCAGAAACAATACTTTCTTCATACCATGTATATGGGTAAGAGAATGTATAAAAGAAATGAAAAAAAAAAATGAATTTGAAAATTCCCTTTTAGTACATAAATTATTCATAAATTTTATTTGTTAAATTATCAATGTGTATTCTCGTGTGTATTCACTATGGGAAAGAGAGACATTACAGGTTAAAATAACAGTCTTTCCCTGAATGATTTTTTTCCCCCAAACGCTGATCAACCTATGTCTTATTACAAAAGCTATAGTAATTGCAATTTCTCACTTCTGATACAACCCCTTAAGACTTGGCGAAAAATACTAGAATTTTCAAATTGCAATAACTCAGCGAAATTTTCACTTAGAAAAATGATTTTTTCTTCTTCTTAGACTGAGGAGAATATTTTTCTAAATATAAGTTACATGATAGGAGGGGCCGTATAAAAATCAAATTTCGTATTTAATATGTATACAACCCTTCGTACAAAAAAAAAATGCCACATCTCAAATCTACTCTTAATTTGCACCAATTTTGTAATTGGAAGTATGTCTCTATCTTTCTTAGTTTACGAGATAATCGTTGTAACATCTATTTTGAATCACCCGGTATATATATATACAGGGTGGCCATAATTAAACTGCAAGTGTTCAAGGGGCGCTGGAGAGAAAACTACTGGGAATATTCCAGTGAAATTCGGTATCTACACGTTTCAGAACATGCGCAAATCAAATATGAAAAAAAAAAAAAAAAAAAATGAAGAAAAGAAATATCGCCATTTTCACTCGATAGATGGCGATGTACCGTATTTCAACGCTCACCGGTAGCATATACAACTTCCAAAAGAGATAGACAGAGCATAATGACATTCTAAGAGTCATATAAACAATATAAAACATCACTTACAGTTTACCAAAATTCCATACAATTCGCTTCAGTAATTAAATTTTTACAGTATCATGTAATCAAAAATTTACGTAAATTAAGATCACAAATTAAACAATCCATAAAGATGCTTTGGAAAAGAATTAAACCATTATTTATTCAATATGCGAACCACCAGATGCAACCACATGTTGAAAACGTAAAACAGCATGGTCCACCGTCGCATTTAAAATCTCTGTTGTAACACACCTCACGTGTCTCTTTATGCTAGATTTCAATTCAGCAACAGAAGCATGTCGTTCTCTATAAACCATATCTTTCAGATGTCCCCACTGATAAAAATCGCAAGGATTAAGTTCCGATGAACGTGGGGGTCAAGCATTTTCGAAACCTCTGCTTATGACTCGGTCCGCACCAAAAGCATCATGTAGCAATTTTTTAACAGATTTAGCGATGTGAAGGGGTGCTCCGTCCGGCATAAATATCGTGGTTTCCAAACAATGTGTCTCTTGCAATGCTGAAATCAATTGTTCTCTCAACATCGCACCGTAGGTAGTCCTGTAACACTACAGCGTTTGAGACCACTTGGAGTTAGGGTCTCAAAGAAATATGGGCCCAAAAGAAAATCACAAGTCATTCCACACCATACAGTTACATAATCGGAATGGAGGGGTTTTTCATGCTTAGTGTATTGGTTGCTCGTTCCCCATATCCTGCAGTTATGAGCATTTACACTACCTGATAGTGTAAAATGCGCCTCGTCTGCCCACAAGATCATCTGTATCCAAGTGTCATACTCACTGATTTTCGACAGGACAAAGTTTGCAAAATCAATTCATCGGGTGTAACCATGAGGTTTTAATTCTTGAAGCATTTTAATTTTATACGGATAAGGCCGAAGAATGTGGAGCAACACTTGCACAGTTGACCAGGGAAGAGATAATGTCCGAGCCACACTTCTTGCGCTCACTTGTTGCAGCATACTGGCTCCTGAACTGCTACTCGTAGTAGCAATAGCGTCATCAATTTGTTGCACTGTTTCCGGGTTTTCGGGACGCGTGCTTATAAAGGCCCGTAAGATCAGCAGATTGGCGAGATTTTGGCCCCTGAACGCTTGGCGGTGGGGAGAGCAATGAATGATTCGATTCTACTATGAATGATTGAGCCGTTCCACGTTTTCGCTCTTGTCTTATGCTTTTCATGAAATATTAAAATTGATACAAGTTAGAAAATCGATTTTACATTAAATTATGTACACGTTCTATCCTTCATATAGACTTAATAAAATACTGAAAATTTTATGTAGACAAACAGTTTAATAATGTAATTTATTATTCGACAGCATTAGATCAAATTTAGACATTCGACATTATTAGATCAAATATTTGCTGCTTATTACTATTTCCAGTTAATTTACAACATTAAGAAAAAATAAATAAAATATCTTTGTTTTAAATGACATTACATTATCCTCAATACATTTTAAAGAAAGTAAATTTTAATTAAATTAACCTCTATATATTAAACTATACACATTACATATTATCCTTGATACAGAAAATCATTTACAATATTTCCTGAGAAGTATTTGTGATAGTCTCATGAATATTAAATCGAATTTTATTGGATTTGAAAAAATACTTAAAAGTAGGCATAAAAAATTAGAGCAAATGAAAGTTAATGTTTATCACTAATAAACATTAAGAGAATCAACTTATCTTTAAATCCTTTCCCCCTTTTTCCAGTCAATATTTACAATTTCATTATTAATATCTAATTTAGAAGTTGACCACTTCATGTAAATTTAATTTTAAATTAGTATTATAATAATGTATTGTACCTATATAGTGATAAAACTTTTTATTCTTTTATTTGTTTTATTTATTTATTTATTTATTTATTTATTTTTTTTTTTTTGTAAATAGCTTTTCGAGTCATACTCATGCTTTCCAACATTAAATAAATAAACAAATAAAAGTAAAATAAACAGAAAGCCTTAATTTATTTCTAGATGTAAGTTTAATTTAATCCATTTATTATACATTATAGTTTATCGCTGCAATAGACACTTTTCATTATTTTTGTACGAAAAACAAGTAAATAATATTATAATCAAATTATAAATATTTGAAATTTATTTAAAACAGTAAGGGGGGGGGGGAGCTATGAGAGGGAATCAAACTATATAGGAGGTTTGCACTGAAGATCTATTTGAAATTCATGTCCAATTTTTTTTACACTGTCCTATTTGATTAAAACATATATCTATATTTTAAATATTGACTCCCTCCCCTCCTCTTTTACATTATGATATTTTACTTCATCAAAACAATACACTTAAAAAAAAAAAAAAAAAAAAAAAAAAAACATAAATAAAAATAAATAAATAAAATTAATCTAATATTTTAAAGTGCTTCTTTTTCCTCATTAAAACTGTCGAATAATAAATTACATTATTAAACTGTTTGCAAACATAAAAGTTTCAGTATTTTATTAAGTCTTAAATAATTTTGAAATGTGTTATAGTGTTGTTTATAAAAACTATAATAATTAGAATATATCAAACCCATACCTAGAAGTAAACTAATGCTTTCTGTTTAATTTACTTTCATTTATTTATTTAACAGTAGGAAGCATAAATATAACTAAAAACATATATAAAATGAGACAAATAAATTGTTTCCATGGCTTATGTAGTAATAGTAAGTACAATATTTACATATAATACAAAGATAGAATTAAATTTCCAAACAGCTGGCAACTTCTAAATTAGATATTAATAATAAAATTACAAATATTGACAGAAAGGAAGGGGAGAGGGTAAACAGCATAACTGATCTTCTTAATGTTTATTAATGATATATATTACCACGCATTTGCTCAATTTTTAAGATATCCATTTTAAGCAATAAATTAAGCATTTATCGCTTAAGATATCCATTTTAAGTAATTTTTAAGATATTTCTTTTTACACTCAATAAAATTCTTAACATAATATTAAAGGGAATATATCAAATATTTGCTAGAAAAAAATTACACATTTTTATATTATATATATATATATATATATATATATATATATATATAATATTATTTTTTTCTTTGTTTATTTTTGCCTAGACATAACATATATTATGTATAGTTGAATATATAGAATTTAAATTAATTCAAATTTACTTTCTTTAAAATTTACTGATGATAATACATAATTTATAATAATTTATTTTCTTAATGTTGGGAGGCATGTATATAACTAGAATATATAAAATAATAAACTGTTAAGGTAGTTCAAGTTAAACTGAAATATCATATTTATATTTTTCTTAATGTTATAAATTCATTGGAAATGGTAATAAGCAATATTATATGAAGGATAGGAAAATGTGCATAGTTTAAGTTAACACCAATTTTCTACTTAATTTGTATGAATTTGAATCTTTCATGATTTGATGTGAAAAATTAATATATAAAAAAGTCATAAAACGCTAATAAACATGATTTGGAATAATTATAGCTCATGCGTTTCTTTTATTTTGAAAATTTATCTTGAAATAATGATCAAAATAAATAAAAGTACAAATTAAACTTTTTAAAAATATTGTTGAAGAAAAATTCTTGAAGGAAAAAAAGAAAAAAACTTTGATAATCTATGAATATTTTTATTAATGAAGACCTATTGCACTTTTTAATGTTTATTTAAATCTGTTTCTAAATCCTACATTTTTTAAAAATTAATTGACTAATTAAAATAATTATAAGATAAAAAAACTTTTTATAAACCATAATTTTAAATTTTCTGTTGAATCATAGCCATAGAACTAACTACATTAGTACTTTATCAATGCGTATGAAATCTTTAAACTGATAATGACGTCAATTTTTGTGAGATGCATAACTTAACTTTTTACAATTTTTTAACGTTCACGTTTAATTAAATGTATTTATTTTTATGTATTTAAATGTATTTATTTTTATCTCGTAATTTTTTTTTTGGCAACAATTAAGTTATAGCTAATATATTAATGGCTATTTATAAGGTATTAGGAGGTTATTATTTTCATATTTAATTAATTATAAGAAAACTATTCGAAAATCGGACTTCCAAGTATTGCGTTGTCATCGGATTGTGAGCTATTGTGAAAGTTTCAAATGTCTAGCTAGTCGAAAAGTTCGTTAAAATTCGATTGCAAGATTTGTACCGGACAAACAAACAAACACACAAACAAACAAGAATAGAAGTTATTAAAAACATGGTAATAATAACTCCGATACAGAGATTTTTATTATTTAAAAAAAAGGTTTTAAAAAGTAAAAAAAAATGTTTCTTTAAATTAATTATTATTTGAGGGAAGCACTGCGCTTCAATTTCTGATACCTGGCTTATAACACTTGAGACGCGATCTAACGTCTTGTGTTCTTCCTACCGCCAAACATTTAGATGCCAAAGGTGCCAATCTGCTGATCTTACGGGCCTTTGTAAACACTCTTACGGGACGCCGCCCTCTTGTGCCTGGAATAGCGCCCAACTCTCCTGTTTCTACAAATTTAGAAATCATATTTTTCAATCCATTGACACTCATTGGACCTCTTCTTAATCGTTTCATACGCCGGTATTCTTTCAGAGTAGCTGAATAATTGCTACCATTCTGATAGAACAGGCCTGTCCAACTCAAAATACTTGGTGGGCCGCATTGGAAATCTATTTTATTGATTCGGGCCGCACCGTATGTACAGTCATAAAAAATGCCTCCCCTCCCCTTCTTTCCCGACTAATTTCGCCGTAAATTAGTGTAGAGACATGCGGCTGGTACCGATCGATTAGTAGTAAAGCCTAGTTTAGAACGGTTTAGTTAGATTTTGCTTAAGGGAGTGTACACATATTAAAACTGGCATCAACTTCTTCTTCTTCTTCTTCTTTTTTTTTTTTTTTTTTTAAGGCAACTCTTAATTTCGACAAGATTTTCTCGATTATTTGGATCAAATCAGCCGAGAGTTTCTCTCAATTTTCGTATAATTTGTTAAAATATGGAGATGCTAATGTTAAATGAATGTAATAAACATTAATTCATGTCTTCCCCAAAAAATAATATATTGAAATATCTTTTTTTTTTTTTTTTTTTTTTTTTTTACGTTAAAATGAAGCAACATAGATATAGTCCATGCATATTTTTGATTAAAAAACGTTTTTTGAATTATGAAAATTATTAGTAATTTCATATTTCAAAAAATTATGTGTTATGACCTACATTAATTTTTGCACGAATAGAATGGACATAATCAAAGAAATGTGTTTCTAAATTTACAGTCTATTCCTATCATTTTTCGAATTACAGTTATATTTCAAATTTATTGGTCTTAGGGGGCTGTCACTTGTTATCATTTGTGTCATATATTACTTTGCTTGTGCATGATTTAAAATAGTTATTCAAATAAGTTTATATGTACACATCATTCCTTAATTAGCATTACTTTACTTTAGTTTATATTTAAAATTGTTATTCTACTTTTCCGATTATTATCTGAATAGATATAATACTTTTCTCTGTGATATCTTAATTTATTCTTTTTAAATATAGAGATTTACCCCTGATTAATTTTTGCTTGTAACTCTATGAAAATTTGATATAAGGAATATAAACTATACTTTTTTCCGAACCGCCTTGACTTCCGAAATTCGAATATGTAGTCAAAAATGGGTATTAAAAACATTATGAAAGTTTTAATATGTAGATGACCCCTAAACAAAATTTAACAATTGAATTAAAAACTAGATGTTATTACCAATCGTTAGGCATCAGCTGCTGGTTTCTACGATAATTTCCAGTGAAATTAGTCGGGGAAGGAAATTATTATTATTATTTTATGACTGTACTTATGCATATGTGCATGTATGTTTGTGAGTATATGATTCATGTATGTATATACTTTTTTCGAGGAAGGGCAGGGTGAAAATTCGGAGCAAAATACATTAACTTAAATTATTTTCATTCATAAATTAACAGTAAAATTGTGAAAAATTTATGACTATAATTTAAAACTATAATAAAAATAATGAATAATGGATCTAATAATATTTCATTACAGCAGTTCTTTAGCTACCGTAATTGCTGAAAGTTATTTTCACTTCGAAAAGTTAGAACGTTATTTATTAATTTTGATCCATTATATTAACCAAAAGTTGTCAAACTTTAAATATCTCCAGTCTCTTCGCGGGCCGCAAGAAGCTACGTGGTGGGCCGCATGCGGCCCGCGGGCCGCGGGTTGGCCACCCCTGTTCTAGATCATTAAATCGGTGATTACGGCTTAAGGTGGATTCCAAACAACTACAAACATCTAGGGTTTAACCGGAATTCGAACTCGGTATCTAGCAACTGAACGCCAGAGTCCTAACCATTTGTATACCAGTCGGGCGAAAAGTAGTAGATATCCCAAAATATCATTGCTATTTTTTTTTTCTTGATTGTAATACTTTCCTCACAAAGTATGTATGTTTATAAAATGTATTAAAATTTCTTCAGGAATTTTTTTCCCCCTTTAGATTTTAGTGTCAGTCACATTTTTAAATAATCTGGTGTGTCACTCACACGACTTTCTCTCACCCTGAAATTTAATACTATAAATACAGGTTGGGGATTAAGAGGTAAGATAACGATGTTATGTAAACCTATGTTAAACAATTCATATTAGGCTTCTGAAGAGTTTTATATGATAATTAGTTCTGTGTGAGGGGGGCTAATGCCCCCCTCAACCCCCCGTTTCATTAATGCACCTACATTTATATAGAATTTAATTCGGTTATTAAAAAATAATTCCCTTTTTAAAAAATAATTTATTAACACCAAATATCCAAAAAAAAAGTCCATTTTATTCTCAATATCTTAAAAAAAATCGATAACTTTGCTTTAAATTTTCGCAGATCGTGGTTCAACCATTCGTTTTAAAGGTATTGGCGAGCTCTTTTGAAAGATACCCATCATGAAAATTTACTCCCCTCGAGGGGGGGGGTCTTCCATACACAAATTTTTTTTCCCAGTTAACTATCTCTATTACAAAAAATATGTATTCGTTTCATTTGGTTTAGTGCAGTCTATAGACGTTAAACTCTACTTTCCTGCAATTTCCCCCATAGACGTAATGCATTAGAATTCTCTTGATTATCCCTGTACTCGAACCATTTGCTTGATCTTAACGAAAAGCTTACTGTAGCATCCCTATATGATATACATTTAGAATACCAAGTTTGAACTTTCTGCCATAATTTGTTTTTGAGATATGCTAATAACAGACAGACACACAGACAGACACACAGACATACAGACATACACACAGACCATTTGCTAAAAACATGATTTTCGTATTCAGGGGACCTCAAAACGTGTAAATATAACAAAATCTCGCGTTCGAAAATTTGACCCAAAAGCAATACTTTCTCTATCTTATGGGTAAGAGAAAGTAAAAAGGGAAATATTATCAATCTCTTTTCCATTCAAGAATTATCACAGCAGTTTTCAATGTTTATATTGTAAGTAATTTTTATAGACGTAAAAAAGAAAAAATTATAATTATTATTACTATTTATAAATAAAATAAAATACATAAAATTGTCACACATATCAGCGACATTGCTTATTGAACATATTTTTCTTGTTTCAACATGGAATTTTGTTAGAAGCAAAAATTTAAACTTAATAAAAATTTAAAATTTAATTAAAAACTGTTTCAATGCGGAAAATGAATTGAACTAGGTTTTTCTTTACTTTTATCTGGCAGCGTCTTCTTAACAAAAACTAAACCGAAGCTAACGATGAATTACTATTTAAAATATTGAACAAGAGATGGCGCCACTGAGTTCGATGCACTTTTTTCTAATAACTTATTAACCCTCTATTCCACCCCCAACTAATTAACAATTAGAATTATTACATTAGAAAACGAAAAAAAAAAAAAAAAAAAAAACCTATACAGTCAATTAGCGAAATTTTGATTTGCTGAGGCCGACTGTGAACCACCATTAATTTTCCATTAAAATATTCTGGGTAAAATCAACTTTTTACGTATTCATATTTAGTTATCGGTAGGTATTTTCCTGTCTATATAATTCAGAAAAAGTTATCAGTATCCAAATACCGTATTGTTTAATTTTAATGATGTATTGCTTGTCAAGAGGTATTTGTGTGTGAATAATATTTCAAAGTTGCTTCATATTAATCAGTTAAAAGCACCATTTCACTATTTTTCTCATAATATATTTTATGTATTCTTTTAAAATTAATTTTTAATTAATTTTTGATTTAAAAATAATAAAATACAAAACACGTTATCATTTAATTAATTTTCAGTATAATTTGAGTCGGTTGAAAGTTAAAACAAGGTATCTTGTTATGCTTCAGACAGGTGCATTAATAACTTTTAGAACAATAATAAGTATAAAAATTATTTATTAAGCAAACTTTATATTCTATAGCAGGCCTGTCCAACCCAAAACACTTGGTGGGCCGCATTAGAAATATATTTTATTCATTCGGGCCACATAAAAAAATCCCCCCCCCTGCTTTACCGACTAATTCCGCCGTAAATTAATGTAGAGACTTGCGACTGGTGCCAATCGATTAGTAATAAGGCCTAGTTTAGACGGTTTAGTTAGATTTTGCTTAAGGGATGTATACATATTAAAACTGGCATCAACTTCTTTTTTTTTTTTTTTTTTTTTTTTTACTTTCTTCTATCTTCAATAGAAGAAAGTACTGGATTCGTAAAAATTTTTAATTTCGGGTTTTTGATGGATTTACACGTTTTGAGAGCTGTAGAACACGATTTTACCATTTTTAGAAAATTTCTGTCTGTCTGTCTGTGTGTGTGTGACAAAATTTTGTGGCAACTGTATCTCTGGAACTACTGCACAGAATTTCATACAAATTGGTATGTAGTTGCACCTTGACATAAATTAGTGCCTATCAACTTTTGGTAAAAATCGTCTTACAGGTTGCGTTGCCATCCCGCTTTTTCTAAATTTTTAACAGGGTGATATAGGGCAAAAATTTTCAAGATGGGTATCTTTCGAAAGGTCTCGTCAGTACCTTTAAAACGAATGGTTGAACTATAAATCTGTGATAATTTAAAACAAAGTTATCGATTTTTTTTACTTTTTACGAAAAAACACTTAGAAAAACTAGTATGTTGTGGCCACCACATGACTTTCTTCTATCTTTTCCTATACAAATTCACTCAGCAACAATAATTAAAAAAAAAAAAAAGTGGAACTTTGACAAAATTTTGGGTAAAATATGAAAATTATTCTAAGTTTGTCAAAACACGGAAACCGTGGGACTTTGACAAAATTAGGGGAAAAAAGCAAAAATTAGTTTAAGTTTGTCAGAACACGGAAACCGTGGGAGTTTGATAGAATTAAGGGGAGAGGGAAAAAAAAAAAGTGGGACTTTAACAAATTTTCACATTTTACCCAAAATTTTGTCAAAGTCCCACTTCTTTTTTTTTTTCCTCTCCCCTTAATTCTATCAAACTCCCACGGTTTCCGTGTTCTGACAAACTTAAACAAATTTTTGCATTTTCCCCCCAATTTTGTCAAAGTGCCACGGTTTCCGTGTTTTGACAAATTTAGAATAATTTTCACATTTTACCCAAAATTTTGTCAAAGTTTGTCAAAACACGGAAACATTGGAACTTTGACAAAATTAGGGGAAAATTGCAAAAATATGTTAAAGTTTGTCAAGACACGGAAACCGTAGGACTTTGACAAAATTAGGGGAAAAAAGCAAAAATTAGTTTAAGTTTGTCAGAACACGGAAACCGTGGGAGTTAGATAAAATTAAGGGGAGAGAAAAAAAAAAAAAAGATTTTTTTTTCTAAGTTTTTTTTTCGTAAAAAGTAAAAAAAATCGATAACTTTGTTTTAAATTATCACAGATTTATAGTTCAACCATTCGTTTTAAAGGTACTGACGAGACCTTTCGAAAGATACCCATCTTGAAAATTTTTGCCTTTATCACCCTGTTGAAAATTTAGAAAAAGCGGGATGGCAACGCAACCTGTAAGACGATTTTTACCAAAAGTTGATAGGCACTAATTTATGTCAAGGTGCAACTACATAACAATTTGTATGAAATTCTGTGCAGTAGTTCCAGAGATACAGTTGCCACAAAATTTTGTCACACACACACAGACAGACAGACATTTTCTAAAAATGGTAAAATCGTGTTCTACAGCTCTCAAAACGTGTAAATCCATCAAAAACCCGAAATCGAAAATTTTTACGAATCCAATACTTTCTTCTATTGAAGATAGAAGAAAGTAAAAAAAAAATTCTTTCTCTCCCCTTAATTTTATCAAACTCCCACGGTTTCCGTGTTCTGACAAACTTAAACTAATTTTTGCCTTTTTCCCCTAATTTTGTCAGTCCCATGGTTTCCGTGTTTTGACAAACTTCAGAATAATTTTCACATTTTACCCAAAATTTTGTCAAAGTCCCACGGTTTCCGTGTTTTGACAAACTTCAGAGTAATTTTCACATTTTACCCAAAATTTTGTCAAAGTCCCACTTTTTATTTTTTTTTTTTTAATTATTGTTACTGAGTGAATTTGTATAGGAAAATATAGAAGAAAGTCTCGTGGTGGCCACAACATACTAGTTTTTTTTAAAGGCAACCCGCAATTTCGACAAGTTTTTTGGATCAAAAATTAGATGTCATTACCAATCGTTAGGCATCAGCTGCTAGTTTCTACGATGATTTACGGCAAAATTAGTCGGGGAGGAAATTATTACTATTATTATTATTATTATTTTATGACTGTACATATGCATATGTGTATATATGTTTGTGAGTATATGATTCATGTTTATATAAGGCCCACCAGCGGCCGAGCGGTTCTGCGCTCAAAGCTGGTAGATGGGAGGTGCCGGGTTCGATCCCAGGTCGCGCTCATCGACCTAGCCGTTCGGAGTTTTCCGTGGTTTCCTCCGAAACTTGCGTAAATACGGGCTAGGACCCCTTAGAAAGACCCCCACGGAGGGCATTCCCCCTCTTGGCCTAGGACACATCAGGAGTCAATCGGCCTTAAATCCTACAACCAACCAACCAACCATGTTTATATATACTTTTTTCGGAGAAGGGCAGGGTGAAAATTCGGAGAAGAATACATTAATTTAAATTATTTTCATTCATAAATTATCAATATAATTGTAAAAAAAAAAGTTACAACTATATATTAAAACTATAATAACAAGAATGAATAATGGATCTAATAACATTCCATTACAACAGTTCCTTATCTACCATAATCATTGAAAGGTATTTTCACTTCAAAAAGTCAGAACGTATTTATTAATTTTTGATTCGTTAACCAAAGTCAAACTTTAAATATCGTTAGTCTCCTCGCGGGCCGCAAGAAACTACGCGGTGGGCCGCATGCGGCCCGCGGGCCGCGGGTTGGCCACCCCTGTGATAGAATATCTTCACTAACAATGCACGTTCCTTCTTATTCAGAGTCATGATTGACCATTACTCAATGTGATCTTGTTTTTATACTGTTCGATGGGCTTAAAATTTGCATATATGCCGTCGATAAGCATTGAAACACGGCACAGCGCCATCTATCGGGTGAAAATGGCGATTTTTTTTCCATATTTGACTTGCGCATGTTCTGAAACGGGTGGATACCCAATTTCACTGGAATATTCCCACTACTTTTCTCTTTAGCACCCCTTGAACACTTGCAGTGTAATTGTGGCCACCCTGTATATTGCGGTTTTGCACCACACTTTAAAAAAAATTTCAGTATTTTACAACAAAAGGTGCTGGCACCGCGGCTGCCAGCACAGTTGCTGTAAAATTTACAAGCTGCTGTGATTTATGGTGCTGTAAAATTTACTGCACTTTGCTGTGAATTTTACAAGATGCTGTTTTTAGTAGTGCTGTAAAATTAACTGCACTTTGCTGTGAATTTTACAAGATGCTGTTTTAAAAAGTGTTGTAAAATTTACAGCAAAGTGTAGTTAATTTTACAACACTTTTTAAAACAGCATCTTGCAAAATTCACAGCAAAGTGCAGTTAATTTTACAGCACTACTAAAAACAACATCTTGTAAAATTCACAGTAGAGTGCAGTAAATTTTACAGCACCATAAAAAACAGCCGCTTGTAAATTTTACAGCAACTGTGCTGGCAGCCGCGGTGCCAGCACCTTTTGTTGTAAAATACTGATTTTTTTTTTTTTTTTTACAGTGTAGGCAGTGATGCCAGATTGCGGATTTTCGAGGCTTCTGGGGGCAATTTTGGGGAATTCTAAAATTTTTGGGGACAAATCTGGAGAGTTCTTCAACTTTCTGTCAATGTTGCCAACGTAATGATTTATCCCTACGACTAGAGACTTTCAATAGCTTTATTGTTATTTGGGGATTTTTTTCAAAAATTGTCTTCATTTGGGGAAAAATCTGAGTTTAAATCATAGAAAAATCTGCTTGATATTTTTTCTCTCTCTCTATATATATATTCTTTTTTTGAAGAAATTTTTATTCTCCCAAAGAAATCAAGCTGGGGATTTTTTTCGAAAAAAAAAATCCCTGATTTGGGAAATTTGAAGACCTGTTTGGGGAAATAATTTTCGACCATCTGGCATCACTCAGTGTAGACAGGCGCCGCACGCCATCAACGTTCAATTGCAATTAGTTGCTAATATGGGCTGTTATTTTGCTGTTAATCAATAAAATTGTTCGCATGTTTTCCAAACTTTCGCACTTTTTTGACTGGATAAGTGTTAGTAGCAATACACACTGAGAATGAGATGTTTTTCAGCTTTAGAGGAAAGATGCGTTCATTCATTGTAATTGCGATTATTTTTTTTAAGTTAAAGAGTTAAATTTTAAGAGATAGAATTTATTATTATTATTATTATTATTATAAAATAGATTAAAAGATATATGTATTGCGCAACTTATGATAAAGAGTTATTAATTAGTTAAAGAGTTAAAGTTAATTTTTTTAACTGTAACGAAGCTCGATTCTGTAAAGTTGTTGTTGGTAAGTATGTATCTAAATACAACAAAGATGAGATATTTTCTAACAATAATCACTACAGTAAGTGATCAAAATATTAGATTTTTTTTTTTTTTTTTTTTTTTTACATTTTTTAGATTAAAAAAAAAAAAAAAAAAAAAAAAAAACTAGACGAAGAGGTCTGAAACTTCATTTTTGCAAAGAACATTTAAAAGTTCATTGTTTCCGCTGTCGATTTAGTCGAGAGAGGAATTAGAGGACCAACCACATATTGTAGAAGAGTGAAAATACTTTGATTCACTCTGTATCATAAAAAAACTACAAATGATTTATAACTTTAACACTTTATTGCACATACCATGTACAATATATATGTTTTGGTGCGGAAATTGAACAATTATTTAGGTGAGTATATATATATATATATATATATATATATATATATATATATATTTTTTTTTTTTTTTTTTTTTTTTTTTTTTTTTCAGAAATTACTAATTTTTTTGACAAGTTTTTTGCTTGTAACTAGAACAGATTTCCGTAAAATTTTACCAAACATACAAAAAAATTGACAAAACATTAGAGAAACATTATTATGAAACATAAAATTAACACGTGTAATACTCGTTGAGATATGGGCATTTTTAGTAAATATCATTTTATTGCGCATGCGCGAATGATATAAAAAGTTTTACTGAATACGTTGAAAGCTAAATATATTGAGCAACTTTTGTCAAAAGCTCATTTGAATGGTTTAAAAATTAACCAAATTGTTGGCAAAAGAACGAGCTAGATTTTAGGTTTTTTTCAGAGTTGAAATTTCATAAAGGGCTTTTCACATACCACGCAGTTAATTTGATGATCCAATTATTTCAACCACATTGCGAAAGTTCTTGTTTGTATAAAACCTCTTATAGGCCTATAACTTTATCATTTTTTTTATTTATTTACTAAGATTTATGATATCATAAGGGGTTTCCCCAAAAAAGAACTTTTGCAACGTCATTAAAATAATTGGATCTTCAAATTAAATGCGTGGCATGGGTGAAACTCATTTTGAAATTTCAACTTTGAAAAATACCTAAGATGTAACTCGTTCTTTGCCGACAATTTGATTAATATTTACTCTATTCAAATGAATTTTAGACAAAAATGTATCAATGTACATCTAGCTTTCAAACTGTGCAATAAAAAATTTTATATCTTTCGCGCACGCGCAGTAATATTTATTAAAATACTCATATCTCAACGAATATTACACGTATGGATTTTCTGTTTCATAATATGTTTCTCTAATGTTTTGGCAATTTTTCAGCAATTTTTGTAAAATTTTATGGAAATCCGTTCTAGTTATAAGCAAAAAACTTGTCAAAAAAATTAGTAATTTTTGAAAAAAAAAATAAATAAATAAAAATAAAAATAAAATATCTGTCTAAATAATTGCGCAATTCCCGCACCAAAACATACAAATATTGTGCACAGTATGTGCAGCAATGTATTAAAGTTACAAGTTATTTGTAGCTTTTTATGATACAGGGTGATCCAAAGTATTTTCGCTATTTTTGAATTTGTTGTTGGTGCGTTAACTGCACTCTGGACTAAACGATAGTGGAAACAATCAGTTTTTAAATGTTCTTTGCATGCATGAGGTTTCAGGCCATTTCGTCTAGTTTTTTTTTTTTTTTTTTCAAATAATTCGATCACCCACACTATATTAGTTAATCGGAAAAAATCAAAGTAAAAATACAATAAAGGTTTTCGTGATGGAAGCAGTGGTAGGAAAAAAAAAAGTGCTGAAAGTTATCCCTGATACATGCTTAAATTCTTATAAATGAGTAATTGATTTCGCATTAATATACTAATAGATAGATTTCCTATATAGTATAAGACATGAACAAAAAGTACTTGCTTCTAAAGCAAAATAGAAATACTTTGAAAGTTGAAAGATTGACTTCTACAATTTCTAAATTTAAAATTGGAGATTGACTGTAAATATTACGCTGGAAAGTTTTGATTTTAAATAACACAAATTTACACATAATTGACTATACTTGTGCTGGAAACAACAAATGTAGAAACTACTGAATTAAAAAAAAAAAAATCTTCAGTTTATTTCTGGATATTTGTAATTTAACGAATCTGCTGTAAATTCGTTTAGACTGGGCTACCAGGTTCAAAACCAGGCCATGTCCACTGGCACAGCCGTACGGAATTTTCTGTGTTTTTTCTCCAAAATTCACAGGAAAACTGCTATGGAGTATACTTCCCTCGAACCTAGGTCCCAAGGGCAGACAAACACCTTCAATTCTCACATTATAACCGAAATGTTTAAATTAGTCCACAAATAGATACAGAATAAAATATTGGAAATTTTTATTAGGTTCATTTGGTTATTATTTATACACAGAATTCCTTTTTTAGAAAAAAAAAAATAAAATATATATATATATATAGTAGGTCTTTTTTTTTTTTTTTTTAATGAATTGATCACACTAAGGCCAGGCCATTATGAAACGTGAATCCATTACTTTTTGACACGCTTAAAAAAAAAAAAAAAAATCTTTTTTATTCGTAAATACAAGAAATAGGCAAGTATTTCTTTTTCATGCACTAAAATATCTCACAGCATTTTTTTTTTATGTTAACGTAAAGACTAATAATTTTTGATAGAAGTGTGCGAAAGTGTTTTTTAGGACAGCCTGTACCTAAAAATGGGACAATAATTTAGGACAGTCGGAAATATAAGGAAAACAGACCATCTACATATATATATATATATATATATATATACACTTATATAATTGTTTTACCAGTACAAAGTGTAGAACATTACCTCAATAAATTTGTATATCCATTATTCTTGAATGTAAAACCTTTTAAGTAATAATATGATGAAAATGTAATGAATAAATCTTTACAAATCGTCATTTTAAAAATTAAAAAATATATATTAAACGGTAATTTAAACTAACGATAAAGACACATATGTATTTATTGGACTTTTAAATAATATATCGTCTTTAATTTGAATTAAAATTTTCAAAAGAATTTATATAAACACCACTTATGCATGGTGTCCTATTTTTAGGACGATGGTGAAATATGGGTTAAACACTTTCACACACTTTTATAAAGAAATTATTAGTCTTTACGTTTACATTTAAGAAAAAAAAAATGATGTGAGATATTTTAGTGCATGAAAAAGAAATACTTGCCTATTTCTTGGATTTACGAATAAATAGGATTTTATTTTATTTTATTTTTATTTATTTATTTATTTATTTATTTATTTATTTTTTCAAGCGTGTCAAAAAGTAATGGATTCAGGTTTCAGAATGGCCTGGCCTCAGTGTGATCAATTCATTAAAAAAAGAAAAAAAAAAAAAAAAAAAAAAAAACCTACTGTGTGTGTATATATATATATATATATAAGGAATTCTGTGTATAAATAATAACCAAATGAACCTAATAAAAATTTCCAATATTTTATTCTGTATCTATTTGTGGACTAATTTAAACATTTCGGTTATAATGTGAAAATGGTAGGTTTTTTCATTTTGTGTGTAGACACAGACATTGAAAAACATTTTTTCAATGCTTGGTAGGATATGGGTTAAACGGGGAAAAAAAAAAAAAAAAGGAGAGGGGGAGATTTCTTTGTGTCAGCCAAAATACTCTTGAAAGCGATTACAGAAATTCTAAATGATTTTGAAGGGTTCATATTTAATTGCAGTTTTACTTTTAATCGTAGCTATGACTGCTAAAAATGCGATATTGTTTATTAACTAATGCTTAGAACAAGAAAATGCTACTTTTTTTTTTTTTTTTTTTTTTTTTTTTTTTATGTATATAATGTTATTATTGCGTAAAAATAAATAAATAAACAAGGGAATAAATAAAAAGCAAAAAATGAAAGAAAAGGAAGAAATAATATTTAAAGTTAAGATTTTTTTTTTTAATCTTAAAACGTAAAAAAATAAAAATCTCTAGCACCAAGTTTATATATGTCTCCTATTAAACATACAATAACACGCATTAAATTTAATGATAGACAGTTATACATTTATAGTAATTCGCTTGCACTTTGAGACAGATGAAAAAAATAAAAAGCAAGCCTTTCATTCAATATCTACAGTAGATAAAACATAAAAGTCATATTTGTGGTATGGGCATCTGGTTCATTTTCAACTTTCATCCAGTATTTGTTTATCTTACTCAGCGAGAATTCCTCATTTTCGTTTTGACATGCTTAGTTTATAATCTGCGTTAAAAGATGTTAATTTTTTAATTTTTTTTTATGGACATACATGTATATAGATACAGTATAATTGATTATCCGCAAAGTTGAGAGCCATGGGTTTCGTACATAAACCAAAAAAAGGCTGAATATGAAATTGAAATGACATAAAATGCATTCTAGCTTAAAAACTTGAATATATCGTATATAAAACACAATACAAACAATGAAAATATTCATAAAAAGTAAAATTATTTGTACAGTCGAACCTCATTAACGTGAATTTTATGGGGAATAAAAATTTTTTCATGTTATCAGTAGTTCATGTTATCAGTAACTAATCTTCATTTTGACGGGGATTGTGGAAACAGTTCATATTAAAAGTAATTCACGTCAACGAGGTTTGACTGTACTTCATATACTATACGATATAAAAAACATAAAGGAAAAATCTGATGTGGGCACCACATAACTTCCTTATACACTTTTAGAAATATACATAATGTTAAAAAACATTGTCACTGGAGCCGAAACATTTGGCTAAAAATATTTTTAAAAAAAGCATGCATACATAAAAAAAAAAAAAAATAAAAAAAAAAATTGTGCCTTAAGGGGACTCATGTCAAAGTTGTGCCTTGGGGGGGACTCATGTCAAAGTTGTGCCTTGGGGGGGACTCATGTCAAAGTTGTGCCTTGGGGAGACTCATGTCAAAGTTGCACCTTGGGGGGTTACTCATGTCAAAGTTGTACCTTGGGGGGGACTCATGTCAAAGTTGCACCTTGGGGGGGACTCATGTCAAAGTTGTACCTTGGGGGGGACTCATGTGCCTTGGGGGGATTCATGTCAAAGTTGTACCTTGGGGAGGGGACTCATGTCAAAGTTGTACCTTGGGGGGGACTCATGTCAAAGTCGTGCCTTGGGGAGGGGACTCATGTCAAAGTTGTGTCTTAGGGGGGACTCATGTCAAAGTTGTGCCTTGGGGGGGACTCATGTGCCTTGGGGGGACTCATGTCAAAGTTGTACCTTGGGGGGGACTCCTGTCAAAGCTGTGCATTGGGGGGGACTCATGAAAAAGTTGTACCTTGGGGAGGGGACTCATGTCAAAGTTGTGCCTTGGGGGGACTCATGTCAAAGCTGTGCCTTGGGGGGACTCATGTCAAAGTTGTACCTTGGGGGGGACTCATGTCAAAGTCGTGCCTTGGGGAGGGGACTCATGTCAAAGTTGTGCCTTGGGGGGACTCATGTCAACGTGTTCTGAACTTTTCTGAAAGTTTCAAATGTCTAGCTACTCGAGAAGTCAGTTAAATTGCAAGATTTGTCCAAACCGTTTTTGAGCTATTACCGTTTTTTGATACATTTTGCCCATTCTGAACCTAATTTTCCTAAATTTTAAAACGGAAAATCATATAAAGTCCAAAAAGGGAGGTGCACAACTAGATGTTATAACAAACCTATGTACCAATTCGCAACCTTCTACGTCCAACCGTTTTTGAGTTATGCGACATACACCCACCCACACACACACAGACACACACACATACAGACGTCACGGAAAATCGTGTAAAGTCGCTTATATCTCTAAAACGAGAGCTCGTGTTAAGACGAAACTTGCAGGTGTGCAACTAGACATCATGACTCTCACACGTATAAAATGGCAACATTCAGCGATCATTCGTTTTCGAGCAATGTGAAATACAAAATCCATTTCGCAAATCGGGATTACTATACTTCCTTATACTTTGTATAAGGAAGTAAAAAGTGTACTTAAGATGAAGCCATGGTTCATTTTTTTTTTTTTTTTTTTTTTTTTTTTTTTTTTGTGCGCATTTTAAACACAAATTATATTGTATGGGGGGGGGAGGGGGAGAAAAGTAAATCCTTTTCCTTTAGCAATTTTTCTATAAGTAAACTAGTCTAGTTCTGGACATCCGAAAACATTTAAATCCATCGAAAAACGGAGATCGAAAATTTTTACGAATCCAATATATATATATATTTTTTTTCTCGTTTATATTGATTTTTCAATATAAACGAGAAAAAAAAATCCTTATTTATTTATTTATTATTATTATTATTATTATTATTATTGTTTTCATTTGGTCAAAATATTTAAAAGGCGTAATAAATAAATCAATAAAAATAAAAATAGCTCATTCCTTTCCTTAAAATATGAAATTGCGTTCTTTAGCAGCGGTTACATATATTAATGTTTTAAAATTTCTTTTATACTATTTCTATTTGGTGCCAAAGGGAAAAAGAAAAAAATTTTTTCATTTACTCTATTTTGTCCGAAAGAAATAGATCTCTCGTTATAATAGCTTATTTCATGACAAAAATTCAGGGCTGGAAATTTACGTCTTTTTTCAAGATATTTTCAAAATCGGAATGGCAATTTTTATCATAAAATAAACCAAAAAATTATCGTTAATGAATAATGGCTGGAAAATGTCCTGAAAAAAAGGAGGGTATTTCAAATTCTACAGAAATTAAAAATTCTGGAAACAGTAAACGTAATATAATTTTAAAAAGCAGATAAATATAATATAAAATCTAATTTCAATAGGTATATCTGTTATAGCAGATATCGATTTTGAAAATAAATAAATAAATACATAAAATAAAATAAATTCAATAAATAAAAAAGAGAGAAAAATCTTCCGGGATTCAAAAACCCCACTATCGGATCACAGTTAATTAACAGCAGCGCTACATGTCGGCCGATATACACATAAATTTAAACTGGCGTAGTTGTCTGACCAAATTTTTCAAAGGTCGTTTGGATGGTGAGCAAACATCCAGGTTCAGATTATAAAACGGGCATAGAATGCAACTGGCGCCAAATTTCGGCTGATTGTCGAAATTTGCTACAGTCAGAATACTTTATCACTAGAGGTACCTAAAATTGACTCGATCATGTAAAAGTCGTTTTATTTGCTAAAATTACATTAATATTGTTTTTAAATATGTTTAATTATTTGCTGTTTTACCCAATATTACTAATTTTTCATTATCTGAATAATTATTTCGAAGCACTTAAACTCAAATAAGTGTATCAATAGTAAGGAAAGTGCGGAAAAAAACCATTAAATGAAGACTGCACGTAAAAATTACGTAACACTAGTGTTCTAGGGTTAAAAATTAATTTGTAATCATAAACATATTGAATTTGTTATAATTAATTACTTGATAAATAATTAATATTTTTTGTTGATTTTCATGAGTGCAAGTTTGTACACGTTCATATAAAAAAGTGCATTTAGCACTTTCTTGGCCAGCATATAACTTGATAAATGTAATTGTATGAAAAACTGAAATGTATGAAAATTTAAAAGGACTATACTGAATGATTAATAAGAAGCATTTTTTTTCAAATTAATTGTAAATCGTTAAGACAAAAGTTATAGAATAGATTAGACATGCTACAATATATTTATAACTAATGCGTTTTAACGAAATATTAATTAATCAATACAAAATATTAATATAAAAATTAATAACTAACCTTTCTGATGAACGGACATTGCTCATTCCATGATCTTCTAGTCTTTCATTCATCGTTCATCTGCATCTCAGTTCAAAGACGCAGATGTTATGTTTCCACAAGCAGATGTTCCTGTCTAAAGTCTACAGGAAGTCGATTTTTGCAGCATTTAGTGCTTGTATTTCACAGCATAAATACTTGAAAATAAACCGCAGAAAGTGCAGGAAAAATTACAACATTTTTTTACAGTGCACTAATTGTAGTGTATATGAAAAAAAAATACCTTATGTTTTCTCAGAGCGCTATTTACGTTTTCTTTAAAATGTGTAAGGGTTTACTTGAGTTGAGTTGCATGGATTTAACGTCACACTAGAAATTTGGCGACCGTCTGTTATAATGCGTAGGAATTTGCATAAGTATAAACTTTACTTAGAAGAGGATAAAATTACTTCCTCTGACTGATTTTTTCATTGTATTTTCTAACACGCATTTTTATCGGTTTTCTTTGAAAGCATTTTTTAAGAAGCAGATATCTGTATTTCTATATTTTGGAGAAATAAACAGAAATGTGTTCTCTTCAAATATTAGGTAAGTTTTCTTTTAATTTACCTTATTCCCTGTATCAAAGTCAATCTAACAGCTCCAAAAATTGAAATACACGAAAAATTTATTTTCACATACTTCTATTCAGTTATTTTATAATATATTTTCCATCAAAAATTTATGTTATTTTAAACGTTTTTAAAGCAATAATAAAGTTCAGATGATTTTCTCTTTTTAAATAATTATCTTCATTATTCTAGAAATATTTAAAAAATATCACTAAAGATCTGTGCAAAACTGTGCTTACCCATAATAAACAAGGATGTACTATACGTAAAATTTAAATAAAGGAAGTATTTCTATTTGAAATATCTTTATTTATTTTATTTTTTTGATGAAGAAGGAAAAAAAAAGAAGAAGAAGAAGGATAATTCCAAATCAATTAAAGTTAAAAGAAAATCCTTACAGATCTTTCTGTCAGTTTCGAAAACAAAAATAGGAAATCTGTATTAGACCAGGGATTGAAAAGGATTAAAAAATGGTATTTTTAGGAATTATCAAATTTGAATCTTCTTCTCAAAACACCCGATTACAGTAAACTAGAAAAAAAAAATCCCGCCTCAGAAAATCATTTATAAAAGCTGTCAAAATCTGTTGTGTTTTTAAAAGCGTATTGAGTAAAAAACTATTTTCAGACTGTTCTTAACGTACTAAGAAAACATAAAAATTATTAAGAACAAAAATTAAATTATAAATATAGGCAAAGATATGTAGCGATTTGTGCATAAAGGAAATATGTTTTTCGAAAATTTCCGATAAAATATTTTCCTCTTTTCACATTACTTCTTTATAACTCGATGCATGTTTTTCAGGTAAGTATTCATCTCCCAAACTCCTTTACCAAATATTTATTAATGAATCAAAACACTAATGTATTTAAAGGGAAATGTTAAAAACATGAAATTTAAAGTGGTATTTAAAAGCGCTAAACAATGAGCTTATTTATTCAAAATAACTTTTATTTTCATATTTCATCACAAAAATAATCAATTGTACAAAGTATTTATACTCTGTTCATGTTTAATAAACTCAAATTCTTCAATGTAATTGGAATAAATTGCATTTCGGATTAAAGTTCTTAATGCAAAATACACAGCATTTTGATTTTTAAATGGACATTATATTCAGCTTTCGTATATGTTACACATATGTATGAAGAAGTAAACCCTTTTAAAATACCCAATCATATAGTAATTTTTGGATACCTATATATGCAAATAAGAAAGCATACAGTCATGGTTAAAAAAAAAAAAAAATCTCTTTTAAATTTCAGATTCTTTTAGATTCTTGTTTAATTAAGTCCTGTTAGGGTTATTCCATGTCAAATCTACCAGGATATTTAAAAATGAAAGTTACCATTCAGATTTGGACCAAATCTAGTATACTTATGGAAATTTATACGCTGATTTTAGAAATGTCAATTATTTTGAGATTAATGAAGGCACTTTTAAGTTATGAGTTTCTAAAAATATGCCAAAATGGCCGATTTGCAACCAGTTTGAATGTATGAATAAAAATATAAATGTCCAAAACTTCTTTGATTTTTATCATAGAAGCATGAAACTTTTTTTAGTTTGCTTAGAATAAAGTAAGCTTTTATTTATTGAAGATTCTGTAATGCTGAAATTATAAAACTTTTTATAGCAATGTCTTTTTTTTATTGTTTATTTGCAAACTGAATAATTTTAATTGATAGTTTCACGCATTGCCCCTCCTTCAATTTCCCCCAAAATTTTGTATACAGACAACCCAAGGTATTTTTTATGTTTTATACAAAACATTTGATGGGTGGTCACAAACATTATTTTATATAAGAATCATTATTAACTGCTAAAATGTAAAGTTGATTTTTTGAAAATTGAAGTTATTTACCAATAAAATTTGGACCGGAATTTTATATAAAATACAAATTTGAAAACTTTCAAGAATCTGTAAAATAAGTTTAATATTTATTCTATTTAGTCAATTACTAGAAAATTTTTCTAGAAAATAAACTCTGATTTATTCAGAATAATTGGCAAAAATTCAGATTTTAACCTACACTATCAAAAAAAAGTCCTGTTTGCTGCCAGAATTTTTCTGTAACTAAAAAAAAAAAAAAAAAACGTTCTATCAACGGAAAAATTACGTTGATAGAACGTATTTTTCTAAATTACAGAAAATTTTAGGCGCAGCAAATAGGACTTTTTTTTTTTTTTTTTTTTTGACAGCGTAAGACAAAGTTGACAGAAGTTCAGATTGTCCACCTCTGTTCTTTGCACCATATCTGTGTGAATTGGAGAGAAAATTATGAACGAAAGTTTTTGTTTACTCATTCCGTTTTAAGGAATGACAAAGTTTCCCCTTCAAACTTTCCCTTACCAATGTGTAGAAAATATTGTTCGGTAGAGAAAGTATTGTTTTTGGGTCAATTTTTTGAAATTGAGTTTTTGTTACATTTGTACGTTTTGAGGTTCCCAGAATCCATAAATCATGTTTTTAGCGATTGATCTTTCTATGCATGTATGTCTGTTATCAGCATATCTCAAAAGCAAATAGTAGCAGGAAGTTGAAACTCGGTATTTTAAATCTATGTTCTATAGGGAAGCTACACTAAACTTTTTGTGAAGAAGACGATTTGAAAAATTGTCTGAAATCAAAAGTGTCCGGTCATTTATGGAAACATAGTGTATCTCTTTTAAAATCATTTAACATTGCAAAACTACTTTTTTATCTCTTATGTTTTATGTAACGGTTTAAATTTACTTCCTGTAGAAGTACAATTTTTTATGGAAAGAAAAATAAATCCCTGTTGGTCTCGATTTTTTTTTTCCAGCACTGTACTGATCACTTTTTTCTTAAGTCGCTCTATAGAGATAAAAATTTAGGACTTACCTTTCATATATTCAGCTATTTATTAAGATAACAAAGAAACGCATTCCTTTCCTAGACAAAGATTCATATTTTCAGTCTGTGCATACAAACAATTAATGGAAATTAACTGAAAAATTTGTGGGATGTCAATATGTAGTGAGCAATGTATGAATTATCATTAGTTTTACGTATTGTGACCTCCTTTCTGCCTTATACTTTGTCTATTATGCGGTTGGTGTCAATCTAAATAGGATCTTCTATTAGCTTTATTTGTTGGTTTGTATTATTTGTTATGCAAATAGAATGTTTAGAGTTTTATTCAAATTGAATACTTATCTCTAGCAGTAATTTACAAAACGTATTTACATTTTAAGAATAGAAACAGTTTTTAAACTTGTAAGAGAAAATTCATTTTCAATCGATTCCTTATGTAAGACTACTGAAAAGTTTATTTTATGCAATAAAAATTTTTAATACAACATGTGTTCAAAAACAAAATATTTCCCAGGTTTTCTCAATGTTTTTTGTAACCCTAAATATAACATTTACAAACAAATCAATTTATTCTCGTGAGAAAATATCAAGTCACTCGACCAATAAAATTGGATATCGATCAATTTCTTATAGTACACCATGATAGAGTAGATAAAAAAAAAAAAAAAAAACTACATTATCTCACTCTTCCGTAATACCTTTATAAAATCAAACTTTTTGGTATAATATTCTAAATCTAAGTTTTATATTTTCTTGCACCTAAATTCGGAGATTATTTTGCTGAAGTATGGGTAAAACAGCTGCATATTCTTTTAAAGTAACGGGGTTTTTTCATAAGTAATAACGTATATCTGATACAGAGATTGTAATTTTTTTGCGCTAGCCCTTGGTAAAACCTAATAAAAAGGAGTTCTGTGTCTCTAGATAAGTAATAAATAATATCGACTATTGAATTTAAAATGTTTTTTCAATATTAACTTTATTTTTATGATTAATTTTTTATATACATTCTTTTAGATATTTTTTTAAAAATACGTATTTTGAAAATGGAAGTATGCAAAAAGTATTCTAACTCAAGTCAAAAGTCGAGTTCTAAAAAAATTCTCTAAGAAAAAAAAAAGAAAAAAAAGAAAAAAAAAGATATGCCACCACTGTTTCTTGCTTGCAATATTATTTATCGCCAATAGTCATTTACTGTCATAATTGGCAACTTCATTTAGTTTTTTATAAACTTTGAATTTGATATTATAAGCACCATATTTTTATATTTTCATTTAATCTCTTAGGGAGAAATTACCCTACAACGAAATTTATTTTTCTTTCGTTAAAAAAATCTGCTTAATATAATTAAATATGTTTTAATGACGTCCGTTATTGAGAAAACGAATTTTAAATGATGAATGCGAGTGTCTTTTAAGTCTTATAAAAAAATTTAAATCTTTACTTACTTTGAAAATTAATTTACCTTTGGAAAAATTCCTAACTATACTGTTATTCACCAGTTTGTAATCTGACATAGTAAGAACTCGTTTTCTATTTTGAATCAGAATTTTTGCCTAAATAGTTAGCGCTCCGGAATTCCGTTGCTAGGTGTCGGGATCAAATCCCGGTTAATCAATGTTTGTAGTGTTTCAAATTCTAATTTAGTGTATATCCACCTTTCCACAGAAAAATATGTATATACATCGTACAGTGGCAAGTAACCTCTAACCAAAACCTTATTTTTTAATCTAAATTCTTAACCAAAAAAATTTTTAATCTAAATTCTTAACATGTTTTATTTATTTATTTATTTTACATATTTGTTCACAATTAAACAACTAAAAATTAGAATAAAAAGAAATTTAGATGGAAGGTAAGTTGGTGGTTTAGTTATGTGAATTTAATTAATAGCTTAAGGATTACATGTTCCTACTAGTGAATTATTAATTACTTCGACATCCTGTTTACTACTAATATATTCGATGGATTTTCGAAAGAAAAGTTATTCAAAATATACATGTAAAATACATTTGACATTTATACAGATTATCACATAATAATATAAAGTATATATGTATATACAAGTTATGGGTAAATAACAGATTACCTTTTTGGCATTGGTTCATTTTTTAAAATTTATATCTCATCAAGTAATTATTGAACATTGATAAATATTATTTCAATTAGCATTATTTTCTTTTCTATAGTTGAATTAAGGTTTTAAATTTAAACATCGCTACTGAAATTTTGAAATTTAGCTTTCTTACAGATGATTTTTCATAAAAAAAAAAAAAAAAAAAAAAAAAACATATGCTAAGATCCTTTTGTGTATCTGAAATCTGTTTCCTTCTTTCTCTACTTGCATCACTTAAAACAAATTTGAAGCCAAGTATAAAAAATATTTCACTTGAGAATTTGATTATACTGAAGAAAAAATAAGCAAATGATGATACATTACATTTTTTAGTCAACAGTAAAAATTTCTGTTTGTCTTTAAAATAAGTAAGAAGTATTTTATTTCTGTTTAAATTTTTTTCGTTTATTGTTTAGAATTTTTTATTTTGTGTTTATAAAAAATAAATTCATTTTAAAATGATAATGGTTTTACAGAGAATGTCAGGATTTTTTTTTATGTAAATTATTATTATTATTATTATTATTATTTGCAAAATTTTTCGTCCTTGTTATTTGAATGGTAACTGTGAACTCGTGAAATTTTTTGTCTTACATTAAAATATGTGTTCAGTAAATTAATATAAAGAACCAAATAGTATTACAGTAATTGAAAATGCCCATTAAATAAAGAATTTGAGGCAATAACGATACGTATTATTTTTAAACAAGTCTTTCATAAGATCTAAATTGTCAGCTGAAATTATGTTGTATACTTTCGAAATTAAAATGTACTAACTATAAAATAGAGAAATTTCAGTATGCAAGGGAAGAAAGTAGTTAATCAAAATTTATATATGTAAACTTAATAGAAGGTTATTATAGGAAATTTTTATTAGTGTTCTCTTGTAAAATTGATTTCCTATTTCATCTGAATCATAAGAGAAGAAAAAAATTTATATTTCTTGTTTGCTAAAATTTGAACAATAAAAAAGATGAAGAGAATTTATGAAAATTGATTATAGAAAATACATTACATTTGACATAGTCAAATTATTCACATATGTATTTCACATTTTTCAGAGAAATATTTAGGCATTTTTTAAATTCATTTAGATAAACACACGGTTTAAAAGCCTGTTTTTAAAAAACAAATCGGGCAAATTCGGCATATCAGGATAGTTGACATTTTTGATTTTGCTGAAATTTCCAGGAGCTTAATGCAAAAACTATTAGACACGTACATTTTTATTTTTGCGATTTTTTTTTTTTTTTTTTTTTTTGGGGGGGGGGGGGAGGGGGGTCAAAGATGGAGTCCTCTGTTTTTTTTACGAAAACCATAACTATTTACGGAAGCCAATACTTTTTACGCCAGAAGTGAACCATGGTATTGATAGTTATTTTGTATTCTCCTGTTTCCAGACTAACTATTGGGACAGGAGTACTTATAGTTGACTCTTGGAGCAAAGGTCAAAGGTCATTCAATATTAAAAAAAAAAAAAAAAAAAAAAAAAAAATGCGTTTTTTTTTTTTTTTTTTTTTTTTTTTTTTTTTTTTTTTTTAACTTTGACCCTCCAAATCGTCTTGCGCCAGAAGTACCACGAAGGTACATATTTCAGTAAATACATACAAATAATAACTACCCAAAAAAGAGTAAAATTTCTGTGGTTGACTTCTGGCACAAAAAAATATTTGACTTTGAAATTGCGAAAAACCAAAAATTGCATGACTTCGAATGTCATTTTCTGCTTGCGCCAGAAGTGAACAGGTATGAAATTAGTGGAAAAAGAAGCCTTAAATAAAGTAGAAACAAGATAAATTCAAACACCTATAGTAACTTACTTATTTTTTATGCAATGCGGCTTTATACTTTGCGTTTTGTGACACACGTTAAATAGCTTTTATTACTTTATTTCAGTATTGGTTACTATAGAATATAAAGAGATTACGTCGAAATTGCGTTTATTAACTGAATTTCTATATAAACATAATGACAATCTTAATAATGAAAGTGTGCGTTTCACGGGGATAACGCTAAAACTAACGTCATAGCTACAAAAGTGTATTGAAATAAGGAAAATATATCTTTTATTCTTGGTTTAGAGGAATGAATAAAATGATGGAAGAAGGATCAATTAGCAGGAAAAAGAATGACGTCATCGCAAATGCTTAAGTTTTCTAAACATAATTATATTCTAAGAAAATTTATTTTGATAACATTATCCAGAAATATTTTTATTTGAAAAGTCTCACACGTGATGTCACGTAGCCAAGCATAAAATATTATTTAATTAATATCCATATTGATACTATTTTAAAATACTTTCATGAAAAGTTTACACGTGATAAGTTTTATTAAAAGCTACTACATTTTCGAAATATAATCTTTTGTTCAGCATTTTAAAAAAATATGGTGTTTATACTGTCACGTGTAGGAAATAAATTTTCATTAGTTTTAATATTTAATTACATGACTTATTTCGCATTAATAAATTATTTAACATAATGTTTTAACTAGAAATATACCTACATATAATATAAACTTTTTGTTATAGCAAAAATTTCAAACTAAGAAAAAAAAAAAAAAAAAAAAAAAAAAAAATCCTAAATTAAGTTTTTTGAAATCAATGCTTCTTTTAGTCACATGGTATTCAATAGATGGAATTTATATTTTATGCACTGTTGCCACTTACGTAAAGAGAAATATTGAAAAACGATTTTTAGATATGTACTATTTGGACTTCGAAAAATACCCTAAGTAACTTATATAATTATTTTTTAATTATTTTTATGCATAAAAATGCCCCGTTTTCTTTGAAATAAAATTAGAGTAGCTTTATCTTGTGAGAATGCTATTGATACTTTTAATTATTTGAAATGTTGTAATAAGAAATAAAATGACTTCTAACCCAGTGGAAGCACTTAAATATTAAATATATAAGATACAAACTTCCGTGTATGCATTGTTCTTAGACAGTAACCTAAAAAAAAAAAAAAAAAAAAAAAAAAACTAATTGAAGAGATAGTTGCATATATGTAATATAGAAGCTGAGATAAAATCTTTCTCTAAATAAAAATTAATTGCAGAATAGCAAGCCAATGTCCAACCAAAAATTAAATTCGATTAAATTATATTTATTGGTTCATGAGATACAGTGTTAGCAAAGTTTTATTAACGGAGAAAGACAAATATTTTCTAAGAATGGTCGAATTGTGTTCAGGAAATTTTAAAACGTGTAAATTCATCGAAAACCGAAAAAGCTTCCGAATCTTCACTGTAAATAGAAACGTCTTAAATTCAGACAGAAATGTGTCTGAAATGCCAATTCAGACACATAAATGCCTGAAACACTTACGCATGCAAAATTTCAGACGCATATGCTGTTTTAAATTAAGACACGTAAGTGTCTTTTTTATAAATGAGCTAAGTGTCTGAATATGATTGATATGTCTGAAATTAAGACATATTACAGTTCAGACACATAAATTTTCAGGCATTTTACAATTTAGGCACTTAAAAATTCAGACATTACAAATTTCAGACGTTTGTATTACTTAACAAAATTTCCATATGAAATCTACTTTAAGCAGCATGCATATCCTGTTATAAAAATTTTTTTAACAAATAAATTTGATATTATTTTATATAATATAAGTAGTAAACTTATTTAAAATACTTAGACGCGGAAATTATTCTGTTAAAAATTAAAAAACAAAGTTAATTTTTATTTAAAGCTCCCACATGTAATAAAACAAAAAAAATATTAAGGTAAACGAAGCATGTAACTTGTAGCTAAGAAAGCGAATTCGTAACTAAACAATCTTAAAAAATTTGTGCATAATTGATTTTTTTTCCGCGTTTTAAAAATTATTTTATGTTTCCCTACACTTCAAAATGTAAAAGAGCAATTTTTTTGGTTTCATGCGTATAGTTTGTTCTCTTGCAAATACCAGTTAAAAAAAAAAAAAAAAAAAAAAAAAAATCGTTTAAAATCCATAGTCTACTATTTTTTCATATTTATTACGCATTTTACAAAAAAATTCTAAACCTCTACACATGAAACTTAAGATAATATCATATGTAGTAAGCTTTACTTCTTATGGATAGTTTTATTACAAAGACATAAAACTTCGATTGGTTTTACGGATACTAGAATATATTTCATTTTACAAGCAACTTACAGAGTGAATACAGATTGCTTGATTGGGCAGACGCTCGACTTTGAAACCATCGATTGTCAGTTCGATTCCTGGCGCGGGCAACTGGGAATACTTTTGTGACAATTATTAATCCTTTTTTTTAATGTTCTAGGAGATTCTAAAATCTATTTTTCACAGGTAAACAGTATAAAACGTATCTTTTTATTTATTTATTTATGAAAAATATTCCCTGTAGACAGGATCAAAGATGTCGGAATTTCAGACACTTCGAGTGTGAAACGATGTGCCTTTTAAGTTACTTCAAGTGTCTGAAATAAATAAGACTCTTTTTAGCATCTTAAAATTAAACACCCATTTTAGACACAATTGTGTCTGAATTTCAGAAACTTGTATTTACAGTGTTCTGCTTTTTTCTTATATATGAAGAATATATAGTAATAAATTTTCACTTTTTTAAAAATGATTAGTCAATATTTGTTAGTTGAGATGCATTATGTTTTATATAAAAAATGTGAATTCAAATTAGAACTAATCTCCCCCCCCCCCCGCTCAAAAAATAAATAAATAAATAAAATAAAATAAAATAAAATAAAATAAACCTTTTTTGTTTTGTAAGTAAGAGATATAAAATTCTGTGCAAAACATAATTTAATTTAGTACGACAGAACATATTTTAATCTATTTTCCACATAAAGGCATATAGTAACTGTCTTCCATTCCCTATCATCGGATACTATATTCATTTTTTAAAATTTCGCGTGTATAGCTTTAACATTAGAGCCGTTTGGGGACATTTCATTTTTTTTTTCTTTTTCATTTTAAAGATAAAATAAAATAGTTATCGCAATTGCGAAAGTAAAGATCTTGGCGAGGAACATCCGAGCTACTTCGGTGCGAAATTGTAAATTTCTTCAAGAAGTCCTTTACTAAAGCTGTTCCATTTATTTAGCACGATTTTTCTACAATTCTTATTATTCTTTCATTTTCTTCATTTAATCAATTTACAGTTTTTCTTTTTACAATTAGTTCATTTATTTATTTTTGGCATCAGTTTGTTTTATTTTCTTTTAAGAATTTTAAAGTTAAAACGGAATTTTTATTTAATATCTTTCGAATCAATTTCCGATTGAACTAAAAAATATGGCTTTAGCTAGATTTTATCTTGATTAATAAGTGCACACAGAAGTCGACCCAAGCAAAAATTGGGGTCCTATTACTGTCCCTTTACAAAATTGAAATCTATGAAATGGGACCCTTCACAAAATTAAAATCTATAAAATAAGCCCCTTCACAAAATTAACTTCCATAAAATGCGTCCCTTCAAAAAATTCAGATTTATAAAATTGGCCCTTTCACAAGATTTCGCTTTATAAAAATGGTAATTTTGTAAAACTTTTCCATGTTTACAGCATTATTTTTAATGAGTCCCTATATTTGGACCACAGAAATGCTATTAACTTAATAGTAAACACTATGACTGATAAAATAGATGGTTTTGAACGATAATTCTTTCTTTTTTTTTTTTTTTTTTGCATAAATATAAAATTTATTTTTCTAAATAAATAAATAAATAAATAAAAATAAATAAATAAAATTTCAGAAAAATCCTGATACAAAATCCGTAGAAATTATTGTGCCTATGGTTTTATTCGAATTTTAAGAAATTGCCAGATTTAACAACATTCTTCTTTAGGAATTTTTAATACAAAAAAATACGTGTATAAAATGAAAAAGTGCATAAAAATTAAAAGTATTTTTAAATACCTTCTTAATATCACAAGAGAATAATTTTTTCTCGCAAACTCACATGAATCAAACCTTTCTAACAATACCACTTTCAGTCTTCTACTCCCACAATTAATGTGTTAACAGTGTACGACAAATTTCATGTTTGCGTATTAATATTGTTGCGTTGGGGGTTCGTGAGTTGTCCGAGAATGAAAGGCGAAATTTACAAAAATTCAATAATTCATTCACAGAAAATTCCAGAAAAATACACTTCTATAAACCAAGTATCAGCTTCAATTCAACCTGTAAACACAGCTTAAACAACAGCTGTCAATAGCAAATCCACAATACGAACTGTATAGCAATAACACTTAAAGTAAGTCTCTTTCAAAGAGGCTCAAAGCAATGCAACATAGACAGAAGCTGATCTCAGACTGAACTGAACTAACTCTCCTTGGCGAAGAAAACAGCCTTTATATACCCCTGTAGAAACGTGTGGAAAGTTCCAGAAATTTTCGTTTCTCATTAGCCAATGAGATTAGAGCTTCCATATTTGGTATAACCCTAATTTCTCGCCAAGGTCGCCAAAAAAATCGCCAAGGTGGGGAAAGGTAGCCAAATTTGGCGCCAAATCCATTACCTGCCTTATTGGGGCCTTTTAATGAGTTTTTAAGGGAAAATAAGGCTATTTCAACGCTAAAACGACTAGAAATGCACAAAATTAGCAATTTATCAACTTATTAAGCCTCTTTAAAAGAATTTATACAAAAATAAACACAATTATTTACAATTTTGTAACACTGCCCCCCTCCCAAGGACTGCACATCCCGGGCAGTGCAAACTTTAGTCAAGAGGCGAAACTAAACAAATTTACACAATCTAAAATACAAAACTAAGTTGCATATAACGATAAAATAGAAATATAAATCAAGTGGGAAATATTTACAAACTAAATAAATAGGTACAAATATTTATAATATTTACATTACGCATGCGCAAATTTTACCAGTATTTACATTTTAAATTTTAATATCACCGTTAATTGTTGTACTTGGATAGCCTGTCATAGTGCACCACCTTCGGTTTTGATGAAGGTGTTTTAGTGATCCGCACCAGTACATCATTCAGCCTTTTTAAGACTGTGTACGGTTCTTCCCAGTTGCACTGTAACTTAGGAGAGAGTCCATTGCGTCGAACAGGATTCCACAACCAGACCTTATCTCCTTCCTGGAACTCATGATCTGTAGCCTTTAGATCGTACCTTGTCTTCATTTTCTCCGTTGCCATGTGAATCCGCTCCCGGGCAAAGTTGTGTACGTCCTCAAATCGTGCCTGGAGATCTTGGATGTACTCCTCGGGCGATGAAGGCGCATTGGGTGGACAACCAAACAGGAGATCACATGGGAGATGAAGTTCACGTCCAAACAGCATCTGGGCTGGCACTTCTGGGCTTTCACGGGCAGCACTTCGATAAGCCAGCAGCACCAATGGCAACTTCAAGTCCCAATCTTGCTGGTTCCTTGATACTAGAAATGAGAGGTTATTCAGGATGGTACGGTTGAACCTCTCGACCATGCCGTCCGACTGGGGATGTAAGGGTGTTGTCTGGGTTTTGTCTATGCCGAGTAGTTGACACAGTCCTTTGAAAACAGCAGAGGTAAAATTCGTACCTTGGTGGGTATGAAGTTGTAGGGGCGTGAAGTATCTTGACACCCATTGCTGCACTAGGACCTCCGCAACTGTGCATGCCTCTTGATCGGGAATAGGATATGCCTCAGGCCACTTGGTGAAATAGTCCATCACGACGAGGATGTATTTATTTCCACTGAAGGTCTATGGCAAAGGACCCAAGATGTCGAGTGCAATCCGTTCAAATGGTGCTCCCACGTTATACCGTTGCAGTCTTTCTCGACTTCGTTTCTGCGTGCCTTTACGTGCCGCACAAGCATCGCAGGATTTACGCCATTTCTCCACGTCCTTCCTTGCTTTGCACCAGTAGAAGCGTTCTCGAACTTTCTGCAGAGACTTCATTACCCCAAAATGGCTTCCGGTGGAGCTACTATGCAGACAATCTAAAACATCTGGAATTTTTTATCTTGGTAATACAATCTGCCATCTGAAGCTTTTCCCATCGTCAGATTCCCACTTTCTGTATAATACGCCGTTTCTGATATGTAGAGAGTCCCAAAGTGCCCAATAACTTTTCTTAATAGGACTAAATCTGGAAATATCCTGCCAGGTAGTTCTGTTGCTGGTCGTCTCCTTCAGCTGTAATATTGGCTTTATGTCAGGATCTTCCAACTGGGCTTGTCTAAGTTCTGCGTCACTCCATGGATCGCGATCTTGTTCTGATGGTGTTGAGACAGTAACTTGGCTGGAAACCGGATTTATCGGCAGGTATTTCTGTTCGGCTCTAGAGCAGTACTTGCAGCTTTCCGAGCAGGGCTTCCGTGACTAGGCGTCTGCATTACCATGTAGAGTCCCTTTACGATGACGTATCTCGAAATCATATTCCTGGAGGCGTTGTATCCACTTGTCAATTTGTCCTTCCGGGTTCTTGAACTGGAGCAACCACGTTAAAGATGCATGGTCAGTCCGGAGAAGGAATCTTCTGCCATAGAGGTAATGATGGAAATGTTCTATGGCTATTACGATGGCGAGTAGCTCTTTCCTCGTGGTACAGTAATTTCGCTCTGGTTTAGACAGGCATTTACTCCAATAGGCAATGACATGTTTTTACCATCAATTTCCTGCGACAGAACAGCACCGACACTCTCATGGCTGGCATCTGTATCAAGTATGAACTGTCTGTCCGGCTGTAAATACGTCAAGATAGGCGCTGATGTTAAGGCCTGTTTAAGTCGCTTGAACGCTTTTTCACATTCATCTGTCCACAGGAACTTCTGTTTGGCTTCCGTCAGATTGTGGAGTGGTCTGGCAATATTTGAGAAACCCTTGACAAACTTCCTGTAGTAAGTGCATAAATCCAGGAAACTTCGTAGTTGGTGTACATTTTCAGGGCGACTCCAGTTCTCGACTGCAGAGATCTTCTCAGGATCAGTTCTCACACCTTCGGCAGAGATGATGTGGCTGAGGTAGCTCACTTCACGACGGAACAAGTTTCACTTGCCTGGATTCAATTTGAGATTAGCCATTCTGAGTTTCTCCAGCACCTTTCGAATGTTTCGTAGATGGTCTTCAAAGGTGCGCCCCACAATGATATTATCATCCAAATACACCAGACAGGCTTCATAGGAAAGTCCTTTTAGCACTGTTTCCATAAGGCGTTCGAAGGTGGAAGGTGCATTACATAATCCAAATGGCATAACTTTAAATTGCCACAGTCCTTGTCCTGTGGTGAATGCAGTCTTCTCACGATCATCAAGATGTAATTCTACTTGCCAGTAACCGCTCTTCAGATCCAAAGTCGAGAATCATTCATTGCCAGCAAGTGTGTCTAATGTGTCGTCAATTGTGGGAAGAGGGTAACTGTCTTTCTTCGTGATGTCATTCAAACGACGATAACCCAGGGAAAATCTTGTTGAACCATCCTTTTTCCGAACCAGTACTATGGGAGAGGCCCAAGGACTCGTTGATTGCTCGATGACGTCATTTTGCTGCATTTCATTTAGAAGTTCAGTGAACTCTTCCTCTTTAGCAAATGGAATTCTTTTTGGATGTTGTTTGGTTGGAGGATGATTTCCTGTATCAATTCTGTGCTGGGTGATGTTCGGTCTCCCGACGTCTTGAGGTGTTCGGGAAAAAAGATCTTTAAATTCTTGGAGTATCTTTTCCGCAGTACACTTCACTTCCTAATTCTGCATTCTTGAGTAGTTCCGTTGTTAATTGCTCAGAAGACTTGGATTCGGTTTATTGCGTGGGGCGGTTGATGCATGTAACAGGAGTGCAGGTTGCTAACACCTCATACTTCTTCACTGTCCGGACTTTATCGCTGGTGTTTGCGACTCTCACAAGAATAGTACTCTTTGAGAGATCAACTAGAGTTGAAGCTACCAAAAATCCTCTTGGGCTTTGTCTATATTCGGGTATTCAATCAGTCCATAGCGGAAGAATTGCTTCGTAGGTGGATAGATTAATAAATTCCTGATTCTGGATTCTTCTCTCCTTCTTTTCAGTTTCCTGGGGCATGGATTCTAACTTTTCTTCCACTTTTCTCTCCAGATCTTCTTCTATTCTCTTTAATTTACCTTCTAGCTCTGAAAACCTTCCTTTCAGTCCTGATCAAAATTTTCTTTAACTTTCTCTTCGAAATTCTCTTCCATCTTCATAAATCTCTCTTCAAAATTCCTTTCTTTTTTCATAACATTTTCTTCTATATTCATAGCTTTCTTTTCAAAACTCTCTTCTATTTTTAAAACATTCTCTTTAAAATTTTCTTCTATCTTTATAACTTTCTCTTCTATTCCATCCATTCTATTTTTAGTCACCGTTAATTTACTCTCTATTGATTCTTTCACCGTTGAAAGCTCTCTCTTCATCTCATCTTGATTATATTTAATTTCTTCGGTCAAACTGGCTTCCAATTCTTTTTGTCCTTCCTTTATTTCTTTACTGAGGCTATGTTTCATCTCTCTTTGTCCTTCCTTCAATTTATTCATCTGGGTAGCTAAGCTTTCTAGAAGTTTCTTCATTTTCTGCTCCATAGCTCTAGTTATCACTATTCACAGACAACCCCACTCCTGACACCAGAAATGTTGCGTACTTGGGGATTCGTGAGTTGTCCGAGAATGAAAGGCGAAACTTACAAAAATTCAATAATTTATTCACAGAAAATTCCAGAAAAATACACTTCTATAAACCAAGTATCAGCTTCAATTCAACCAGTAAACACAGCTTAAACAACAGCTATCAATAGCAAATCCACAGTACAAACTGTATAGCAATAACACTTAAAGCAAGTCTCAGACTGAACTGAACTGACTCGCCTTGTGTACAGCCTTTATATACCCCTGCCTTTACAGTTAACCAGCCTTTATATACCCCTGTAGAAACGCTTGGAAATTCCAGAAATTTCCGTATCTCATTAGCCAATGAGATTAGAGCTTCCATATTTGGTATATCCCTAATAAGGATTTTCTCGCCAAGGTCGCCAAAAAAAATCGCCAAGGTGGGAAAACCACGCCAAATTTGGCGCCAAATCCATTACCTGCCTTATTGGGGCTTTTCAATGAGTTTTTAAGGGAAAATAAGGCTATTTCAACGCTAAAACGACTAGAAATGCACAAAATTAGCACTTTATCAACTTACTAAGCCTCTTTGAAAGAATTTACACAAAAATAAACACAATTATTTACAATTTTGTAACAATATATAGATTCTTTATGTGTACAATACGATAAATTAAAGAACTACATTAGGATAAACAAAATTCTTCGTATCTGTTTATACAATTTAATTTATCTAACAACTTCCATTACCTCTTTTAAAATAAAATGAATTAAAATTTATTTAAAAATTTTTCATAAAATAAATTTTCCAAATGGTGTCTAGATTTCAAGGAATTTTATGGAATGAGAATTGCGAAAATGACTTTCATTAAAAACTTCAACTAAAGAAAATTTAAAATAATAAAATATCTTTAAATAAACGTATGACTAGCTGGAACCCGTCGACTTCGACGGTCACTTTATTGACCGTAATGTTTCAAAAATCGTCGTATCATTATTTAAATGTATTTCAAGTTAAAACATCTAATATAATTTACAACATTTCACTTAAAAAAAAAAAAGAAATTCGGAAAAATGGTTATAAATTGAAATACTATGTATGACATCACTTTCTATAAAGTACTGTCAATGTGACGTCAAACTAACTCCAAATAAAACAGTTGCTATCTTTTATTTTCTGTTTCTTTTAATACTAAGGCTACATGTTAGTTGACCCGCCCGGCGTTGCCCGGACCCATGATAATAACCTTAATTGAACCTTAAATTTGTATGATTTTATATCTTTAGCTCGATTTTGTTTGAATTTCTATTTTTAAATAAAGGCATCGCGAAAAAAATAATCAGCTGTAACAAAAAAATTACCCCGAACCGAACGAAACTCAGTCTTGTGACACCGGTGTCTGCGGCAGCACATACGTGAGCCGCTAATAACATAAAAAAAAATTCCCAAAAATTAACCTGCAACCGAAAGAACCCGCCTGGTGTTGGCCGGCCCATGATAATAACCTTAAATGCACCTTAAATTTGTATGGTTTTATATCTTTAACTCGATTTTGTTTGATTTTCTATTTTTAAATGAAAACATCACAAATAATAATAATAATAATAATCTGTAACAAAAAAAAAATTACTTCAAACGGAACGGTACTCGGAATCGTATCCCAGTGCCTGTGGCACGTATATGCAGGCCGCTATTAACATGAAAAAATTCTCAAAAATTAACCTTGAACCGAACGAACCTCTGACTCGTGTTACCGCTGCCTGCGGCTGCGGCACCGTATAGCAGTCATGCTACGCAAGCACTGCAAAATCCACTTTCCTCCAACAGGGAGCGCAGTATGTTGTATACGAACATCACCAATCACCTTGAATTTCCAAGACCTTTCAAATAAGGTGTCACATGGTGGTGTCAACTGCAAAATCCTTTAGTTGCACTTTCCACCGCAAGGGGGAGCAGCTTGTTCTGTATGAACATCACCAACGGTGAGGAAATACCAAGACCATTAAAATAAGATATAACATGATAGGGTCTAGTACAGAATCACCTAGTTCCATTTTTCACCACCAGGGGGCGCACTATATTGTATACAAACATCCCCAATCACCTTGAATTTCCAAGACCTTTCAAATAAGTTGTCACATGGTGGTGTCAACTGCAAAATCTTTAGTTGCACTTTCCACCGCCAGGGGGCGTAGTTTGTTCTGTACGAACATCACCAACGGTGAGGAAATACCAAAACCTTTAAAATAAGATATAACATGATAGGGTCTACTACAAAATCACCTAGTTCCATTTTTCACCACCAGGGGGAAAACTATATTGTATACAAACATCCCCAATCAACATGAAATTTCAAGACCTCTATCACCAATCGCCTTGGATTTCCGAGACCTTTTAAATAAGGTGTCACATGGTTTTGTCAACTGCCAAATCCTTTAGTTGCAGTTTCCACCGCCAGGGGGCGCACTGTGTTCTGTACGAACATCACCAACGGTCAGGAAATACCAAGACCTTTAAAATAAGATGTAACATGATAGGGTCTACAGCAAAATCACTTAGTTCCATTTTTCACCACCAGCGGTCGGACTATACTGTATACAAACATCCCCAATCGACATGAAATTTCAAGACCTTTAAAATGATGTGCTACATGTGTGGGTCTAGAACGGATTTCCCTCTCAAACTAATTTCCCCCCTTTCCCTTCCCCTCCAAATCTACTTTCCCCTTTTTCCCCCTTTAAAATCGAAAAATCCAAATTCGCAGATATTGATTTTTTAGTATTCGACTCTAGTCCCCATATGTACAATTTCTTCCCCGTGAAGTAATTTGAAGCTTAGTTAAGCTCGTAAACGTGTTTTTAACCCGAAACGGGTGGGAAACGGTTTCCCACCCGTTTCCCCCCCTTCGACTTTTTTTTATTTTTCTCTTCTCATAACACATCTACAGACCAAGACCTTTTTTTAGACACCTCAACCAAATTTTTACACCAAGTAGTTCTCTCAATATAGTGGAGACAGACAAAAACATGTTTCAAATTAATATATAGATTTTTTCATGTTGCCACACTGTAAAAAAGGATCAAAAATTAAAAAATAAAATGATAACACGTGAACTTTGTTTTTATAAGGCAATAAAAATTCAGATAAACTCGCTGTATTGTTGCATTTCCGAAAATGACGTCATTCGTTTTTAACCCAAACGGGTGGGAAACGGTTTCCCACCCGTTTCCTCCGGGGGGGGGAAACGGGTGGGGGGAAACGGGTGGGGGGAAACCATTCGACTTTTTTTTATTTTTCTCTTTTCATAGCACATCTACAGATCAAGACCTTTCTTTAGACACCTCACCTGAATTTTTACACCTAGCCGTTCTCTCAAAATAGTGGAGACAGACAAAAACATGTTTCAAATTAATATATAGATATTGATTTCCCTAGAACGTTCTTCTTCTTCTTCTTCTTCTTTTTTTTTTTTTTTTTTTTTTTTTTTACACTTTTCTTAAAAGGAAACATTTAATTGATGACATACGTGTCTAAAAATATTTCTAGATTTTTATAAAGTACTTGTTAAAGTTTATTTTTAAGAAAAAGATCAATATAGTTATACATCGACTGCAAATTTATACATTTTTCATTTTTTAAATCTAGTTTTTTATGATTAAAAAAAAATATATTGTGGCAAAACCATAAGTGTGTAATGAGTACACTCGATATCATAATATAGATTATTCATACATTTTTAAGAAATAAAATGAATTTATATATCTTATCTGTGTCTTATAAACTAGTGTATCTGCATATCAAAAGCCTCAACGTCTTATTTGCATTACTCATTACTCAGCAGATCATTTACATTTATTCCATATTATTTAAACTAATTATTAATATAAACACAAATACAGATACATGATTGACTGGGTACATAATCAGATACATTTCGAAGGGGGCTACCATCCCCCTCAAACCCCGCTATTTCTATCCGTATTTATATGTATATATATTTCCTTGTAATTTATGGTCTTGTGTTAGTTCTTCGCAACTCATAAACACTTGTACAAAATTTGATGTCAATTGATTGCATAACAAATCGGAATTATTTTGTGAAGCCCTTCAAACAAACTAATTACCAATTCCATCCCTACCACTTTCTACAGAAATCATTATTTTAAATGTTCTAATAATATATGTTTATTCCTCTATGTTTAATGGAGTGTAAGCAAGCTAAAGTGCACTTATAAGAAATAACACCTATAGATCATAATGGTATTAAATTTTTCTGTGTGTCTCCGAACACGAGTCACAAACATTATCTACACACACCAATAGAAACTATACAACCATTTCCTTGTAACTCATTAGCATCTTATCCATATTTAACATCATTTGAATTATTAGATTATTACAGAATATCATCGAAATTCTTTTGCGTGATCCTGTAAATAATTATTGGGGTAAATTATTTAGCCTATATGTACATTTTTTCTAGAGAAAGCATGATTTTTAAGCATCTTAATAATGTATGTTAATTCCATTATATTGAATGCAGTATAAACGCGTTAATATGCGCTTTAAAAAAATCTGTCCATAGGCTCTAATGTTATGAAATTCTTTTTTGTATTCTCATAAACGAGTCATAAACATTATATACATCAGTAAAAACTGCACAACTTATTCTATGTAGCTCATTAATAATTGCTCGAAATCTGATGTAATTCGTATGATTACGTGACATTGTCGGAACACGTTTGTAAGGCATTAATTATTAAGTCTAAACATACATTATTCTACAGAGAACATATATTATTTTAGAAACATATATTTTTCTACTTGCGAATTTTTACATGTGTAACAATGCGCAACTCAATCGAGTAATGTTTGCGCTGCTTTCGCGGTACATGTTCTGTCCATAGTCCATAATAATAATGCAAACTTTGGTGTGTCCCAGTACATGAACTACATACAGAATACACATTCAAAACTATACAGGTAATGCTGTGTATATCATGAACATGTGTACCAGTTTGCAAGTTAATCTGGTGATTTTTGTGGTCGCTATCGTCGTACACACAGACACACAGACACACAGACATACACACACAGACACCAAAACGTTTTGAATCTCAGCAGGAAGGTTTTCATTGACGTTTCGGCAACTTAATGATTTTTTAAATATGAGTATAAATGCTGATTATAAATTATAAATCTTTTAGCAATTATTTATTTATTTGCTTATTTATTTGTTTATTTTTTCTTATTAAACTCTTATTTTTTAAACGAGTAGTTAACAAAATACTTTTGTGCACAATATATTTTTTTCTTCCTTGATAACCTTATTTTTAGGATTATTATCTGAACATTCATTTATTTCCTAAATGGATCAAAAGATATTTTGATACTCTGTGGGGATTTAGATCCCGATAACTCTTCCATTTGGGCAGAAAATTAAGTACTTGAATCTCTTTTATCTACAAATATATAACAAGAGGATTTATGTGATGAGAGATTTCCCTTTTCGTTCTCAATGTAGGAAATCTTCCGTACCATTTCCTTCACATCTTTCTTATAAAACCCTACTCTTCCACGAAATGTAGTTTTCATCATTTTCCTTTTCACCTTTTATTCAGAATTGCGATATCAGATTCGCATTAGTGCTAAAATTTGGTGCTAAAATTTGTGTTAAGTAAGATGTGTTTATCATATGACAGCTTGTTAAGCGATTTGTTTTTATTTCCCATTAATTTTTAATCTACAACATTACATTACTGGCTAAGTAGCTTTTAAAACTGCGTAATAATTATGTTGTTTGATCTGAGATGTAAAATTACTGCCTGAAAACTCAACAATTACGTTTCGATAAAATATGTATTAGGTAAATGTGTATGTGATGAGGGTATTCACACGTCGGAGAATGCTGTATAATTCTAAATATATATATATATATGTATGTATAAATAATAATTATACATATTTTAAAACATATTTCAATTGTTTCTCATACCTACGAAGTACATAAGATTTAATTTGTATAAAACATTTTTCTTTTTAATTTTCAGAAATCCCTATTTAAATTAAAATAAATTTGCGTTTAGTATTATTTATTATTTTAATAGAAGTTTTCTCTCATAATTCAAAGAAATACTTACATAGGAGCCAATTTATACGGTTTTTTAACACCACTATTCCTTTGCAAAAATTTTATTGTGTTTATTCGCAGAAAACTGCTAAAAAACTTACTAAAAATTTCCGGTTAAAAAAAAGTAAAAGTACAATTTGGCAGCTACGTATATATTAATATACACATACTGAAATTTCAAATGTTAAAAATTAAATAAATAAATAAATAACTAGAATGAGTGTTTCCTTAAATTTCGTAAGAATTAATTAATTCTCCTTTGTTAATACAACTTTGTAATATATTCTCGTTAATCCTGAGCATAATTCATCCATTCCCTTGACTAGAAACTGAGATGATATTTCAAGTTTTTAAAAGTTTCAAATCGTGTCTTATTGGTATGACATTACATAGATAAAGTACATAATGTAATCGATAAATTAATGATCAGGTCACACCCATGTTTATATTTGCGTTGTTTAGTGAAAATTGAGCATTAATTAAAGTATGGCACTTCCACTGGTATAAAATTATTCATATATGAATTTTTTTGCTGGAATGTTTAATTGGTTTCAGTCGTTATTGATCTTTCACATTTTTATATATTGAATACATTGTACCTATCGATGCAAGTCATTGTATCTATCTATGTAAGATCCAATCATCTTACATACTTAATAGAATATTCTACGTAGTTCTTTAAGTTTGAAAAATGTTTATAACTGTCATTGCTACGAACCCTCCCATTTACTTAACACCATTATTTAAAAATAGAAATGTTCGTCTAAATTAATTGTAGAATTTTCGTTATTAAATAAGGAAAAAGATTTTTCAGAATTTTCTGTGTATAGCAGCTTACAAACATTTACAAGACCTAGAAACATTTACACGGAAAATGTTAAGAATAAAAGATTTTTCTGTTCTGGAAATTTTCATGCATCATATGGTTTGAATCGAAGCGTTAAATATCCAATTTTTGTTAATGATAAACCTGTGTTAATTTTGTAGTAATTATATATGATCTATAACATCTGTTGGATTACATGTTCAATATTAAAAAATTCTTATTTTTGGAAAAATACATTTTAATTAAAATTATTTACAAAATTAAAAGCAAAATGAGATGAAAATTTAAAATTAGTTTCTTTGCATATACCTCTAAACATACTTATTTATATAATAAAAGTAACAGGAAAATTAGATGAAAATTTTGTGCACATACATTTAAACATAATTGTAAAATGGTGTAAAATGCATTATAATTTGTGATACCACATGATATATTTTTTTAAATACCTCTTTAAAATTTATGCAATATATGCTTTAAAAATTTTGTAAATACATCAATATCAATGGAGCATGCTTTCCCGATATTTTTTCAAAATTAATTTCGATGCAAAATTTTTAAGCAAAGATAAAAAAGGTTGTGCGGTATTAAAAATCCCAAAGGTGAAAAAAAAATCATTATTTAATTTTAAATATAAATAAACGAATTTCATTGGAAACTCACAAATTCTTATATATATATATATATATATATATATATTTCTACAATCAGTAACATCATTAAATTTATTGGAAATTCTTTGGTAAAAAATACTTTATGAAAAGCAATAATAAAGTTATTCAATAACATCTCATTCTTTAAATTGAAATTCTAAAGAAAATTTTTTGGATCGAAAATAAAAAATAAATAAATAAATAAAATTTTGAATTCTTATTTTTCATATTTATACTGATAGATTGCTTGAAATAAAAAAAAAATCATTTAAAAAAACTGTTTTTATTTGAAATCAATAAGACATTTAAATTATTTAGAAATACTTAATATGAAAGATATTATAAAATTGAAACAATATTGAAATACTGCTTAACGTTTTCAAGGGAAATAATTTTATCTAGCATAGCATTCATACTAATATTTGTAACAGTGAAAAATATACTAGTCGTGGTATGAAAGTACAAACTTTTAAAATTTGTAATATCTTGTGGTCAAGAATTTTACAGTGAATCAATTTGTTCAAAGTTTTGTATGAATTAACTTTAAAATTTTGACTTCTGTATCATAAATGTGAATATTGTAATAACAAAAGAAATAATTTAAAAAGAAAAATTAAATATATATATATATATATGGAAACAGCTTTTGGGTGTAAAATATGTTTTAAAAAAAAGTTTGTTTGCAGATATATGTACAATATTTTTATTTTTTTTATCGGAATTTATTTGAGACAACGTGCTTAAAAAAATTTACTTAGAAAATAAATTAGTCTTGGCCTTTTTTTACCTATAAAATTAAATACATAAAAAAGTAAATATATATATATTTTCTTAACTGGAACAATTAATATTGAATAACTAATAGTGTCTGTTTTCCATTTTGCATAAGTCGATTACTAAGAAGCTGGAAAAAGGACTACTAGAATCTTTATGTTGCACTGTAAAAAATTTTGTACTACTTTACGCAACAATATTGAGGGAGTAAGAAGTACAAAATTTTGAATAAACACCATAAAATGCAAAGTTTTGTACTTAGTACTTTAAAATGCCAGTTCTGTGGTGATTTCTTATTAATATTGAGGGAACTTAATTGCTACAACCACGTAGATAAATGTTACCGGTTGTAATTGCATAACATGCCTCTGCTACACAGCTACAGCTGATAACATTTCTCGATATGGTTGTGGCAAGTAAGCTGCCTCATTATTGTTGTGTAATATTACGCAAAACGTTTTAGAGTGTGACCCCAAAGTGAGCGTGATTAACTTGAAAAACCTAGTTCCACTTTGTGCTTGTAAAAACCGCTAGTCAAACAGCAGAACATTTAAAATGCGTTTTCAGGATAAAGTTTTCATAACTGATTATTTTTACATAAAACTCAGCTTTTCAGTATTCAGTTCACAGTTATCACACTTTCCAACATGGCTGATAACTGTTAATGACTTCGGTTTGTCTGTCTGTCTGTCCGCATTCTAACTCCGGTAAATATTCATAGAATTTCTTGAAACTGATATATGTTATTCAAGCTCCCTATCGGATGTTCTCTATTCAAAATGGAGTGAATATCTCTACTGGTTTGTGTAGAGGGACGGCCGAAAGTATTCCAAAGCATTGTGTTCTATGAACCATATTTAAATACCTTTAATTTGCACAATTCTTAATAAAATTGAAATATGTTATTCAAGTTCACTATTGGATGTTTTCTAAAGAAAATAGCAGGACTGGGACTAAATGGCAGGACTGGACTACAGACCACCCGGAAAGTATTCTAAAGCATTGCGTTCTATGAGAGGTATAAACCAAATTTTATTAACTTTATTTTGCACAAATTTTAACGTAATTGAAATAGGCTGTTTATATTATTGCTTACAAACTTTGAATAAACACCATAAAATGCAATAAATGCTTGGTGATATTCAACTAGAAAAGGACCCAATCCTGCTCAAGCATGGTTGATAACATCTGTTTGGCGATCTTTCAGTGATGCTTGCTTGACAAAAAAAAAAAAAAAAACGAACTTTAAATGAAGCGTTTTACACTAATTAATTAAACTTTATGAAACCTTTTACTTGCCTCATGTTTGGCCGTAAATTTTTTAGCTAGGCGCCCAGCTCTCATCGGCAGCAACCGATGGGAGCTGGGCATCTTGCCAAAAAAATTTACTACCAAACATGAGGGAAGTAAAAGGTTTCATAAAGTTTAATTAATTAAAAAAGAAAATTTCAATGATTTTGGGGTGTTTGGACAAAATTTCCCGACTTTTCCCTGATATTCTCATATTGATAAAATACCCTTATGTTTCCATGATTTCCCTGATTGGCGGCACCCTGGAGAATTACAATTATAAATTGAACAATTAAAAAGTGGAAATTTATTTATTTTTCTTTTTTATGGCGAAGGACAGATTCTGCTTCAATATTCAGAATCTAAGTTTTCATCAAAAAAGCTGAAGGAATTGCCCAATTATTACTTAATTTGTTTCAAATTAATTTTCAATTTAATTTTGAGTACTCAAAAAAGTGCCTGGCAGAAGTGCAGTAACTAGAATAACTTAAATTATTTAATATATATAATTATTGCTATTTTTAGCCTTCACACTTCATAGTTGTTTGTTGATAAAATAAACACTTCATATAACCACTCAACAAACATTTACAATTAAGAGGTATTTTGAAATAATTACGTAATATTTCCACTTTTCTTTTCTTTTACTTTCGTCAAGGGGAGTGCGGGGTGGGGGAAAGCTTTCTTCTATAAGTTAAAAAAAGTTAATTACAGGCTTCAAAGCAAATAATATTACCCAACTGCACTAAAACATCGATGAAATACACAATGAGTAAGGTGAAAAAATTTGAGAGAAAAATTCCCCTTATGATAAATTTTTGAGCAGGATTTTTCGAAATATTGCAAAATTCTCACAATCCCACCCTCTAATAAATACGAACCCTGAACTTGTTACTTTCTTAAAATTATAATGCGTGCAATATTATTTACATATGACAAATTATGCAACACGATTTCCAATCATATTAGCAGAGAATGTCGAGAAGACTATGAAAGGTATTTTAGAAAGATGTGAGAATTAAAATGTAGGATATTTAGTAGAAAAACTAGAAAACAAGTAAAAAGAAATTGAAATAGTAGAATATAAGAAAAATTTTGTGAAATATAGAAAATATGTAAGGAATTCTAAAATACAGGACATTTTTCATGGATTTTTTGAACTATAATAGAAAAATAGGAAATATAAGAACGCTCTGAGCCCTGCATTTAAAGACAAACTGTGTACAAAAGTTTTAACCTTTCATTTTTGGTTTGAAATAGTAAGTATATCAAAAATTAATTATAATCTGTGAGAATAAATATTGGCTGATCGAACAAGTAACAAATTTACATCAGAATAATGAAAAAAAAAAAAAAAAAAAATCCGCAGAATGCCGAAAAATCGCATTCCTGAAAACAATAATCATGAGATTCAGAGACAACATTTTTTTCAAAAACCCTGAATTTAGGGGTAGCCCCTGAAACATTTTATCCCTGTTAGAGTTGCTTTTAATTTTCTTTTTTTCTTCAAGCATGTTTAAAGATCGAAAACAAGATGAGTACTTAGAAACAGGTATACTTGACCTGCGTTTGCAAAGTTAAAAAAAAAAAAATAATACTGACCAATGAATAAAATAATTTTTCACCAGATCACTAGATGCTAGGGCGCAGCCAGGGCATAAGATGGATCATCACAGGGAACTTTTCCTTGATAATCTACACTTAATCCACAATTTTCTTAATTAATTAACTACGTATTATTTGGGCCAACGGCGAGCACATCTTAACGTAGCTGAGATGAGTAATGGCGATGAGGCAGTCAAAGACCCTCACATGTTGTCAGTCAGAAGGCAGTTGGCAGAATACCTTCTTTAAAAATTTCTTCTCATTTTCCTTCAGGTCTCTCATTATAATTTTCTGAGGAGGTTTTCTTCTCGCATTGGAAACAGTTCAAGCGGTAGACAACGCCACCCGGTACAGATTGCGAGACTTTTTTATTCAACAGCCACCAAAAATTTGGGATTTGATATACAATCGGTAACAAAAGTCTCCAAACACTAGCAAAAATTCTTATATAAAAATAGTACACTTAATACAGTTTTGTTAAATAAATCCTTGTCGATTCCTGTTTTTGGGCTGACTAAGAACAGGATTCGACAAGGATTTATTTAACAAAACTGTATTAAGTGTACTTTTTTTATATAGGAATTTTTGCTAGTGTTCGGAGACTTTTGTTATCGACTGTACATAAAAGGCAAATAGAACCAAAGAAACGTCGATTATATATCACTTCTTAAAATTATTGGTGACAGTTGAATATAAAAGTCGCGCAATCTGCACCAGGTGGCGCTGTCTACCGCTTGAACTGCTGCTAAATTTCCGAGCCAGGCGACAGGTATCTAGTTTAGGAGGCTATGGTCTGACTCATATCCTGTTCGCATTACGTCACCACTTTACTAGCGTAAAAGAATTCACATTGTTCACGGGTTTCTCCTGTAATTGAAAGTCTAAAATGGAAGTCTTAAGTTTTTTCTTCGAAAATGGGAAGTTCTCATAAATATATTATGTGATACCGTAAAAAGATGGCTGTAACTTAAATTCACGGGTTTCTCCTGTAATTAAAAGTCTAAAATGGAAGTCTTAAGTTTTTTCTTCGAAAATGGGAAGTTCTCATAAATATATTATGTGATACCGTAAAAAGATGGCTGTAACTTAAATTCACGGGTCTCGCCCGTAAAACACGAAAGACAGGAATTTCCCGTAAAAAATTAGTAGAATTTCCACTATTTTTACATTTGTTTTTTAGTGTTCATCCTACTTATAAAAATATCTAAATATTTACATTGTTCCATAAGTCTAATAACTATAATTCTAATGGTATATTGCACAAGTAATTGAAGTATTTTTATAATGAATGCTATTTTTATTATGAATTAACTAACATAGTTTGTTTTAACTATTACAATAAAAATCGCTTATCAACACAAAAATATGCGATATATATTGGGAAGTTCCCTTTTTGACGAAAAACAAATATACTGATTACATTGGAAAGCAGGTTATGTGGTCAGAATGTATTAAATATTCAAAAACATTGATATATTGCTCACATTACGCATTTCAAAACTTACAAATCTTTCTTAAAAATTGTTTTCGATTTTTTTCCCCCCAATATTCACGTAAATTTCATGAGTTTCAGCTAAAAAAAGCATCGAAAAATTATGTTCTGTTCAAAATATGTTCTGTTCACTGTTATTAATGAAATACATATGTTCTATTAACTTATAAGATAGCATTTATATGATAGATTAGAGTGTTTTATTAACGTGTTGATTAGGTTAAAATCATTCAGTTGGGAAAATGCATGTAATGGAAAAACTTTTTACAGTCCACGAAAATAATACTTTTTCTGAATAAATAACTACTGTGAAAGGAAAGTTTCTTTATAAGATTATTTGAATAGTAAAAGAAAATTTCTGTGCTTAATAACTTATTAAATTACATTTTGTGAAAAAGTAAAACGAAAAATGAACCAGTTTAATGCCTTCAGTTCAGAAATTGCATCACTAGAGAAACCTTTTAACAAGTTTCACTCTTTCTGACGTTTTTAAAGATTAATCTCTAAAAGAAAGGTAAAAGAGGTAATTTATAGTTATTAACACAATCTAGTTCATTTGTTTTAAGTAAGATTTCTTTCAAATAGAAAGAACCAGAGCTGTTGTCTTTATTTAGTTTTGCTGTCAAGTAAAAAGAAGTACTAATTAAAACTTAATCAGCTACATGCTTAAAAAACTCTTTCTAAGAGAAGTTTTATTTTTTAAATAATGTAATTGTAATTAGAAGAGTTATAATTTTTTTAATTAAAAAATGTTGATTAATTAGTTTGCTTTAAATTTACAAACCATTTATTTAATCGTTTTTAGCAGCATCATTAATTAACTTAAATATATTTATTTAAATATTTGACTTTTTATTGTAATTTAAACACGAAAACTTTGTAAATTTCGTAAAAAATTCTGAAATATTTCTTAAACTTCTTTTTATATATGATATTTATAACTGTTTCTTCTAAGATGAAAGCATTTGAATTAAAATATATAGAAAATAAAAAGATAAATTCCTCAGCGAATTTATTGTTTTTTACAATTACATATAAAATTTCTTTGAATTGCAATAAGTAATCATGTAAATGTATGATTTATAGCAATTTTAAAATGAACTGTTTCGTATTTTTAAAAGCATTAATATTTTTCAATGTTCACATACATGTGAATTTTAATAATTTTTATTATATATTACTAATGTATCTTGTACAGGCATATATATGTTACAGAGTAATATTCAAGTAAATGATCTTTTCTTTTTTTACAGCTATGGTAATATGTTGTACCTGCCAATATTCTAATTAATATTCTATAGTACTGTTAGTAATCGCCTTTTTATCGCATCAGTTTTCTCAAAGTATATATTTCTTCTTATTTAATCATAATTACACATTTGAAGAAAAATATTTTACAAAAAAAGAAAAAAATAGTGGGGTAGAAAAATGGCAGGAAATAACAATTCTACGGAATTTTGATTAGAATGTTGGCAGCTATGATATGTACATTGCTATACTACTAAACCTTTTTAAATTTTACGTTATTGTTGATATGTTTGCTCATTCCCAAAACTAACAGGGCTAAATCAGGTCCATGAAATTGTACACCTTAAAGAAGTTAAGAACCAATAGAGGGTTGTCAGTAAGATCCTACCTAGAAAGCCCCAGGCACTAGAGAATAAGCCTGCTCAATAGAACACTATGCATAGACTTCAAAACTCTTGAAACCACCCACAAATGTCAAAGATCTAAGATGACCACTGAGGAAGCGAGTGAGAGCGGTTTGATCTTGCCTGTTACAATCTAGTGCCAGAGAGCCACCCGGCCGGTGACTCAGATACCAATGGTGCACTGGTGGAACACGTCAATGGGATTTATTCTTAACTTTTATACATTTAACTTTTATTTTATACTCTGCTGCAAAAATATATGTGTACCCAGAAAGAATTCAGTGAGAACTACGAATCTTGGCCTTAAAACATACTTCGGCGAATTATGCAAATTATCTTTCATACAGCAATAATGAGCATTATGAAGAAGACATGCAACAAGCGCATGAACTATGATACAGGCGTAATTTTTAACGGCTGATCTCACTGGTGAACATTTGCAATTACATTTATAGATCCGGAGTATGATTTATTCAACAGGTGCCGTAATAGATGTATTCGATGGTGTAATAAGAGGTCGTCCAACATTCAGAGATAGTACATCATACTAAAATAAGTATGAAAATACAGACAAAATGCCGTAATTACGTTATCAGAGTTTAATTACCAAAATTACAATACATGCTCTTACTAGAGACAAAAAATACAGCATTCCTTAGTTATGTGCTGTATTTCGTTCTGCGCCGGTGGTGCCATCTTTTAACTATCGAACCCTGTAGATATCATGATTTATATTTAATCTTTAATTACTTTACATAACTTTGTGTTTAGAAAAAAAGAAATAAGTGGAGTTTTTGACAAATAGAAAATTAAGATGTAATCATATCCCATGTATACCTCTCATCATTTTAAAACAATTGTAATATAAGCAATATCTATATAATTATCTAAAAAAGTAAATATAAAAAACAGTCGTTTTAGATAAATAAAGTAAAAATAGGTAAATAATAAGATTAATCTCATATGAAAACGATTAAAAGTGTTTAACGTCTCGTCTATATTTATCTAAAAGAAATTTCAGTGTTAAATGATAGCACAGTTGGAAGCAGAAGCGTAACGACCAGCCACTGAGAGAAAGTTGGTTCAATTCTAGCTTCATGCAAGAGGTATTATCGTTATTTTCAGTCGCAGAAAATTTATAATAGTGTGATAATTTTACAGAGCAAAACATTTACAAAAGTACTATCAGTTTCAGTAAAAACCACCGGCACCCAAATTGCCAGTACTTTTTTTTTTTTTTTTTTTTTTTTTTTTTACAGTATAAGCTTCAGAAAGGCCAGCTGGTTCAACAGATATATTGGCTGGCATATTGGACAAAGCAATTTATCAGTTCTAGTTGTTAAAAACGGCGGCTTAGAGAAAGCATGGTCAGTTGCGATATGGTTGTGTTTGGAGATTTATCAAATTAGAAGAGTAGCTACGTTTGCAACAACCACGACTCTGTGAAAAGTTCGATGCCATTTTCGGAAAGTTCGATGCCATTTTCCAAATCATAGAGATCCAGGTATAAGTCCTTAAATGCCTGATTATTTTTTAAATCAATTTAAAAATGTTTTATTCTTACCTATATTATATAAATCACTGGAAAAATACTTTAAAATGTCATACTTTATTTTAACTATGGTTTACAGCTAAAAAGCAATTTGTTGTCAATTGGCAAACATGAGGCATTTTACCTTCAATAATATTCTAATAATACTTTCGAAGAAAAAATTGGGTATGTTGCCGAAAGACAACACACGGCATTTATATGCTAAATGGTACTAATGGGAACACTAATAGTTGAGTTTAAGCTCAGAAACTCGAGGCGTCTATCTCTAACACACTTCTTTTTAATATTCTAGGTCATTTGAAATGGAGCTGCTCACGATCAAACTGGCCTGCATCTGAGTAGAGGAATGTCATCTTTTGCTGTGAATCTCACTTTTCGCAAGATGTAGATGACGCAGTTTACTTATATGGAGACGAAGGTGAACGGTCAAACCGATTATTTGTTATGAAGAGGCATACATCCATTATACAGGTGCATGGCAAGCAATTTTTCGAGATTGCTGATCATATTTAGTCGTTCTGCGAGATACTTACACCACACGCAAGTACGTTGAGATGACATCTTTTAGCTGGTAGTACTACCATGGTGTTTACTAGGCCAGGTTTTAATACTAATATATGCCTAAAGTGAGTGGTATACATAGTATTTCGATAAAATATTAGAAAGTTTTTAAGAAATGACAATACACACACACACACACACAAAAAATAAAAATATTTTATAAAAACCTATATCGTAATACACTCTTTTTCAGATGTCCTCTATTTAAAGACCTATCTTTTCAATCCTCAACAAGGTTTTTCTTTTTAACCTTAGATACTATAATCATATGATGATGATATATTCAAAAGACATTATGTGGAACGGGATGATGTCATCAGAAGTCCTGGACGAAATTAAGATAGAAATTCCATTCCATTTCTGTTCATATGTTCCAATTTTTTCTCAGGTATAATACTAATAGTTATTGAAATGATATACACATGAAAATTAAATGATATTAAAAGCAGTGTTGCCAAATTTAGGGTTTTTTTTAATTTAATATCTACCACTAAATTTTAATTGTAACGGTTGCCTAATCACTTCGAAGATAAATCCTCTATCTATACATATAAAAGAGTACTTCCACTCACTCACTCACTGACTCATCAACGCACAGCAAAATCTACTGGAGCCACTGACTCGAAACTGGGTCATATTATAGAACATATAGTGTAAGCACCCCCTAAGAAGCGATTTTGCGAAATTCGCCCCCCAAGGGGGTGTAGGGGGCAAAATGTGATTTCACAAAAACCTTCATATCTCAAAGAAAAAAACAGATATCCGTAAAATTTTTGCTTTAAAATATAGCTAATTTAATTATCTAAAAACCAATTTCTTGAATTTTAGAAGTTCGGTCCCCAAGGGGGGAAAGGGGGCAAAACGTTATTTCACATGCGCAAAACGTGGTTTCACATACTCCTATATATCTCAAACAGAAAAACAGATATCTGTGAAATTTTTGCTCTAATATATAGCTAATTCAAATACCTAAAAACTAATTTCAGGAATTTTCGAAATTCAGCCCCCAAGAGGGGAGGAGAGGGGGCAAAACGTGATTTGAAATAATCCTTTATATTGCAAACAGAACAAAATATATGTGTAAGATATTTTTCCTCTAAATATAGCTCCCATAAATACATAGAAACTAATTTCTTTAATTTTAGAAGTTCGTCCCAGGTGGGGCGGGAAAGGGGGGCTATGGGGTAAAAAATTGAAATATAGTTAGACCGTTCAAAATTGGTACAGATAGGTTTTAGAGATCTGCAAGTCAAATGAGGATATTTTTGAAAGTGTAAAGTTATTAGGAGGGTCAGAAAGGTGTATGGGGGGGGGGGGCGGAGGGGCAAAAAAATAAAAATAGAGTTAGACCGTTCAAAATTGGCACATAAAGGTTTATGATACGTACAAATCGATTGCGGATATTTTCGAATTTGTAAAGTTATTAGGAGGGGCGGTAGGAGGGAACGGAGGGGCAAACAATAAAATTAGAGTTAGGTCGTTCAAAATTGGTACATAGAGGTTTTTGATACTTACAAATCGATTGCGGATATTTTCGAATTTGTAAAGTTATTAAATTGGTACATGGAGGCTTTTGATACCTACAAATCGATTGCGTATATTTTCGAATTTGTAAAATTATTAGGATAGACGGGAAGGGGAGGTGAAAGGGCAAAAATATATAAATAAGAGTTAGATCGCTGAAAATTAGTGTTGTTAGGATTTGAGGCCCGATAAATCGATTGCGGAAATTTTCGAAAGTACAGAATTATTACGAAGGGCGGGAAGGGATCGGGCGCAGGGTTAAAAATAAAGAAATTCAGATAAAATGTTGTAAATTAGTATTATTAGGTTTAAAAGTCCGGGAGAACGACTGCGAGTGTTTTTTAAAGTCTAAAATAATTAGGAGGGGCGGGAACGGTATGTGAAGAAGCATGCGAGCCTTGTTCGCCTGTCTGCGCTGCCGCAGGCAGTGGTGGCCCGAACCGATTATTCCACAGATGGGAGAATTTTTTTTATTATTATTATTATTTATTTTTTCCCTTACGATAATATAGTGATTCGTTAAGAGTGTTGAACATAAATGCGCGCGCAGCGCACAGTTGCTTGCGCTGCCAAGGGCAGTGGGGACCCGTTGCGACATTTTTTTCCAATCACATTTTATTTTTCTCTTTTTTTTCGCATGATGAAAATTGATGTAATTTTGAGAATTCATTAACTATTGAGATTCATTTAAAAATTGTGACCAGCGAAGCGGGCGTAGCCTGCTAGTTATTTATATAAAATATCACTCCACAAAATTGTTGATAATTATTGAATAAAAAAGTCCCTAAATTTCGCGACACTGATTAAAAGAAGAAAATTTTAGCACTGCAAAACTATTTGCAATTCATATGATGAAATGCTTAAGTTAATTCACTGTAACCATGATTCTAACAAGCTTATTCTTATCACTAGAAAACTTGAGAAGTAGAAACCGTTAAAAACATAAAATCTATTGATTTTCAAGGCAAACGGACATGTTTAAAAAACAATACAACCGCTTCCTTTTCTTAGATTTTTTTTTTTTTTTTTTTGAATGACTTTAAAAAAACGGAGAGGGGAGAGTTTTTTTATTTTACCATGTTTTTATTAACTTCGATTCTTGTTTGTTTGTTTGTTTGTTTGTCAGGGGCAAATCTTGCAATCGATTTTTACTAACTTCCCGACTAGCTAGATATTTGAAATTTTCAGGACAGCTCACAACACGGGGACAATACATTTTCCTGATAATTTTAGTCAACTTTTTAAGGTCCCGCTGCCTTCGGCAGCGCTTATATGATTCGACAGAAAATTTATTTACCTAACTTCCCGACTAGCTAGCTAGACATTTGAAACTTTCAGAATTGTTCAGAACACGGTGAAAATACATTTTTTTAATATCTTTAGCCAACTGTTTCGGGTTCCTGCTTCCTTCGGCAGCGTTGTCAGTACAAAGCTTGCAATCGATTTTTCACTAACTTCCCGACTAGCTAGATATTTGAAACTTTCAGGATAGCTCAGAACACGGTGACAATACTTTTCTTAATACTTTTAGTCAACTGCTTCAGGTTTCTATTGCCTTCGGCAGCGTTTATATGATTCGACAGAAAATTTATTTAACTAACTTCCCGACTAGCTACACATTTGAAATTTTCAGAATAGTTCAGAACACTGCGAAAATGCATTTTTAAAATATTTTTAACTAACTATTTCGGGTTCCAGCTGTCTTCGGCAGCGTTACCAGTACAAAGCTTGCAATCGATTTTTCACGAAATTCCCGACTAGCTAGATATTTGAAACTTTCAGGATAGCTCAGAACACGGTGACAATACATTTTTTTTAAATACTTTTAGTCAACTGTTTCAGGTCCCTATTGTATTCAGAAGCGTTTATATGATTCAACAGAAAATTTATTTAACTAACTTCCCGAGTAACTAGACATTTGAAACTTCCAGAATAGTTCAGAATACGGTGAAAATGCATTTCAGAAATATTTTTAACCAATTGCTTCGGGACCCCGCTGCCTTCGGCACGTTACCAGTACAAAGTTTGCAATCTACTTTTAACTAGCTTCCCGGCTAGATAGCCATTTGAAACTTTTATAATAGCTGAAAACACGATAGCAAAGAATTTTTTTAATACTTTTATCCAATTTCTCCGGGTTCTCGCTGCCTTCAGTAGTGTTTATATGATTCAACATAAAATTTAAAAACAAGGTGTATAACAGTTGTTTTTATCTTGTAATTATTTCAAATATTCCCATATTTTTACAGATCTAATTGTTTACTGAGGTTTCTCAATGTTCTTCTTACAATGACTGGTTCAAGAATACAACAATATTTCTAGAGTCATGGGTAACGCTTAAATACTTACATGCTTATGCATATGTTTGTTGTATTGATTTATATATATATACATTAAATTATTAATTTTTGAATACAAAAATAATTTTTTAAAGAAGGTAAAACACAAGGATTGAAACTAAAATATAAAAATTTTCAATACGATTTTTAAATGCGACATGATTCTAAAAAAATGTCACTTTTTAAATCAACATAAATAGAAACTTATAATAACCATGATGTAATTACATATGTAGCGTGTACTCATTATGATTTTTAGATGGAAGTAGTTTCTTTGCAGTTATAATAATCATTTTAGTAGCATTGAATTGAAAACTACATATACTTACCTAAAATAAAATATCAAACATACTTTATGAAACTAATTCATAAGTAGAAAAAGTTCATTAAAATATCAGATGCATTATACATGATTTTATTTATTAAAAACATTTCTTTTAGATGGCCATTGTTATATAACTTGTTTATATAGTTGAAAGTTTTATTCACTGTGACAAATGATGCTTTTGGTATATTTTGATGAACAATTTCATTTCTTTTAACGCTTTTATATAAAATGTTTATACTAAATTTCAAACTGCTGACATAAAAGAAGAATGGTTTAATAATAAATGATGTTTTAACCTAGTGGCTTTGTGTAAACATTAATTTCGAAAATCTTATTAAAAGTGTTCCCAAGTTGTAAAGTTTAAGAAAGTACATAAGACAGTGTAAATATTGGAATAACTTAAAAAAAAAAATGTAAAAAGGAGAAGAGAATATTTTATTATATATATATATATATATATGTGTGTGTGTGTGTGATTTTAATAGATTTTAAATGATAAATGCCATTAGAAAAATATTCTAGATGGTAAATTACGGTAAGGGAATCAGGAAAAGGGATATTCGTAGCTGAATTATTACTTATTATTATTTTTTAAACACTAGATCCATTACTTGTTTTTAACCCCGTACAAGTTGATTTAAAAGTAGGTATTGCTGCATCAATTAATTAAACAATTCTTAAAAATAAGAAATTAATTAATTTGTAAATAAAATTTGTTTTTGCTTATTTTTTTTTTTTTTTTTTTTTTTTTTTTTTTTATATATCACGAATTTCCATTTTTGCCTCTTTATAATCTTTTACGTCAGGTTTGTGCCTGTGTAAAAATCTAAAATTTTTCAAAATTGAATTTCGGTGCAAGATTCAAAAGTTTCATTCTAATTGTACCTAATTTAAACAGATAAAAAATAATTGTTTGCTTTGCATTTTCTTTTTCAAAGTAAATATATACGCCAGATTCATATATTTATTTTATTTTTATTTTATTAATTTCTTATTTTTTATTTTTTTTTTGTCATTTTATCGCTTTATGTTCAATAAAATTTTTAATTGTCTACTTAAATATAAATATTATTTTCATTAAGGGAACTTGACACGTTTTCACTATATATATATATTTATCATTTAAAAATTTTTACTTATCTCATGTGTATATTATTTAGTGTTATTAACGAACAATGTGATTTTTACAGGACAGGAATTACACAAACAACGAAATTAGAAATTAAAGAAAAAAAAAATTAATAATTTTAAAACTCTTTCTTCAGTTACAGTTTACTATACTTTGTCACCAAATTGTTTTATTGTAACCCATGAGAATATGTGTTACAACTTTAGGGATAGATTTTGAAATTTATTAATTACTTTTTAAAAAAAGTGTATAGTTATGTAAAAATTTGTATAAAACATGATTTTTGATATATTTTTATTTTTAATATTTTTTCTTTTAAATATATTGAAAAATGCATGTCTAATTCTTTTAAGTAGGTTCTGTTAAACATCAAAATCATTTTTTAAAGTGTTTTCTTACATATCTGTAGAAGCTTCAACTTTTTAAACATCATGAATTTAAAAAAAAATGCAAACTGAGAACACGCAATTTAAAGATTTCAAATACGCAAAAAATATAAGGTAAAGCTAGAAGAGTTCACGCACAATTTAACAAAACAATATAAAAAATCCAAATATTTACTTTTTGCTAAACTCTTGGTGCATAATTTTGAATTGATACTTCCTCTGTGCATTTTCATTGCTATTTTGTTGTTCTGCTGTAATTTAAATCAACAGCTGTAATAAAACCAAGAGAGTTATTTTACGCAATTTCTCCTTATAGTGTAGGAGTGAATGCGTACATGGGTAGGAAAGATTGCGCTGAATTATATCTACACTTACGTTGTAAATAATACTAATTGCGCTTAAATGACATTGTTGTAAGGTATTTGTAATATATATATATATATATATATATATATATATATATATAAATCTCGTGTCACAATGTTTGTCCTCAATGGACTCCTAAACCACTTAACCGATTATAATAAAATTCGCACACCATGTGCAGTTCGATCCAACTTGAGAGATAGGATAGTTTAAATCTCAAATTATAGTCGCAATTTTAATTTATTGCTAATTATTTGTCTGTTATTATTTGACAGTCACAATTATCTGTTAACTCCAAATGATTCTAACAGATGTCGATACCTTTCGACTGGGTTGAAATGAAAGCTGAAATATATTTGGTGCTGCCATCTACACAAAGAATCTTCAACTTTTTAACCTATTAATAAATTTCGTATAATTCAATTATTTCCACTTTTTAAATTTTTGGTGTTAGCATAGCCGGCCACGTGTTACTTAGACTGAAGTGTAAATTGAATTCATATTATAATGAAGATAATACAGTGAAATTAATCCTGTTTTTTACTTATTTGTGCTTCATTGATCAAAACTTTATAATTTAATCTGTATATATATATAAATTACGTGTCACGATGTTTGTCCGGGGTAAACTCCTAAACTAAGGAACTGATTTTGATGAAATTTTGCACACTGTGTGCAGTTTGATCCAACTTGAGAGATAGGATAGTTTTTATCTCAATTTATTGTCACAATATTGTTTTATTGCAATTATTTGTTAATTATAGACCTTTATTAAAGTTGCTCCAAAATATCTGTGAGTTCCATTAATTTAATTGTTGCCAAAAAAAAAAAAAAAAAAAAAAAAAAAAAAAAATACGAGTTCATTTTCTTTTGACATAAAAATAAATACATTTAATCAAACGTGAACGTTAAAAAATTATAAAAAGTTAAATTATGCATCTCACGAAAATTGACGTCATAATCAATTTAAAGATTTTATACACATTGATAAAGTACTAATGTAGTTCTATCATAGATATAGTAATATATATAGATCTCTCATCCCCATGTTATCGTAGAAAGATTTTTGATGCCGAAAAAAGATAAAAAATAAAAGCTTTGGAAACAGCCATTAAGTGGTATTGAAAAAAAAAAAAAAAAAAGAAAAAGAAAAGAAAGAAAGAAATATGAATTTGAAACTGTATCTGGAGTCTTCCATTCCCCTTTAGCAAATAAATTATTCATAAATTTTATTTGCTAAAATATTAGTATGTATTCCCGTGTGTATTCACTCGGGGAAAGACGGCCATATTTTGGTAAAAACGTCGTCTTTTCCCAAATGAAAAGGAATAACTTTTTTCTCCCCAATGATCACTCTATTCTATATATGCTATACTATATCTATGAGTTCTATACGCAAGCGAAGTGTGACTCACTGACCGTCTGTGCAGCCAAGAAAAAGATTTCCTATGTTAATTGCCCACTGGATTTTTTGTAAGAAATCGAGGAAATTTATTTCCCGATTTTAATCCTTATATTTGGGTATAGATATGTATTAGTTATCGCGGGTGTTAGATTGAATTATTTTGCTGTCAAATTGACAAAATTTTAATTTTAAATTTTTAAACTCTGTCGCCCTTGGCTTTTTTTATTATTATTATTATTATTTGGCGATCAAAAGCGTAACACGAAAATATACATGCCAGATGTATGCATTGTACGAAATGTAATATGTATTATTCATTGTACGTATGTATGACATGTAATATGTATTGTACGAAATATTGTTTCATATTATTCATTACTCTTTTAATATAAGTTGTTAAAATAACCATGATTTTTGAAAGGAATTAAATATTTTCGCCAGATAATTTGGCGATATTCTTTTTTTTTCGCCAAGGATGACAGAAATGAAATCTATTCCGCTGCAAAATATTAGTATCTTACATCAGATATTTTATTTAGACATTTGAAAACAAATTTGACTTCAAACTATGATAGAATATTTATCATTTTCCTTTTAATTTGTATATTATTAGTATATTAAAATTTAAAAGCATGTAAAATTTAAAAGCAGTTTTTTTTTTTTTTTTTTTTTTTTTTTTTTTTTTTTTTAAATCTTATAATTATTCTTATCTTAATCCTCAATGTTTCCCATCTTTATTGACTTGAATTTACTATTAAAATTTTAACATACTCAAAAACTTCTCATCACTTCGTTAAAATACACTAAACTTTTCCAAAATCTTTTTGTATTTAAAATGATACATGTATTTACTTTAAATGTCCAATATTTCATAAGATTTCCAATTTTAAAGTTTTAAAATATTTATCAAATTTACTTATTTTTCTGGTTTAGCCTTATTGTTTTCCCTTTTATAACTACAGCTGTTGCCCTCTTTAAAATATTTAAAATGATGAGGTCATTTAATAGTAAAATTATCCATTATAGCATATATTATATTTCACTCCTCCATAAAAATTGATTTTAAAATCGTCTGTTTCTTTTATACTTTTATTTTAATAGAATTTTAATAGAATTTAATTTATATATTAGTCATTTTAGCAATTTTATCCAAAGTAGCATTAGAAATAATATATATCACTTCTCCATTAAAATTTATAGGACCCTACAATAAAATTAATTTGTGCTTAATATCAACACTACGAAAATTTTTATCAATCGCTTCCAAATTTTGACCTAAGTTTCAAATCTCAACCCTGTGGGTTTTTACATCGGCTACAACGTTTTCGTCTTTGTTCGTAAATAATAATTTAACTGTACTAAATAGTTTACAGCCGTATAATTCAACGTATAACTTAGTCACAGCAACGCGTGGCCGGGTCTGCTAGTATATATATATATATATATATTGGGCGTGGATATTTCAATTCAATAATTAAAAAATCAGATATTTTTTTTTTTTTTTCGAAAGATTACAAAAATTTATTTATAGAAAAAATGTTAAAGAAACAGAAAAAAAAAAAAAAAAAAAAAAACAAGACCAGATAAAGGTAAAGTTTGCAAAATAACATTAAGTTATTTGGTAACACGTTTAACTTAAAATCATATTTATAATAATATACATAATAAATTCAAAACATAAAATCATTTATATAACGAATTTTAATTTATTATAACGTATTTTTAGCCCCTCCCCCTTTATTTCGCACCACTTTATGTAAAGAAAATTTTTTCCAAAATGTAACTTCGATAAAATAAGAAAAATTTTCTCTTAAAAAAAATAAATGGTGTGAAATAAAGGCGAAGCTAAAAATACTCCAGAATAAATTAAAATTCTGGCAGCTATGATTAAAATTAGAATATATCCTTTTCAGCTTAAACAGTTTCTTGTTTGCTAACCGAATCTAGAATCGTTGCACTTATTGTTGTAAATATTAAAGATATCGTGCAACCGTCTGCAACAAGCTAAACTGTTCGAGACAGGTTGCACATCACATGTGCAATGCATTTCCAAGTAAAAAAAGACGGGTAGCACACATTGTGCGCAATGCTGTATGGCTAGTCCCGCGCACTTTTAAGCCCAGAAACCGCTCACCGTTTGTTATTTACTTATTTCTTTTTTCTCAAAATCCTTCGCACAAAAATGTTCAAAACATAAAACCTAAATTTCACTTGGTTTGAAATCTTCTCTTTTCGACTTTATTTTATTTTATTTTATTTTATTTTTTATGTTTATTTCATTTATTTAATTTTATTGAAATTTAGACGATCACTGTCCTTAATAAGAATTCTGAGTAGGCTGATATTTTTTGCTTGCATTTAATTATCTCTTCTATTTAAGCAGACGACAGCTGCACAAAACTTGAGCATCATACTTGAAAATATTGCAAAACTAAACAGATATACAATTACATTTAAATACTATGCAGAAAATTTCCTGTAGGCTAAAATTAGAATTCAAGAGCTAAATACCACCAAATTTGTTACTTTTGTCGATCGCGCCACTACTGAATAATGTTTAATATCGGATTTTTAGGACAATCTAAAAAAAACATGGGCCGACTCGAATGGGTTGAACTAGTCTAGTCACTTGTCGAAGTTATTTCCTGGTACAGTTCGAGGCATTAAATAAACTCATCCTCATTGTCTTGTTATTACAAATAAGCTGCGAAATCACTGTTAGTATAGAATTTTAAATGTGGAATCTCTCCTAAATAGCAAAAGCGCAAATCTCCCATTTTGGTAGGAGAGATTGCGCTGTGTTTTATTAAATTGCTATTAGACTTTAGAGAAAATCATGGTGCTAGTACTGTTAGTCTAGGTTAGAAGATTATGAGAAAGTATTTCATATAAAAATATTTTATATTACTACTATTCTACAGAAATTTCTAGGAAGGATTATAAAAATTCAAGGATTTATTTTTGAAAACGACACAAAATAACCACGTTTTCTTAGACTCTTGAAGCAATCAACATACATTTTGAAGTTGGTACTTCACTCTCCTCATCTCTCCTAGCTTTATTGTATTAAAAATCATAAAAATTTATAAAGCCTTGGTGAATTTGTTGCCTGAATATATATTTTGTTGAACAGACTTAATATAGTTCAATTTATAAATATTAAATTGAGATATAAGCTATTATATGAAACCTACTTAAGCCAAAACAACTAAACTCATCACCAAGTACAGTGGCTGTTCAAATTATTAGAATTTTTTTTTTTTTTTTTTTTGATTTCCTGAAAAAGTACTAGACGAAATGGCCTGAAAATTCATACATGCAAAGAACATTTAAAATCTCATATTTTATACTATCGATTTAGTCCAGAGTGCAGTTAGGGGATCAACCACAAATTACAGAAGTGCGAAAATACGTTGGATCACTTGTATCACAGAATTCTACAAATGACTTGTAACTTTAATACATTGTTGCACATACTATGTACAATATTTGTATGTTTTCATACGGCAATTGTGCAATTATTTAGGCAGATATAATTTATTTTCCAAAATTATTAATTTTTATAACAGGTTTTTTGCTAAATAGAACGGATTTCCATATTTTTTTACAAAACTTGCTGACAAATTGACTAAACATTAGAGAAACTTCATTCTGAAACATAGAATTCACACGTGTAATATTGATACGTGTAATTGAGATATGAGCATTTGTAGTAAATATTATTTTACTGCGCATGCGCGAAAGATATTTTAGGTATTTCAGATATTTTAGATATTTTAGAGAGCTAAATTTTAGATATTTCCGAGAGTTCAAATTTCATAAGGGGTTTTTCACATGCTGCGTATTTAATTTGAATATATAATTATTTCAACTACATTGCAAAAGTTTTTTTTTTTTTTTTTTCGAAAAATCCCTTATAGACTTGTAACTTTAACATATTTTTATTTATTTACTAACAAGGAAACATTCAAAAGATGTCGTCTTTAAAAAATATTGAAAAAAATATATGTGATTCTACTCTTCATAAAATACAAGAAAGTGAAAAAATTATCGGCTGAAATGAATTATAGCGACCATAAAAAATTATCAAAATTAAGCATATTTGGAGATTTTACACCGTTAGGCGATTGATTTTGAGTACTTGGCGGATAAACAAAACACGGTTCTGTTCGTATACGGTAATCCCGGACCTAGCAAATTTATCCCCTAACAGCGCTAAATCGCTAAAAATGCTTAATTTTGATAATTTTTTTTGTGGTCGCTGTAAATCATTTCAGCCCATAATTTTTTCACTTTCTGGTGTTTTATGAAGAGTAGAATCACATATATTTTTTTTTCACTATTTTTCGAAGACGACACCTTTTGAATGTTTCCTTGTAAGATTTGTGAGTTCATAAGGGTTTTTTTTACAAAAAAGAACTTTTAAACGTGATTGAAATAAATGGATCTTCAAATTAAATACGCGGTATGCGTAAAACCCTTTATGAAATTTCAAATCTGGAAAATACCTAAAATCTAGGTCGTTCTTTTGCCGACAATTTGCTTAATGTTTACTCTAACTCAAATAAACTTTTAACAAAGTTTGCTCAATACATTTAGCTTTCAACCTATGTAATAAAAGTTTTTCTATCTTTCACGCATGCAGAGTAAAATAATATTTATTAAAAATGCTCATATCTCAACAAATATTGCACGTGTGAATTTTACATTTCAGAATAATGTTTTTATAATATTTTGTCAATTTTTCAGCAAGTTTTGTAGAATTTTATGGAAATCCATTCTAGTTATAAGCAAAAAACTTCTCATAAAAATTAGTAATTTTTGAACAATGGACTATATCTGGCTAAATAATTGAGTAATTGCCGAACCAAAACATATAAATACTGTACAGAGTATGTGTAACAATGTATTAAAGTTACAAGTCATTTGTAGAGTTTTGTGATACAGGGTGATCCAAAGTATTTCCGCTCTTCTTCAATTTGTGGTTGGCCCCTAATTGCCCTCTGGACTAAATCGACAGTGAAAAATATGAGTTTTAAAACGTTCTTCGCATATATGAAGTTTCAGGCCATTTTGTCTAGTATTTTTTTAGAAAATCGAAAAAATTTCACAATTTCTAATAATTTGGACACCAATTGTATGAGATATTTCTGTTTTTATACTTTTTTCACGCCCACTCATCTCGACCATACATTGCAATTTATTTAAATTAAAACTTTTTAAAAATGAACTGTGTTGTAGATGTTTAAATATATTTACTTGAAAAATAGAAAAAGCAAATCTAAATTATTTTCTTTAATTTAACGATAACGTAATAATTATACTTGACATAGTTCTTGACAAACTTTACATAATTACAAATACTTTCATTAAAACTACATATTATAAAACTTAAAACCATTAAACACGCTTTCTAAACTATAAATCGTCATCTGTAATGACGAATAAACTGTATTATAATACACTGATAAAATATCTAAAGTCCTTCCATAAACTTCCACCTACTTATGAAAGATAAAATTTTTCTTTTTTGAAAACCGCAACCGACCTCTCTGTCAACTTCTCTTGCACTAAAAATCAACCCGGTGTTGTCACATTTGCAAATCAAAATCAAACCTCTAAGTAGGAACTAAATTATATAGGTAAAAATTAAACCAATTACTTAACGAAATATAGATACATAAAACTAAATCACATTGAACATACTCCCACCGATCAAGAAATTATTCTTGATGCAGCAGAAGTCAATACAGATTTAGAAATGGTCTTTGAAACAGACCTTTAGTTGTTTTTGCTGGAACAACGCGAACTGAAGCGTTCTTTCCTGGATGCGTTGCAATGACTCTGGCCAAAGGCCAAATCGACGCGACGGAGGAACATTATCTTCCTTTAAAATTGCAAGATCATTTATTTTATAATTAGCATTACATTTCCTCCATCTTTTTCCTATTTTGAAGTGAACTTAAGTAGCCAACACTAGTATGGCAAAGGCTGAAAAAAATCCCGTTTCTTCCCCGGAAATAAACCGGGTTTTTTGGGAAGGAAATTTTGAAAATTCCTGGGAATTTTGAAAATTTCTGGGCGTTTTTAATTAATTTGATGCATGGACACACTTTTTTTTTCATTTTTACTATTTTTAATAATTTCCTATTTAGCATTTTTAATTGTAGCTGGAAAAAGCAACTCTTCTTTCTTTTGCAGATACAAAATCAGTTATTATTATTATTTCATAAATAAACATTAAAATAGAAAGACGGGCCAAGTGGTTATGTCACCACACTGCTAATCGCCTTCGAGCGCAAGAAAACGGGTTCGATTTCCGTGCTGGCCCTGGGTGTTATTACATTTCTTCGTATTGTAATTCTGTCATGTTCTATCTGTAATCATCTGACGATCGTTTACAAGCGAACTATAAGTCAAGCATACAAATCTGATGTATATGTTATCAATAAAAACAAAACAAAACAAATATAGAAAGACTATTTCTAATAAATTTCAGAATAAAATATTGCTTCAATGTTAATAAAATTGTGTATTCATAAGATAAATAATTTAATCATACTCAAGTAATACATAGAAATGAAATATACATATTTATTTAAAAAATACAAAGGAAAATATTTTTTAAGTGCAGAAATGAATATCCATTATTGTATATTTTTATTATTATTATTAGAAGGTTTTTATATGAAACTGACTTTGTCATCGTGTCTTCGTGTCACGCTAATAAAAAAGGCGTCTCTTTTTTAACGTAAATATAAGCTGCTCAGTTTGTCGCTCCACAGCTTAGTGGGTTAGGGCTTCACGTTAATAACACGGTGGGCGAAAGTTCGATACCCGAAGGTTCGGCGTGTTAATTATTGCAGATAATTAGCAGGAAAAGGTGTCAATTGATAACAGAAAATTTTTCGTTGACTATACAATATCTTAAAAATTTTTTGAAGAGTTTTTTTTTTTTTTTTAAGAAGTTTTTTCTTTTTTTAGGTATTAGAAAACAAAAAAATATTTTAGTTATTAATAAAGCTCAAAGTGAAAAGTTTCAAGTAAAAAATGCATAAATAAATATTTTTAGAAACTTTATATACACATTATCTGTTATTATATGAAATTCAATTCGTCATCGCATTTTCTGTCAGGCAAAAAAAAAAAAAAAAAAAAAAAAAAAAAAAAGTAAGCAATTCATTGTATCTCTTAATGGCTCAGTTAGTTAGAGAGTCATGTTAATTTTTGCAAATGATTAATAGAAAAGTTATCAGTTGATAAAAAGAAAAATTTCGCTGTGAACACAGTATCCTAATAATTTTTGAAGAATTTTTTTAAATAGCCTTTTTTATAGTTACTAAAAAGCACAAAATAAAAATTTTAAGCAAAAATAAATAAATAAATAAATTTTTTAGAAGCTTTTTATTGAAATTGGATTTCGTTATCGCGTCTTCTTGTCACGCTAATAAGTAAGGCACCTCAAATTTAAAGTAAATGACAGCAATCCTTATCGTCGCTCATTGGCTCAGTTGGTTAGAGCGTCAAGTTGCTAATGCGATGGTGGTGAGTTGCATCCCCGGAAGTTCGATGCTTAAAATTTTGCAGGTAACACTGGTCTACAGTGGTTCGGAAACAACGGTCAATTTATTTTTTTTTTATTATTAATTCCAATTTTTATTTAAATATCCCCCACTAAAAATAATCCGAAGATATTCTTGAGAAAACAGTATTTTCTTAAGATTTTCTTCAAATATTTAAAAATATTTTGAAGATTTCTCTTTTTCTATAAAATATCTTAAGAAATTTTAAAGAAATTTTTAAGAAATTTTCTAAACTTTCTTAAGAATGGGCCAAATAATTTAAGATATTCTGTAGGTTTTCTTTAAAAATACCTGCAGAATATCTTGAGATTATTTTTAGTGGGGTCTGCAACCAAAAAAGTCCTACCACGTCACATTTTTCTGTTAGAGTATCAGGAAATGGCAATTTTCACGAATTTTTATCATTTTCACAGTATCACAGGTTGTAACCCTTCCTGCTAGCAACCCAGAGTCCTGGCAAATAAGAGTCCCGGCAACCATGTTTGTTCCATTTTTTTGTTTAAACATCAGAAAATGGCAAATTTCATTATTTTTACAATACAGTCGACAGAAAAAGTATCCGAGCACTAGCCAATAATTCCGATATTAAAAAAGTACATTTAATACTATTTTGTTAAATAAATACTTATCGAATCACTTTCTTAGACTAACTAAGACCATGACTCGACAAGGATTTATTTAACAAAGCTGTATTAAGTGCTTTTTTTTTTCGACAGGGATTATTGCTTTCAGTACAGATTAAATAATCGTAACAAAAAATCTGTACGTGTTACAGATTTTTCGCTATTATTTTTGAATTCTGCACTACAAAATTAGTTGAAAATAGCTAATTTCATTTTTATTACCCCCCCCCCCCCCAATTTTTTTTTTTTTCTTTTTGTCGACTAGTGTAATTAATAGGAAATGTGTCAATTGATAAAAGAAAATTTTTCACTGTCTACACTGTATTCTAAGAATTTTTAAAGAATTTATTTTGAAGAAGCTTTTTTTTCAGATACTAAAACGCACAAAAATTAAGTAAAGAAAATAAATAAATAAATATTCTTTTAGAAGCTTTTTATTGAAATTGGATTTTTACCATCGTGTCTTTGTGTCATTCTGAAAAAAAAAGGCGCCTCCACTTTCATGTAAATTTAAACAACCTTTTTCGTCGCTCATTAGCGCATTTGATTAGAGCGACATGGTGATAACGCGATGCTCGTGGGTTCGATCCTCGCCAGCCGATGTGTTACATTTTTGCAGATAATTAATTGAAACGGTGTTAATTGATAAAAGGAAATCTTTCATTCTCTATACAGTATCCTAAAGAATTTTGATAGTTTTTTTTTTTTTTTTTTTTTTTTTTTAAAGAAGCTTTTTTTGAGTTAGTAAAACGCACAAAATAAAAATTTCATTAAAAATATAAATAAAAAATTAATTAATTAATTAATTAATAAAAGAAAATTAATTTATTAAAATAACGCTGAAAGTTTTTTTTTTTTTTTTATTACTGTGGAGCCCTTAAAGGTCTAAAATAAAAATTTATTCTAGCAGATACATGCTATAAAATCATAAAAGTCTCAACAACAAGAAAATTTAAAAAAATATATATAAATATTTGACTTTTGCAAAAGATGAAAAATTTTAAATATCTCAAATATTTTAAAAGCATTCGAGAACAATATTCCTTTTGTATAAGTATTGTTAGATTTTTCTAGAATGTTCTATGATTTTTCTTGACAGTTTTTATTAGACTTTTCGTTAGAGCGTCATGCTGATAACGTGGTGGTCCCGGATTCGGTCCTCGAAAGACAATATAGTACTTTTTCGCAGATAAATAACAGAAAAAAAAAGTTAATTGTTAAAAGAAAATCTTCCGTTGTCTACACAATATCCTAAGAAATTTTAATTAATTGTTTTTAAGGCGTTTTTTCCTTTTTGTAACTAAAAAGTACAAAATAAAATTTAAGTAAAAAATCAATTTTTAAAGTTAGAAGTTTTTTATTGTGAAGCCCTAAAAAGCATAAAAGAAAATTTATGCTGGCAAAGACATGCTACAAGGAAATGAAAGTTTCAACACTCAGAAAATTTTAGAGGAAAATGTAGGTCCTTTCTCTTAGCAAGAGATGAAAATTGTTTAATGTTCAAAATATTTTAAAAAGCTCTCGAGACATATGAAATTTGTGGCCTAACGAATGATTATACAAAAACTAATAACTAAGAATTTTGGTCACGAAAGCGTTTTAAAATATTTTGAACATTAAACAATTTTCATCTCTTGGAAAAAGAAAGTACCTATATTTTTCTCTAAAATTTTCTTAGTGTTGAAACTTTCATTTCTTTGTCTTTGCCAGAATAAATTTTATTTTATATTTGTTAGGACTTCACAATAAAAAGCCTCTAACTTAAAAAAATGATTTTTTACTTAATTTTTTTTTTTTTTTTTTTTTTTTTTTTTTTTTGTTAAATGCTGATGTAATAGTAGTTTGTCTTTTTTTTTTATTTTTTGTTTACATTAAAAATTTAATTGTAGATTAAAAAAAGTTGACTGTATTTGTTTGTGAAACATTTAAAATGAATATTTATTGCAAAACCTTAAAAAAAAAACCACTCAAAATCTTTGCAGTTAGAATGATAATTTTAGTTAAATAATCTTTTAAAGATCTTTCTGATCATGTAATATTACTTAAACTATATTTTTAAGTTTAAAACAGAATATACATAATTTAAATTCATTTGCTTTGCTAGAAATAATTAAAAAAAAAAGACCAAAAAAAAAAAAAATTGTCAGTTTGTTTCTCTTTTGGAAATATATCAAAAAGTATTATGTAATGGTTGCAATGAACAGAAGCAGTATTCCCTGAAAATAAAATTGTTCCTGCGTTTAAAACTTGTTTATGCAATACTCATTGACATTTTAAGTATTATGTATATGTATGTTCAGTTCTTTAGCCCTAACTTCCATTTTGAAAGTGACTGGTTTTGTTTACTTTTAAAATTCCTAATATTCCCTAAAGTTCCGGATTTATTCCACAAAATTCCCAGTTTTACTTCCATCTTTCAAAAACTGTATGTTTTTGCAACACTAGTCCCCACTCAATCTTTTCCAAAAACTTATTTTCATTTTTTGAAGTAAGTCCCAATGTGATCGTAGTAACAATTTTTTCTTGTTTACACCTTCAGCAGGAGGTGTGATAATACCACTAATTTAAAAAATGAGATAGGGTCAGAATATTCATGTTATCTGGATTTTCTCCACTATAAATTTGATACTAGAGGAGGAGAATTTAAAAGGGCTTCAATTTGTGTCAAAAAAGTATAAAACTCTTCAAAAATTAAATTAGTACTTCCTATTACACGTTTAATGTAAAATTCTCCTAAGCTAACCGCAGCTTCTCACAGTCCAGCAAAATGTGGACTCACTGGAGGAATCATATACCAATATTCTTTTATTTTATTTATTTATCTATTTATTTTTTTTTAGGTAAATAATAACAAACACATTTATCCTTTTTCAGGGCATAAATAAACTTAAATAAATCAGATAACAGTGTTTTGGACTAACAAGTGTTGTGACATTATCTGTATTAATATGCGGAGGGGTTCCTCTTCGAGAGCAAACTCTCCTGAATAAGCCAATGAAAGCTTCGGAAGTCAACTGATTAATTCCAAATGAAGAGCCTACAATGATACAATATTAACAATATAACCCTTGGTAGTTTTAGCGCCTCTACCACGATGTTTGAAAACATTGACTGGCCCTGCATAATCAATTCCACATGAAGAAAATGGCCAGTTGGGAGTAACTCTATCAAGAGGAAGATCTCCCATTAATTGTTTTGAGGAACTTACTCTATATCTGCAACATAATACATTTATGAAGAAAGTTTTTTATATCCTTTTAGAGCCTATTATCCAATAACTTCGTCTAACAATACCTAATAAATTTAAACCAGTATGAAAATGCAAAACATGAAAATAATTTACAGTTAATAGACTAATTTTAAGTTGATTTGGTAATGTAACTGGATGATTCGAATAATACTGAGGCGAATTTTGCAATCAGCCTCCTACCCTTAGCAAACTCTCCTTATAAGTAAAAGGAGAAAATGAAGATAAAGAACTTGTTTTTGGAACAGGGTTTTCTAACTTTATGCAATCAGTTTCATCTTTAAAATGTAATTGCTGAAAATAAGATATAATTATATTACTTGCTTTTCTCCTTTCATTTGTAGATAAAAGGCAAGGCTCATCTTTGTTCATATTGTCAATTCGTTCTTTACAGATTTTCAGAAACCTTAAACAAAAAGCTAAAATATCTACAATTTTAGTAAATGAAGAATATTTCCAAAACGGAAATCAATTATACAATTTCTTACAGAAACAGAAAAACATTGTTTAGTGTTCTTCTTTTTTTAATTAATAATATACAAATTAGTCTTAATTGGTGGAGGAAAAAGAGCAATTAGAGAAAGTTTAATTAACAGTCCTCTAGAGGCGATATCCGCTGGATTCTGTTTAGATGATACATATCTCCAGTATTCGGATGGAACAAGATCCAAAATTTCTGAAGTTCGATTTGTCACATACGGTTTCCAACACCGTGGTGAGATGATAGCCAAGATAGAATAACTTGAGAACCTTTCCAAGCATAAAACTTGATGGAAATCCCTTCCAAAATATTTAGTATTGTGGAATATAACCTGGAGAGCAATAGAACTCCATTCAATTCACGCCTTGCACTAGACACAGGTTTAAGTGTCGCTACCTTACTTTTACCCACTAAGTCATCTTTGCTGTGGTTCCCTGAGGTTGTATTACTCATGTAACAACTGCATATGTTGCTTCTTATGCATCACAAAATCCATGACAAATAATTCCTTACTGGTGGTTTGAATCCATCCAGGAATACGTATTAGATACCATTTAAAGCAATTCATTCTTTTTTCCTTTTCAGCCCTAAAATATTTATTACATTTTCCCTAACGAAGGAACATTCAGAGTCTGAATACAGAAAAGCTCTGAAAGAAAAATCTTTACCTGAAGTATTATATAATATAATCTTTGCAGACGGTAAGACGGAAACGTATTTAGATTTATTAAATGAAGCACTAGAACTGATTTGTAAATTTTCAGATATTGCCTCAGGCACTAAATTTTTATCAATTTGTTGACTCGTTTTTTCACAATTAACAATACAAGAATTATTTCCATGAAAATCTTAATGTAAAAGCGTATTATGTTTTGTTTGACATTGTAAGCACTTTAAATGACTATTCAGACATTCTTTAACTTTATGAATATTTAAACAGAAAAATTTCTTCCCCTCAGAATTAACTCCAAAGCCTACAAAATTTGTATTTTTTGAGCCCTATACATCAAATTCACCATTATTAATAAGTTCTAAAGCTGAACATCACATATTTAAAAACTAAAAAAAAAAAAAAAAAAATTCTTTAAGGTAGGAAAATCAATCTCGAAGCTTTTAACTGACTACATTTTCTTACTTTCAGAATCAAGTTTCTGAACTAATGAATATAGCAACCATGGATCTCTCTCTACCCGTGGCTTCTTTGCCAACAGATTTTAAACCCCTTATTACTTCATCATCAGTAGTCAGTAAATTTCTTAAATTCACACGATTAGATTAAAAACTGATTTTTGATTAAAAATAATTTAATCAAAGAGAGAGAGAGAGAGAGACCGTACAATTTGTTTCTTCTTATCATATCTGTCCATTAATTTTTCCCATATTTCGTCATATGATTCATTAGAGAGAGGTGTATGTTTAATTAATGATGCAGGTTCTTTCGAAAGCAAACCCCTTAAATATATATATATATATATTTTTGTGTGTGTGAATTACTTAAATTTACTTGCGAATGGATAGTCGACACAAATATATCTTTAAACTTTTTTTATTTAGATAATTTCCGAGGAGAAAAACAGGAATGTTAAGCTTTGGTAACCGCATATTTGCCTGATTCTGAATTATTGCAGAAACATCTCTAGAATTTTGCATTACGCTGGCACGGAATTTAAAATATTCAATGTATCAAGTTTATTTCGATAGTCACATTTTAACATAAGATATCATTTTTCGAATTCCGCTAATTCAGAATCTTCATCTGTTAAAGATGAATCTAAATTAAAAAAAATCTTTCAATAAATCATCTAATCTTTAATTTCTGATTTTGTTTTAATCTTTCAAAAGCATTTTCCAACCTTGTTAAAGAACCTTTAATCCGACCTCTCTCAATTTTAATTAGTGCAATTCTTTTTTCTCATTTTCATTCATGTTTGAAATATGAAATTGAGCAATATATTAAAATGAAAAAACAGTTTCAAACTAAACTTCAAATAAATGAAATTAGCAAAAGTTCATGCCTTTTATAATATAACAGTATTGCTCATAAAATTAAATTCTTATAAATATAAAATATCATCCAAATCCATAAGTAATTAACAAATTTTTAATGTAAAGTATAATTTCCTTTTAAAAGCTTCAAATACCTTTTTAAACTTTCGCGTTCAGTAGCTTTCAAATAAATAAACCAATCAATAAAAAATAATAACTTTTTAACATATATGAACTTAGTTTTCTTAATATCAAAGTATGTTTAACAAGATTGAACAAAGTACTTAAATCATGCCGAAGTGCCTCTAAACATGTTGTAGATGTATAAATATGTTCACTTGAAAAATAGAGAAATTAAACTTGAATTATTTTCTTGTCTTTAATTTAACGATAACATAACAATAACACTTGACATAGTTCATGGCACACTCTGCATAGATTACAAATACTTTCATTAAAACTATATACCCTAAAACTTAAAATCATTAAACATATTTTCCTTATAACATAAAACGCCAACTATAATGGGCGAAAAAACTGTATTAAAATACAATGATAAAATGTCTAAAATCTTTCCATAAAAACCTGTCTGCGAAAATGAAGATAAAACTTTTCCCTTTTAAAAAAAGCTACCGACCTCTCCGTCAACTTCTCTTGCACTAAAAAACAACCCTGTGTTGCCACGTTTGCAAACCAAAATTAAACCTCAAAGTAGGAACTAAAGTATAGGTAAGAACAAAATCAATTACTTAAAGAAACATAGAAACATAAAAATAAATTACACTGAACAAACTGAAACACATACTTATGAAATGTACAGTAGAATAACTATATATTTCAACAAAATTAGCTTGGCATTCTTTAAAAAAATCATAAGGTAAGACATAATACTGAAATAATAATTTTTTACCAAGAATTATTAGTATTTCTCTTCTAATTGGTCTTTCCTTCTCTTTTTTGACAATAGTTTTTTCTTTCTTTTTTTCTTATATATATATATATATATATATATATATATATATATATATATATAATTTGCGTTTTATTATTAGCTTAAGTACTTGTTTTTTAGAAGGTTTTTGTTATGGTTTTTTAAATAAATTTTTGATACGATCTAAAGCAGTTGAATATATTTTTGCTGATCTTCCTGTAGATGCGTTCAATGCTTTCTGCATTCCCATTATGATGCACACTGTTCCCTTATTAAGTTCACAAACTGCTTCGATTACAGCACGCTTTACACGTTGTTTGTTAACAAATATTTCTTTTGGACACTTTGCCCAAATTGTGTTGCGTAAATTTTCATTTGCATTTTGTGTTCCACAGCGAACACATCTGCAGCAATTCATTTGTAGCAAGTCTCTGACAGATGGGAGAAATCATTAGAAGAAATTTTTATTTATTGGTGTTCTTACATATAATTTATGACTACTAGGCTTTTCCCCTTTACCCACCGATGACAGATAAAAACACGAAGAGATTATGCCTCTAGGACATTTCGATTGCTGTGGCTTTGCTTCAGTAGAAATGCTATGACATAATGTAGCATAGACTGCTGCTTTCATAGCATTCATAACACCTTTATCTTTTTAAACTGATCTTTTGTAATACGTTGCGAGTTTCTTTATATATTTTTCTTTTAAACTACCATAAGATTTGCCACTTAAAGTAAGGCACTGGGCCAACATTCTTTTACTGCATTTCTTAACCTTTTACTCATATGATTTATACATTATATTTTTCATTATGATATCAGGTCCTTACACTTTTTTTCTCGCACAAATACGCGTAAGTTTTACAGTCACTCTCAGGTAGTAGAGTTGTGCAACGGAAACCTAAAGATATGAATCGCTCCCATAAGATAAAGGCATCCTCCATTTCCATAGATGCAGATGAGCCTGACGGATTAATCTACGGTATGTCTATAATACCATATGTTAAAATCTGAACTTTATTCCCTCAATTATCTTTTTGCTGTTGAACAACGACGACATACCTTACTCATTACTTCAATGTATAATACATAACCAGTATGGTTGTCGATAATACATCCTACGCCTGTGAGTAATGAATAGCCACGTGTTAACCACGTGCCATCAAACTTCATACTTAAATCGAAAATTTTTACAGAATTATATGCATCACTCTCATATGCTACTTTAGTTTCTCTGCTGGTATCATCGAATATGTTTTGAGATGCTATAGAATAAGTACTGTCTAAATATATTACACACTTACCATACTTTGTCGAAGGAAAAGGTGCAAAGCTCATAATCATGCAAAACTATTCGATAGCTGCATAACCATCTTCAGCATGAGAAAATCTTGGATTACGTGTAAATTAACATTAGAGGCCCCAGTCTTTTTAGAAGTGTTTATGACAGTTTTGTTTGCATCAAATGAACTGCAAGTCAACTTCAAGTTGTAGGAAAATTTAATTTACTTCCATGTTTAATGTTTAAAGTTCGTTTTTCAGTCCTTACACAGATAAATAACTTGTTCAGTTGGTTAAAACTTAATAAAATATACACAACACGAGCTGACTTTTGAATTTTATTCATGTTGTTTAGTTTTTATATTCAAATAATTGGTATAACAGAATTTTTTATTATGCTGTAGTCATTTCTACACCAACACTTTACATTAAGTGGGCAAGAGTTTCGTCTCAAGACGAAACTTTTACAGCAATTTTTTTTTATCAAGAATTTCCAACATATTTGTAGAATATTTTATTAAGATTGAATATAATAGAAATTCTTGATAAAAAATACTGGTGCTTTATAAAAAATACTGGTTCCGTTTTGAAACGGACACTCTTGCACCTTAGCTTTACATGGGCAAAGTAAATTCAAGAGAAGGCCTTTATCTCCACAACCACTAGTGGTAAATATGTAATTCCAATTGTTGTTGTTGTGGGACTTAAGGCCTATTGACTGCACTGGGTTCTAGACCTGAGAGGGAGTGAGTAGTAAGCCCAGCGCTTTGAGGGACGGAAGTGACGTCATAGGAGGGGGGAGGGGGAGGAAACCGGAAGTGACGTAACGGTTGGTTGCTTGATCGTGAAAGATGACGGGGGGTAGAGTTTCTTTTTATCCGTTGGCAACCTGGACTTCTTGTCAAGACATATGATGGTGGGGAGAGTTTTCTTAAAGGGACAACACAGAATCCTGTCAGAACATGAAAGAGAATGACGTCATCAACCGAAAAGAGGACAATGTATTATATTTAGTAATTAATTTTTAATGAGTAGTTCATTAATCAATTTAAATAATTAAATTTTATTATTTTATTGATTATTAATTAATTCTCAACTGACTATTTTAATTCGCTAGATTTTTTACAAAACGATATTACACTGTAGGGGATTTGAACCCACCATCTATAGCATGCGAGACCAACGCGCTACCGACTGAGCTACGGAGACGTTACCTTGAGCTTTCTTCTTTATGTTTTCACCTCTTAGGAGATAGGGGTGGGAAGAGGTTTTCCCCACATGGCTTTTAACTTCAAAGTATAGTCCAAGGAGATTGATAAATGACGTGATTTTCTCAAAATATTCATATGATATTGGTGATGTGTTCATTTTTGTGAACATTTTTTAAAGAATTAGAAAATATTGTTTCTTTCTTGAAAAAATATCAAAACAATCCCATTTTCTTAAAATTTTATTTACATTATTAATAATACGATCAGATTTATTTTTTAAACATGCAAAAAAAAGATTTTGCACATGTTCCTTACTTATTTTAAGTTTTTATAAATTGCAAAACATATATATATATATATTATTTATTATTATTTATTTATTTTATTTTATTTTATTTATTTATTTATTATTTTATTTTATTTTATTTTTATTTAATTTAATTTTTATTTATTTATTTTATTTTATTTTATTGTATTGAGAAAAAAAATTGAATTCTTTTTCTGGAAAATTTATAAAAACAATTCAAAAAACTTATGTTTTAGTTATTTCTTTTCTAAAAAATTTAAAACAATTTTATTTTCTTACACTTTACTTACAATAGTAAAAATACTACCATATTTGATTTTAAAACATGCGAAAAAATTTTTTTAACAGTTATTCATTTTTTATTTTTAAGTTTAATAATAATAATAATTTAAAAAAAAAAAAAAAAAAAAAAAAATTCTTTTTTTTTTTTTTTTTTTTTTTTTCATTTTGTTAATTCTGTATTTTCTTTTTTCTGAAATTTTTAAACTTTTTTTTATTAATGTAACTGTTTTTAGGTTTAATGAAATATTTTTTAAAAAATATTTCTCTTCTTTTTTCAGTTTGTTAATTCTATATTTTCTTTTTCTGAATTTTTTAAACTTGTTATTTTTAATTTTATTAATGTAACTGTTTTTAGATTTAATAAAACATTTTTTAAACATATCTCTTCTTTTGTTTGAGATTGTGAATTTTATATTTTCTTTTTGTGAATTTTTTTAACTTGTTATTTATTTATTTATTTATTTTGTTAATTCTTATTATTAATTTTTAAGTTAAAAAAAATATTTAATAAAAAAAATTATCTTTCTTTTTTTATTTTATAAATTCTTTTATTTTCTTTTAGTGAAAAAATATAACAAAAATTACTTATTATTACTATTTAATGAAACTTAATTGTATTACTATAATTATTATTATCATTATTTAGCAATATAATGAGATTTTTTATGCAATGTTCTTTTTCAGTTTAAAAAAAATTATATTTTATCTTGTGAAAAACTTTTTAGTCATTTATTTATTTCTTTAATGTAACTGTATTTTCCTACTCGCAAATTTTCAAAAGAGTTATTATCATTTAATAATTTGGATTAAGTAAGGAATCTGTTTAATACTGTCATATTTTAAAAGATATTTTAAAGAAAAAATGTTGAATGTTTTATTTTAAGGAAATAAAATTTAACTTGTGCATTCTGCTAGATTTGCTCAGGGAAAAATTACATTGAGTGACTAAAATTATAATTGTAGTCCAATCTAAAACAGAATTCCACTCGGCATGTGTTGAACTAAGGGATTTTCTTATTACTATTATTATTAAATAAATTGTTTTGGTATTACTATATACCCATTAAGATACTTTTTTCATCACACCACAATATAATTCATCATATTCACAAAACTTTCCATTATTTTCATATTACTTCTTAAATATATAAATCTACTGAAACAGACACCGAATCTTCAATAAGTTAATTAGTTTTAAAAATAGTTTATCTCTTTTTGGGAAAAAAAAGTATGACATCTTGTATTATTTACACATAACAATATCAATATTCGAAAATAATAATTTGCGAAATTTTCTTGTACATAACAGTTTTTCATAATTCTGATAGAAATTTATAAAAATGAATTACCTTACAATGACCACCTATATCACTAAAGTCTTCAAAACACAAATCTTCATTCATACACATGAAATATTTTCATTATCTTATCACCTTGTTGACAATTCGAGTTCATGCTATCCTTTTTATTCAAAAGCATGTTAACAATTTAAGCCATGGCACTTACCTATGTTTGCATAAAGTTACAATTTAAATGTCCCATAGTTTTTACAATTATTTTTTAATAGCTAAAATAATAATAAAAGTGTTTGAAATTGTTAGCTTTATAATTATACATTTTTAAAATAACGAAGTTTTAGTACCATTTATAAACTGGAAATATATTGTGTTAACTTTCTTATACGATAAATAGTTTAAAAATAAATATTTACATAGTTTTTATATTTACGATAGTTTTATATACAATGATTCATTAAAAATATATATAGGTTATAACTGATACCTTTTTATTAGAGCAAGAATCTAACTAAATAACATTTATCTAATTTTTAAGCGATCAATAATAAAAAAGTGGCAGTACATTTTTTAAACAAACAGAACATTATATATGCATTCTTTAACTTATTAACTTAGACAACACATTCTGTTTATATTTGTACACATACATCATCTCATTTTGGATTTTAACTTAAATAAATAATGTTTATCACTATGGTTTACAAAAGAAAAGAAATTCTACACATAAAAGTTCTAAATTATAAATATTTACTGATTAAAATAAATATATCTTATAATGAAAAGCATCTTTCATAATGTTCATTAAAAAACTTAATAAAATTTCACAAAATTTTCTAAAAATAATTTTTTTCACATATACAAATAAAAAATATTTTACTATGTTATTATCTGTTTTGACAATTTTTTATGTCTGAGTGATATTATTTTAGCATAAAGTAATTTATATCAGATGTGAGATTTGTTGGAACTTTCAACATTTTTTGATAATTTTTCAGATATTTTGTTGTAGTAAAATTTATTTAATTTCTCATGCAAGCTGTCACAAAACGCGATGCAATTTTTTATTCAATTTTTCTTATTACTTTTTCCTGTATCTGAGCATTCTACTTTCAAATATTTTCTAAGTTTATATATTGAAAATATGGTACCTTGCATACGTTTCATATCACTTTTGGGGAAAATCATCGAGTTTATTGAGAATATTAGAAAAAATCGCACTATTTTTAAAATTTATGCACGGGTTGCGGAATTTTTACTCATTTCTTAATATCCGTTATATTCCATTTAGTATGTTTTATGGAAGATCATAATAGCACACTTACAATAGAAAAAATAGATATAGAGCACAAGAACTTTAATGACTTAAAAAAAACCGCTTGCCACGAATCTTTTTGTCTTTTCACTTGAATTACATTTAAATTTTTAAAAAGTTTCTTTTAAAATAATTTTCTAATAATCTTAACATGAATTAAACACAATCGATTATTAATTTTTCCGGCAAATTAAATATTTTGAACAATGTTGACTTTTATGAAAGTTTTGGCGTAAAATTAAATGAAATTTCGAAATACTGTTTTTATAAAAAAAATACGCTAGATTACTAATTAAATCATCCAAACTATACAGAAAAACGCTATGAATTTTTTAAATTGTGAATAATATGAAAAATAATTTATTGTAAGTTGTGTTTATATAACTTAGTTTGTAATGAAAATAAAACTTGAACTATGGCTTTATGGAATTTTATTATTATTATTATTATTATTAGTTATATTATTAAATATGGAAGATATTATTATTATTTTTTTTTTCAGAAAAAAAATATTTCATAAATTATATGCTCGGATGATGACCAAAAAGCATAATATTTTAATGTGTCTTACAATTAGCTCTTTAACGAACGATAAATGTATATTACCTTAGATTTTCAAATATGTTTTTTAAAAAGTACATTCAATCGCATTTATTTACTACTCATTATTATAAATGCAAAGGGAATATATCTATCATTTATAGACAGGATATTTTTTCTAAAGAATATTAACATAAACTAAAATATAATTTTTCACAAAGCCTTTTTGTCAAAAGATAAATTTACAAATAGTAATCTAATTAAGTAAATTTTTCCATTAAAATGTCGCATAAATAATAATTATTTACAAAGCAGTTTTTATAATTTTGCATTTTAAAAATCTATATATGATATCGTGCGTAAGTGTATGACTTTCATCATTGAAATAACGAAAGTTATTTTTAAATGTTTAAACTTCCAATATGATACTTCTAATAAGTTTAAAGAGTCGCATCTCCATTCATCTATTAAAATTAATAATAATTAAAATAGAATTATAAATACTTATACCCCAATTTTTTTCTTTATCCTATGACTCTGCATTTTAATGATTGGAAATCCATTAAGTGAATGGATAATTTATCTTTCAATTGAATGAATGCTTTACACAAGTTACCATCACTATCAGTAAATAAAAAGTCTTTCATACAATACAGCTAAGATAACTAATAATTACAATTTCAAGTAAACAGGGGTAGTATTTTAGAAGTATAGCACTTAGTAAATTTTTTGTTTTAATTGTTTAAATGCATGTCTTTTTTTTAAAAAAAAATAAAATATTATAAATTAGTACGTTTGAGAGATAAGGTTTTATTACATTCCTAATCAGTCACGATCACAATTAACTAACATTTTTATTTTGAGATAAAAAACAATTCTTTGCATGGATAAATATTAACAAAGGATTTAAATAAGTGAACAGAAAATAGTACTTTTCATAGGTACTTAAATACAAATGTAATTTTAAAATTCAAGATATATTTTTTAAAAATCAAATAATATATTTTTCTAATTTTATTTAAAAAATAAATTAAAATATTTACTTACTTTTCGCAAGAAATTAAATAAATAAAAAAAAAAAAAAAAAAAAAAAAATGTTTTATTTATCCTAAAACTGTATTCAAAAAGGTAAAAAAAATCCATTTCCTCTATCCTAAGCATTTAGTTTCATAAGAGAAAAAATTCTACAAAAAACGAATATATTTAAAGTCACATCCAAATATTTATTTATTTCTTAACGTTTTATTAAAATTTTTATTTATTTATTTTATTATTTTTTATATATTCAACAGCAGTTTTCCAATACATTTTTACTGCTAACATAGCTTTTACTCAAAATTAAACTTACAAAGTGTTCTCTAAAATTTCTTTTAACAAGACGTTTTGTTAATTTGAGATTTTGAATCTAACCAATTTACCAATCGATCTTTCGATAAGTGTCTTTCACTTTTTACCGTTGAACGTTATGTTAAAATTTATTTAGTATAAAACAAATACTCTTACGATAATGAGGGTAATAGAAAAAAGTATTTTTATCATTTTAAACTAAAAGTGAACTTCATTATATGAATGAAAACAACTTTATAAAATAAATCAACTTTGAGAGAATTATCAAATATTTTTTATATAAACAAAACTAACAAAAGTTTTTGCATTATTTAAAAATTCCTTATCAAAATATGATATCTTTTTGAAGATTAAAAAATATCTAACCAATGATTAGTTTAATTTTGCTTGAAACAACAGGAAAAACTTTCTTTTAGAATTCAAATAGTGTTGTAAATGATTACCTGTGAAGCAATTTTATAATTATTTTGTTTATATAAATGTTAATTACGTTGTATTCATAAGGAAGTTTTCCATAAAAACATTGTAATTTGGTACGATTTTTTTTAATCGTTAGTTAGTATTTTAACATTATAGGTATTCATTTTAAATATTTTGCACTCAGAAATTGTAAATCAATCTTACACGTAGCTAAAAGAATTAAATACTATTATTCATAGATGTATATGAAACCAAAATTCAGTGTTATTTGTGATAAAATATTTCGACCAAATTAAAAATTAAGTGCCAGTGTACATAAATTTTAGCTAGACATTTTTATAACATTTTCAGAGAAATAATACGTTATCTAAGAAAATATATGTTTGTGTTTGATATCCCCCTTTTTTGCACTCGGAAAGTGAAAATTTTTTTTGTTAACCCTTTTTATGTTTTCTTTCGGCTTATGCATAAATATCACTCTTGAACTGAAAGCGAAACTTATGAAATTTACCTCAATTTTTAACACATGGACAAAAATTATGATTTCATTAATAAATTAATAAAATCATTGTTTTTGGTCTGTTTAAATTGGATCAAATTTCATAAGTTTCACCTTCAGTTAAAAAACGATATTTATACATATGTCGTAAAACATAGAAAGAGTATACAAATAAAAATTTTCACTTTCCGTGTGCAAAAAGGGGACATAAAAACACAGATATATATTTTCTTAGATAACATATTACTTCTCTGAAAATGTTATAAAAATGTCTAGCTAAAAATTTATGTCTACTGGCACTTAATTTTTAATTTGGTCGAAATATTTTATCACAAATAACACTGAATTTTGGTTTCATATACATCTATGAATAATAGTATTTAATTCTTTTAGCTACGTGTAAGATTGATTTACAATTTCTGAGTGCAAAATATTTAAAATGAATACCTATAATGTTAAAATACTAACTAACGATTAAAAAAAATCGTACCAAATTACAATGTTTTTATGGAAAACTTCCTTATGAATACAACGTAATTAACATTTATATAAACAAAATAATTATAAAATTGCTTCACAGGCAATCATTTACAACACTATTTGAATTCTAAAAGAAAGTTTTTCCTGTTGTTTCAAGCAAAATTAAACTAATCATTGGTTAGATATTTTTTAATCTTCAAAAAGATATCATATTTTGATAAGGAATTTTTAAATAATGCAAAAACTTTTGTTAGTTTTGTTTATATAAAAAATATTTGATAATTCTCTCAAAGTTGATTTATTTTATAAAGTTGTTTTCATTCATATAATGAAGTTCACTTTTAGTTTAAAATGATAAAAATACTTTTTTCTATTACCCTCATTATCGTAAGAGTATTTGTTTTATACTAAATAAATTTTAACATAACGTTCAACGGTAAAAAGTGAAAGACACTTATCGAAAGATCGATTGGTAAATTGGTTAGATTCAAAATCTCAAATTAACAAAACGTCTTGTTAAAAGAAATTTTAGAGAACACTTTGTAAGTTTAATTTTGAGTAAAAGCTATGTTATCAGTAAAAATGTATTGGAAAACTGCTGTTGAATATATAAAAAATAATAAAATAAATAAATAAAAATTTTAATAAAACGTTAAGAAATAAATAAATATTTGGATGTGACTTTAAATATATTCGTTTTTTGTAGAATTTTTTCTCTTATGAAACTAAATTCTTAGGATAGAGGAAATGGATTTTTTTTACTTTTTTGAATAAAGTTTTAGGATAAATAAAACATTTTTTTTTTTTTTTTTTATTTAATTTCTTGCGAAAAGTAAGTAAATATTTTAATTTATTTTTTAAATAAAATTAGAAAAATATATTATTTGATTTTTAAAAAATATATCTTGAATTTTAAAATTACATTTGTATTTAAGTACCTATGAAAAGTACTATTTTCTGTTCACTTATTTAAATCCTTTGTTAATATTTATCCATGCAAAGAATTGTTTTTTATCTCAAAATAAAAATGTTAGTTAATTGTGATCGTGACTGATTAGGAATGTAATAAAACCTTATCTCTCAAACGTACTAATTTATAATATTTTATTTTTTTTTTAAAAAAAGACATGCATTTAAACAATTAAAACAAAAAATTTACTAAGTGCTATACTTCTAAAATACTACCCCTGTTTACTTGAAATTGTAATTATTAGTTATCTTAGCTGTATTGTATGAAAGACTTTTTATTTACTGATAGTGATGGTAACTTGTGTAAAGCATTCATTCAATTGAAAGATAAATTATCCATTCACTTAATGGATTTCCAATCATTAAAATGCAGAGTCATAGGATAAAGAAAAAAATTGGGGTATAAGTATTTATAATTCTATTTTAATTATTATTAATTTTAATAGATGAATGGAGATGCGACTCTTTAAACTTATTAGAAGTATCATATTGGAAGTTTAAACATTTAAAAATAACTTTCGTTATTTCAATGATGAAAGTCATACGCACGATATCATATATAGATTTTTAAAATGCAAAATTATAAAAACTGCTTTGTAAATAATTATTATTTATGCGACATTTTAATGGAAAAATTTACTTAATTAGATTACTATTTGTAAATTTATCTTTTGACAAAAAGGCTTTGTGAAAAATTATATTTTAGTTTATGTTAATATTCTTTAGAAAAAATATCCTGTCTATAAATGATAGATATATTCCCTTTGCATTTATAATAATGAGTAGTAAATAAATGCGATTGAATGTACTTTTTAAAAAACATATTTGAAAATCTAAGGTAATATACATTTATCGTTCGTTAAAGAGCTAATTGTAAGACACATTAAAATATTATGCTTTTTGGTCATCATCCGAGCATATAATTTATGAAATATTTTTTTTCTGAAAAAAAAAAATAATAATAATAATATCTTCCATATTTAATAATATAACTAATTATAATAATAATAATAATAAAATTCCATAAAGCCATAGTTCAAGTTTTATTTTCATTACAAACTAAGTTATATAAACACAACTTACAATAAATTATTTTTCATATTATTCACAATTTAAAAAATTCATAGCGTTTTTCTGTATAGTTTGGATGATTTTATTAGTAATCTAGCGTATTTTTTTTTATAAAAACAGTATTTCGAAATTTCATTTAATTTTACGCCAAAACTTTCATAAAAGTCAACATTGTTCAAAATATTTAATTTGCCGGAAAAATTAATAATCGATTGTGTTTAATTCATGTTAAGATTATTAGAAAATTATTTTAAAAGAAACTTTTTAAAAATTTAAATGTAATTCAAGTGAAAAGACAAAAAGATTCGTGGCAAGCGGTTTTTTTTAAGTCATTAAAGTTCTTGTGCTCTATATCTATTTTTTCTATTGTAAGTGTGCTATTATGATCTTCCATAAAACATACTAAATGGAATATAACGGATATTAAGAAATGAGTAAAAATTCCGCAACCCGTGCATAAATTTTAAAAATAGTGCGATTTTTTCTAATATCCTCAATAAACTCGATGATTTTCCCCAAAAGTGATATGAAACGTATGCAAGGTACCATATTTTCAATATATAAACTTAGAAAATATTTGAAAGTAGAATGCTCAGATACAGGAAAAAGTAATAAGAAAAATTGAATAAAAAATTGCATCGCGTTTTGTGACAGCTTGCATGAGAAATTAAATAAATTTTACTACAACAAAATATCTGAAAAATTATCAAAAAATGTTGAAAGTTCCAACAAATCTCACATCTGATATAAATTACTTTATGCTAAAGTAATATCACTCAGACATAAAAAATTGTCAAAACAGATAATAACATAGTAAAATATTTTTTATTTGTATATGTGAAAAAAATTATTTTTAGAAAATTTTGTGAAATTTTATTAAGTTTTTTAATGAACATTATGAAAGATGCTTTTCATTATAAGATATATTTATTTTAATCAGTAAATATTTATAATTTAGAACTTTTATGTGTAGAATTTCTTTTCTTTTGTAAACCATAGTGATAAACATTATTTATTTAAGTTAAAATCCAAAATGAGATGATGTATGTGTACAAATATAAACAGAATGTGTTGTCTAAGTTAATAAGTTAAAGAATGCATATATAATGTTCTGTTTGTTTAAAAAATGTACTGCCACTTTTTTATTATTGATCGCTTAAAAATTAGATAAATGTTATTTAGTTAGATTCTTGCTCTAATAAAAAGGTATCAGTTATAACCTATATATATTTTTAATGAATCATTGTATATAAAACTATCGTAAATATAAAAACTATGTAAATATTTATTTTTAAACTATTTATCGTATAAGAAAGTTAACACAATATATTTCCAGTTTATAAATGGTACTAAAACTTCGTTATTTTTAAAAATGTATAATTATAAAGCTAACAATTTCAAACACTTTTATTATTATTTTAGCTATTAAAAAATAATTGTAAAAACTATGGGACATTTAAATTGTAACTTTATGCAAACATAGGTAAGTGCCATGGCTTAAATTGTTAACATGCTTTTGAATAAAAAGGATAGCATGAACTCGAATTGTCAACAAGGTGATAAGATAATGAAAATATTTCATGTGTATGAATGAAGATTTGTGTTTTGAAGACTTTAGTGATATAGGTGGTCATTGTAAGGTAATTCATTTTTATAAATTTCCATCAGAATTATGAAAAACTGTTATGTACAAGAAAATTTCGCAAATTATTATTTTCGAATATTGATATTGTTATGTGTAAATAATACAAGATGTCATACTTTTTTTTCCCAAAAAGAGATAAACTATTTTTAAAACTAATTAACTTATTGAAGATTCGGTGTCTGTTTCAGTAGATTTATATATTTAAGAAGTAATATGAAAATAATGGAAAGTTTTGTGAATATGATGAATTATATTGTGGTGTGATGAAAAAAGTATCTTAATGGGTATATAGTAATACCAAAACAATTTATTTAATAATAATAGTAATAAGAAAATCCCTTAGTTCAACACATGCCGAGTGGAATTCTGTTTTAGATTGGACTACAATTATAATTTTAGTCACTCAATGTAATTTTTCCCTGAGCAAATCTAGCAGAATGCATAAGTTGAATTTTATTTCCTTAAAATAGAACATTCAACATTTTTTCTTTAAAATATCTTTTAAAATATGACAGTATTAAACAGATTCCTTACTTAATCCAAATTATTAAATGATAATAACTCTTTTGAAAATTTGCGAGTAGGAAAATACAGTTACATTAAAGAAATAAATAAATGACTAAAAAGTTTTTCACAAGATAAAATATAATTTTTTTTAAACTGAAAAAGAACATTGCATAAAAAATCTCATTATATTGCTAAATAATGATAATAATAATTATAGTAATACAATTAAGTTTCATTAAATAGTAATAATAAGTAATTTTTGTTATATTTTTTCACTAAAAGAAAATAAAAGAATTTATAAAATAAAAAAAGAAAGATAATTTTTTTTATTAAATATTTTTTTTAACTTAAAAATTAGTAATAAGAATTAAAAAAATAAATAAATAAATAAATAACAAGTTAAAAAAATTCACAAAAAGAAAATATAAAATTCACAATCTCAAACAAAAGAAGAGATATGTTTAAAAAATGTTTTATTAAATCTAAAAACAGTTACATTAATAAAATTAAAAATAACAAGTTTAAAAAATTCAGAAAAAGAAAATATAGAATTAACAAACTGAAAAAAGAAGAGAAATATTTTTTAAAAAATATTTTTGAATTGTTTTTATAAATTTTCCAGAAAAAGAATTCAATTTTTTTTCTCAATACAATAAAATAAAATAAAATAAATAAATAAAAATAAAATTAAATAAAAATAAAATAAAATAAAATAAAATAATAAATAAATAAAATAAAATAAAATAAATAAATAATAATAAATAATATATATATATATATGTTTTGCAATTTATAAAAACTTAAAATAAGTAAGGAACATGTGCAAAATCTTTTTTTTGCATGTTTAAAAAATAAATCTGATCGTATTATTAATAATGTAAATAAAATTTTAAGAAAATGGGATTGTTTTGATATTTTTTCAAGAAAGAAACAATATTTTCTAATTCTTTAAAAAATGTTCACAAAAATGAACACATCACCAATATCATATGAATATTTTGAGAAAATCACGTCATTTATCAATCTCCTTGGACTATACTTTGAAGTTAAAAGCCATGTGGGGAAAACCACTTCCCACCCCTATCTCCTAAGAGGTGAAAACATAAAGAAGAAAGCTCAAGGTAACGTCTCCGTAGCTCAGTCGGTAGCGCGTTGGTCTCGCATGCTATAGATGGTGGGTTCAAATCCCCTACAGTGTAATATCGTTTTGTAAAAAATCTAGCGAATTAAAATAGTCAGTTGAGAATTAATTAATAATCAATAAAATAATAAAATTTAATTATTAAAATTGATTAATGAACTACTCATTAAAAATTAATTACTAAATATAATACATTGTCCTCTTTTCGGTTGATGACGTCATTCTCTTTCATGTTCTGACAGGATTCTGCGTTGTCCCTTTAAGAAAACTCTCCCCACCATCATATGTCTTGACAAGAAGTCCAGGTTGCCAACGGATAAAAAGAAACTCTACCCCCCGTCATCTTTCACGATCAAGCAACCAACCGTTACGTCACTTCCGGTTTCCTCCCCCTCCCCCCTCCTATGACGTCACTTCCGTCCCTCAAAGCGCTGGGCTTACTACTGGAGTGCCCTCCGTTGGGGTCTTTTGTACTTCCAATTACAAAATATTAAAAAAAATATAGGTATTTATGATATGACATATATCACTTTAAAATCATTTTTTTTTTTTTTAATTACAAAAACTAAATTTTTACGCAGTCCCCATGTTCCTACAGTCATATTTAGTAAAAGTGGACACTCATCCTAACAAGTATAATAATAATAAAAAAAATCATCTACGCACCCAAAATTGACTGAGATAATTAATTAAAAAGCTTGAGATTCCCCCCCACATTTTCAGCCTTCATTAAAGGGTAGGTTAAAAAATCATTAATACATCTCGAGAAAATGCAAAAAAAAAAAAAAAAAAATCCCAAACATTGAAAATAAATACAGTTCGCAGAAAAATTGTTGAAGCACGCAGCCACATTTTTCATTTTTCATTTTTTTTTTTTAGTTTGTTTGCTAATTTTTATCATCAACTTACTTTTTTATAAACAGCATAAAGACTAAGATCATGACTCCACAAATATTTATTTAACAAACAGTATTAGACGCACATGTTTTAAATACGAATTATTGCTAACGATTCAATAATTTTCCTACCGACTGTATCTCGGTCAAGTTAATTTTTTTGTGTTAGACTTTTTGTGATAAGTATCAAATTTTACTAAATATAACTATAGGGACCTGGGGAGTGTATAAAAAGTTAGTTTTTGCAATTTGAAAAAAATAAAAATAAAAATAAATAAATAAAAAAAATAAAAATAAAAATAAATAAATAAATAAATAAAAAATTAAGTAAAAATTCATTTTTTAAAGTTAGAAGCTTTTTATTGTGAAGCCCTAAAAAGCAGAAAATAAAATTTATTCTGGCAAAGACATGCTACAAAGAAATGAATGTTTCAACACTAAGAAAATTTTAGAGAAAAATATAGGTACTTTCCTTTTGCCAGAGATGAAAATTTTTTAATGTTCAAAATATTTTAAAAAGCTTTCGAGACTAATATTCTTAGTTATTAGTTTTTGTATAATCATTCGTTAGGCCAGAATTTCTAATGTCTGGAAAGCTTTTTAAAAATTTTTGAACATTAAAAAATTTTCATCTCTTGCAAAAGGAAAGTACCTATATTTTTCTCTAAAATTTTCTTAGTGTTGAAACTTTCATTTCTTTGTAGCATGTCTTTGCCAGAATAAATTTTATTTTATGCTTTTTAGGGCTTCACAATAAAAAGCTTCTAACTTTAAAAAATGAATTTTTACTTAAATTTTATTTTGTGCTTTTTAGTTACAAAAAAAGAAAAAATGCTTCTTAAAAAAACTAATTAAAATTTCTTAGGATATTTTGTAGACAACGGAAGATTTTCGTTTATAAATTTACACTTTTTTTTTTCGATTATTTATCTGCAGAAAAAGTACTATATCGTCTTTCGAGGTCCGAATCCGGGACCATGGCATTATCAGCATGACGCTCTAACCAAAAGTCTAATAAGAACTGTTAAGAAAAATCATAGAATATTCTAGAAAAATCTAATAAATACTTATACAAAAGAAAAATTGTTCTAGAATGCTTTTTAAAATATTTGGAATATTTAAAATTGTTCATGTTTTGCAAAAGTGAAATATCTATTTTTTTTTTTTAAATTTTCTTGTTGAAACTTTTATGATTTTATAGCATGTCTCTGCAAGAATAAATTTTTATTTTAGGCTTTTTAGAGCTCCACAATAATAAAAAACTTTCAGTGTTTTTTTAATATTATTATTATCTATTTATATTTATTTATTTTTATTTTTACTGAAATTTTTATTTTGTGCGTTTAGTAACTCAAAAAAAAAAAAAAAAAAAAAAAAAAATGCTTCTTTAAAAAACTATCAAAATTCCTTAGGACACTGTTCAGACAATGAAAGATTTTCTTTTATCAATTGACATCGTTTCTATTAATTATCTGCAAAAAAGTAATACACCGGCTTGCGAGGATGGAACCCATGAGCATCGCGTTATCACCATGATGCTCTAGCCAAATGCGCTAACGAGCGACGAAAAACGTTGTTTAAATTTACATTAAAGTGGAGATGCCTTCTTTTTCAGAATGACACAAAGACACGATGATAAAAATTCAATTTCATTAAAAAGCTCCCAAAAGAATATATATATATATATATATATATATTATGCTTTTTAGTATCTAAAAAAAAAAGCTTCTTAAGGAAAAAAAACTCTTCAAACATTCTTAGAATACTATGTAGACAATGAAAATTTTTCTTTTATCAATTGACACATTTCCTACTAATTGTCTGCGAAATTTAACACATCGATCCTTCGGGGATGAGACTCTCTACCATCGTATTAGCAACTTGACGCTCTAACCAACAGAGCCAACTTCTGACATTTACTTTAAAGTTGAGGTGCCTTATTTATTAGCGTGACATGAAGACGCGAGAACGAAATCCAATTTCAATAAAAAGCTTCTAAAAAAATGCTTTATTTATTTATTTTTATATAAATTTTTATTTTGTGCTTTTTCGTAACTAGATAAAAAGCTATTTAAAAAATCTTCAAAAATTATTAGAATATTGTGTACACAACGAAATATTTTCTTTTATATCAACTGACACCTTTTCTATTAATTATTTGAAAAATTAACATGACGCTCTAACCAACTGAGCCGTTGAGAGATAGAGATACAATGAATTGCTTATTTTTCTTTTCTTTTCTTTATTTTTCTTTTTATATATTTTTTAAGTGGAAGTGTCTTGTGTTTTAGCGTGACAAAAAACGCGATGACAAATTCAACTTCATCTAATAATATATAATATATATATGAAACTTCTAAATATATTTATTTATGTATTTTGTACTGAAACTTTTTATTTTGAGCTTTTTTAATATCTAAAATATTTTGTGCTTTCTAATATCTAAAAAAAAAGAAAAACTTCTTTAAAATCACTCTTTGAAAAGTCTTAAGATATTGTGTAGTCAACGAAAAATTTTCTTTTATTATTTGACACCATTTCTACTAATTATTCTCAAAAATTAGCACGCCGGACCTTCCGGGGACTGAACTCTCAACCACCGATTTATTAACGGCACACTCTAACCAACTGAGCCACGGAGCCACAAAAGCACGACCTATATTTACTTTAATTGTTTACTAGCGTGACACGAAGACACGATGACAAAGTCAATTTCATATAAAAAGCTCCTAATAAATAAATAAATAAATAACAAATATAAATAAATAAATAAATAAAAATAAATAAATTTATTTTAACATGCTATATTGTAAATATTTACATTTTTTAAAACATTTTGTAATTGGAAGTACAGAGCGATTATAGTTAAAGTTACGATTTCAAAACGCTATAATTTTCAAACTATGCATTAGAGCGATTTGATATTTTACCAGGGCAATCGTGAGGCAATGAAATTTTGTTTGGGGGAGGAAGAAGTAGTTCCAACATGTTCCTATAGATGGCGCTGTCAGGGTAATGTCAGGGAAAACGTCTAAATGAACTCATTAAACACAGGAATGTTGTTAGCAACACAATGGAATAGCAGGAAACAATAGACTTGAAGGGTTTACTACAATATTTTTAGCAAAAAGACAAAAATACGTGCTTACAGCATAGTGAAAAGAGAAAAAGAGGAACTTCATTAAACAAATACTTTACGGATAGTTAACGGCACATTTTGGAACTTTTTTTTTTCTCCAAACAAAATTTCATTGCCTCACGATTGCTCTGGTAAAATATCAAATCACTGCGATGGGTAGTTTTAAAATTATAGCATTTTGAAATCATAACTTTATAATCACCCTCGCGACTTTGTTTTGCTTACTGTATAATCAAAAAATTAATATATTACTCACATCTAATATCTAAATTAGAAATATTAATAGCATTGAAAAGTACTGTTTTTTTAAATTCAACATAAAAATTGAATTCACACAAGCGAAACTGATATAAATAAACTACTGATAGAAACAGTTACAGTTATTTTTAATCTTTTGCTTCTCCTTCATATTTTCCCAAATCACTAAGCATACCTGCTAACATTCTAATTAATATGACGTAGTATTGTTAGTACCCACTTTTTTGTAACTGCTCTATTTTTTTTTTTTTTTTTTTTTTTTTTTTTTTAATAGAGTATTTTTGGAAAGTTTTTCTTGTAACAAGAATGGATTTCAACAAATTTTTTAAATATTTGCCAAAAAATTGACAAACATTCGAGAAACATTATTCTGAATCATAAAATACATACGTTTAATTTTCTCGGAGATATGAGTGTAATAGTAGATATTTTAATATTATGCATGCGCGAAATAATGCTATTTTTTTTTTTTTTTAAATATATATATATAGGTGGAAAGCCAGATATATTGGTCAATTTATGTCAAAAATTCACAGTAAAAATTAAGCAAATTATCGGCAAAGGGCTAAGCTAGATTTTAAATTATCTTCCACAGCTGAAATTTCTTAAGGGGTTTTTCACATGCCACGTATTTAATTTGGAGATACAATAAATTCAGCCACATTGAAAATATTCTTTTTTGTGAAAAAACCTTTATGGGCTTGTAACTCTAACATATTACTATCTATTTATTAAGATTTCATAAGACGTTTTACTTAAAAAAAGATTATAAGCAATTATAAACCTTATTTATGAGCATTACATAGCCATTATTTATTAGCAACACATTATAAGCCATTTGAAAAGAATTTAGACATGCTAATGGCAAATTTAAGTTTAAACAAGCTTTTTTTGTATGTGATATTTCCAAAATGCAAAATTTTAAATAAAACGTTAATTAAAAAAACTAAAATACTCTAATTTTCTAAGGCATTGAAAATGTAAACCATATACTGAAAAATTACGTTAATGTAATGTAATGTTACGTATACTGAAATATTACGTGTTACATAATTTCCCGCTGTTACATAAATAACCGTTGCATGTGTCAGCTAAATGCAAGATTTGCATTTTGTATTCAACTATCACTTTAGTATTTAAGCTACAGAAATATCTTTGCTGCATATTTATTTGAATAAATTAAGTCTGCAGTATTTTCATATATTCCATAAGAATTATTTGTGACGTACAACATCTAAGACTTTCTGGTCTGTGTATACTAATAAATCATTTTAATCTTGTAATCTACGGTATTAATTCCTTTGTCTTATGGCATGTATTTGAACTTTTATGATGTGGTATGTAGACATTTAATATCTATTCTACAAATAGTTTATTTATTGCTCATAGAATAATATTATATAATATCATTCAAGTGTAGCATTATTGTAATATTAATATTATTAAGGAAGACATATATACAAGTTATACAAATATTAGAATATGCATTAAAAGATCTAAGAAAACAAAACAGTAATTAAAATAAAAGATTTATCAAATAATATATTTTATAATTTTCTTTACACGGAAAATATTTCTTACGATTTATTTTAGTTTATTTTTTTAATTAATGCATAACTACAAACATGCTAATTAATATTCCGTAGTTCTGTTAGTACCCGCCCCTCTTTCTACACCATTTTAGTTTTAGAGTAATTCTCCTCTCAAATGTAATCACGACTAAATAAGAAGAAATATACTCTAAAAAAAGACGCGTGAAAAAAAAAAAAAAAAAAAAAAAAAAAAAAAAAAGGCGGATACTTTCAATACTACGGAATATTATTTAGGATGTTGGAATCTATGCTTCAATGTTATTGCCGAACAATACTTAAGTGGTTTGACATTGATTTACAATTTTAATAACAATGATAATTGAAACAAAGATTACATTCTTAGTCAATTACATAGCGCTATGTAGATTGCGTATACTATAATATAATTCTTCTCTTTCTGATTTTTTGCTCGGACTTACTAAACGTGTCAAAAGGCAGAGTATTTCTTTTTAATCTCAGTTAAAGCATTTGATTTTATAAATTTACATACTTGCCAACTATTTCTAATTTATTTCGTTAGTTCCGTCTTTATTTTTCCACCATTTTTTTAAGAGTAATTTTCTCCGTTATTTAATTACAATCAAATAAAAAGAAAATTACGCTTTAAGAAAGTTGTATGAAAAAAGGCAGGTACTAACAATGCTATGGAATAAATTAGAAATTTCGGCTGGCTTGAATTTCTGTCGAAATGGGAATACAGCTGAAATATAGAGAATCTAAATACAATTTCTAAGTGCTAAAAACTTTAAAAATAGTCCCATGCGAATAAGTTAAAAAATATTTTAATGGATTAACCCTCTACCGTTTCTATTTAATTTCACCCTTGTGGTCAGTGTTGCCAAATTTAGTGACATTTTTATTCAATATCCACCACTAAACGTTAACTGTAACGGTTGCTTAATCACTTCAAAGCATTGTTGTCGGATTTCGCTACTTTTTTATTCAGTAGTCACTATAATAATTAAGAGAAGCGATACATGATAGACGATTTATTTTAGAATAGAATAGGCAATCGTTACTTTTAAAATTTAGTGGTGAATAATGGATAAAATTTTCGCAAAATCTGGCAACACCGCTTCAAAAGGTTTTTCGTACATTATGTATTTCAAATATCGCACTCCTTAAAATTATTGATGCTAGTTGAATAAAAGAGTCCTTATATTTGGCAACACTGTTTACAAAGTTAGGGTTGGCAAACGGTTAAAGTATTCTGAAACTGAATGAATGGACCTAATGAACGGTTTGTCAGCGGCTTTATTTGACTATGTTGAAAATAATAAATAATCGTATTCTTGTTAAAAAATCTACACTGAGAAAAATTTCTGTAACTGACATCTAGAATCTAGATTGTGGCACATTAATGACACATTAAAAAATTCACATATGTACAGTATCCGGCAGCCAGTTAAAGGACTATTCAAACAGTTTCTTTTTACTTTTACATTTTTTTTCTATCAAAAAAGTCCAGTTACCTTTTCTTAATAGTGCAAACCACACATTTTTATCTTTATTAAGGTTTTTCCTCCCTTCTTGATCATGCGGTACTTTTAATACTTAAAAGAAAAAAAATGTGCTGAAAATATTCATCTGGAACTAGAGAAGGCTCATAGCTGCCAACATCCTAATTAATATTCCGTAGTATTGTTAGTACCCGCTTTTTTTTTTTTTTTTTTTTTTTTCACACCAGTCTTTTTGTAGACTCTTTTTCTTCTTATTTAATCGTAACTACATTTGGAGAGAATTACTTTAAAAATAAAGTGGTGTAGAAAAAGGGGCGTGTACTAACAGTACTACGGAATATTAATTAGAATGTTGGCAGCTACGTGTAAGCTTGTTATTTAACTCTTTCTGAGGCAATGTAATTACGCTCATTTAAAATCAAGAGCTGCCAGAATTTGAGAACAAGATTAGAAGATAAAAAATAAATGATTTTTTTCGGTTAATTTAAAAAAAGTAAAATTGTGTTGAATATTTGCAGTTGGGAATTAAGATTAGGTGATATAAAATATGTACCACTGCCCCTGAAGAGGGGGAAAAACGGCCATTAATAACTGTGTCGATATAATATATTGCCACTTACACAGAGACAGAAACTTGTCGTAGAACTCATACCACTATTTATGAAAAAAAAAAAAAAAAAAAAAAAAAAAAACCTAAAACCATCGATTTTATAAGTAAAGAAATTTTTTAAACAAATACCAGTATGAGTCCTGCGCTAAATCCCCATTCCTGTAATAGCTATGTGATGAATGTAACTATACCTAAAACAAATCATGGATTACTCAAAACAGTGCAACTGCTACAAGAGCCAAGTGTGCCAGATCAGAAGAATAATGAGCAATTGTGTGCAAAATTGCAAGATTGTACAGAGTTAACAATTCAATGTGATTGTGACCTCTTGTCCTAATTGCATTGAACCTCATTGGGAAAGGGAAAAGTAAAGTGAACTGACAAGGGGAGTATGGATCAGAAAATTTTTATTGAAACCAAACCAATCTTAAACTAAGGAGCATGGTCGAAAACATAGGACAAAGTGTAAATTTTGTGCAACAATTTCTCATGGGGCAAGATAGAGACCTGAAGTTTCAGCGGCTTCTATCAAAACCCATGAAACAAAGGTGGCATCTCTCAGAAAGAGAGACCAGATAAAACACGTGTATAATTACATAATTTGTTAAAAGACACTTTAAATACACGTAGATGATAAACATATTTAATTAAAAACTTATTTACAATTAAAATGCATTGTTTTCGAAGCTTTTTACGTGATTGTAAAAAAAAAAAAAAAAGTATTTTTTTTTTTTTTTTTTTTTAATGATGCTTTGATAAAAGGTTCGAAAACAATGTATTTTAATTATAAATAAGTTTCTTATTAAATGTGTTTTATATCTACGTGTTTTTAAAGTGTCTTTTAACAAATTATACAACGAAACAGCGATGGAGAATAAGAAAGCGTGGCACAGTGAATCATTTGGCTGCGAATAATGAGTACATTCAGCTCGATCCCCCCAAATTTTGAATGTTTTTATTTAAAATTGAAAAAAAAAAAAATCTTTTACATTTTTAAAAAATTAAAATAAATGAACAATTTAAGGGGAAATATTTTTATATTACATTTAGATAGAATTCTGTTAATAGTATTTGCTAGTGTTTTATTTAAAATTTTAATTAGTATTTTTTATCGATGCCACTAATACCAAGTGTAAATCTTCTGCTCTTAACTGCGTTATTTATTACACAGAGTAATCCAAAAGTCACAGAAAAAATAAAAAATATATTATTGAAAAAGTATTGACCGTAGCACAATGCGGTTTTCGCTGAAATGCACAGAAATATATGGTTTTTTTTTAGGTAACAAAAGATGTATTAGCAAATTAGTTTAAATTTTCCTTCATCAGGTGGTTCTTTAATTGTAAGATAACTTTTTACAGTGAATCAGTATATTCAACATCGTAATTAGGTCTATAAATGCTCAAAGTAACACCCATCATTCATGATAATGACCGTCAGACGTTGCACATTGCAAACACCTTTAAAAAATCTTCAGTATTCGAAATATGGCCTCATTTGATCAGGTAAATCTGTTTCAAATGTGAGAGGGCACTGAAATTACATCACGATATGTTGGTGAAAAATGTAACTAATTTTTATTTTATATATACATAAAAATCCCATGTCTTTCTGTAAAATTCAGTGAAAAACCACAAAGAGCTACAGTTAGCACTTTTTGAATAATAATTTTTTTTATTTTTTCTGTGACTTTTAGATCACCCGGTACATGCAATTTTTAGCATGAAAAATCCTGAATAGGCAAAAACTGCGACTCAACCCTTCGCGACTTTGCATTTAACTTTCATTTCAAATAACTTATTGAACAACTGTTAAATTTCATGTTGTTGAGCATAGGGATAAATTTTCTCAAAATAATTTTCCTAATTTATAATCAGTTTACTTCTTAGAAATCCAAAAATCTGGGGAAATATGAATTTTACAAATCCAGTTATCTCGTCGGAAAGCCAAGTATTTTCCATAAGGTTCGTGATAACAATATTTGACGGTGAACAAGATTCTAATGCAATTAATTGTGATCAATTTTGTTATTTTGTGCTCCTTGTGAAAAATGCTTATATTTTCATTAATTTTCTACTTTTAATCATAGTCACTATAAATTAGAAACTAAATTTGTAAATTTAACAAGATTTTCTTCTTTAAAATTAAATAAACACATATTATTAAACTCCTAATTAATCGTATTAAGTGGTACACTCATTAAAATAATAATAATAATAATAATAATAACATAATAAATATTTTTTCTGAAACTAATAATTTAATTAAAAATATATACAATATTTTTCCCTTGAATCAAAAAATTATATAAAAAAAAAAGTACCAGGCGGGACTGGAACTCAAGATCGTCTGTATTCAAACCAAACACTCTGGCACTGCGTCACATTTTCTTGCTAGCAGTCTTCTGTTTCATTGGTTTTCATAGAAACAGCTAAAACTTCTAGGATTATATCTTGCCCCATGAGGGATTGTTGCACAAAATTTGCACTCTACCCTACGTTTGAACCATGCTCTTTAATTTAATATTGGTTTGGTTTCAATAAGAATTTTACTGATTCATACTTCTCTTGTGAGCATTCATGAAGAAATCAAACAGCTTTTTATTTCCGATCGAGATTAAAAGTTTATAACTTTGCCACATATTATATACTACCACTAGTAATATACTACAAAAAAAATCAGGATTGAATTAAGTGTGCGACTGTTATAATAAACGAACAATGCATGTGAACAGAAAAATGTATCGTTGATTATGTCTGTTCACAAATTGCATTGTTTTTTATTATGGACCAGAATCTTAAAGTGAGCTGATAATTCCTGAAGAAATAAAACAGCTTACTTTTAGATTGAGATTCCAAAATTGAATACAGTCAACATAAATTGTTATTACCTGATTTTCTACACATCGTATACTTATTTACTACGAGAATATAAAATAAGACATTTCTTTGAGAAAACTTTTTCTCGAAAGCGGTAGACTTTGTTTTAAAACTCTGCTCTACGTTAGCATTCCAAGATACAATAAGTGTTTTGCTCAACTGTATTCTTAACTTTTTAAACAATTAAAGGAATTTACTTTTTCGGCGCTCATTTGGTCTTTAGAACGTCCTGTGAACATGATAAAAACAACATGTAACGCATATTTCTATCGCAACAATAACTGTTTATGACCAATCCTTAAAAATGAAGATAAAGGGTATTGCAGGATAAGCATATGAAAACTGCACCAGCTTCGAATGAAGAGTTCTTGCCTGCTATTTATTGTTCTTTATCTGAAACATCTTTTGCACACAATTTTAGACTTCTACCCTCAACGATTAGGGAGTAATGGGGGTGGCAACCTAAAACGTTAAATTTAATTTAAAAAAAATCTATTGAAGATATCTTAACGAGGTTGAAACTATTTATAAATGTTTATGAAGTACATAATATATATATATTTCAGAATTTTCACTCGATTTTAAACGGTAGAAAATGATAAGTATATTTTTGATGGGCGATTTTTTATACTTTCCACCAAAGTGACACCTACCAAAAAAATACAGTTTATTTGTTTATTAGTTAGCTATTATATATAAAAATTACAGAAGTGTCAAATTGGTAGAACGTAGTGAAAAAAAATAATAATTACTTAACAATAATACTTGTGTGCAAGTGATTCAGTTTCAAAATAAAAGACTGACACCAGCACTCGTTATCAAAAACTTCTATTATTTTCAATCGCAATAAATTAAGCCACAAATATGATATAAATTATTGTCAAAAAATTACGCTGGTATAGGTTTTCCGTGCTGAGACGGAAACTCTTGCACCCTTGTAATAATACCAATGATATATTGTTTATTTTTAAAAACTATTTTATGATAATAAATAAACAAGGCAAGCAAATATAAAAATTCTCTTTTAACATTTGTTATTAAAATGTACCAATTACCAATAAAAAAATATTCTATTTAATTGTTATCAGGGATCTTACATCTAAACTTTTTTTTTCAAGACACTTTTAAGGATGAGAAATTTTTCTAATTTTTACTATCTTTATTTTTATACACAAGTCTCTATCCTGCTTAATCACGACATATTACTTTGAAAATACTGATATAAAGATTTCTGTATGAAAATAGCACGGATGCCAACATTTTAATTTATTCCGGGGTATTTTTAGCGCCGCCTTTTTTCATGCATCTGTCAAGAGCTGTTTCTCCATTCATAGTTCATAATGGCCACGCCTTTTTTCAAGATTTCTACCACCAGTACTTTTATGGAATAAAACCCTTTTAAATTTTAAGATATTTTAAATATACAAAATTGCTAAATATTAAAAGTGGTGCAGAAAATTAAGAAGTTTCAAGGACTGTAGGAACTATGTCATTTTTGATGGGCGGAGCTATGTGAAAGATATATAAAGGATATTATGTCAATTGTACCTGATCATGGTTCGTACGGCCACGCCTATTTTTATAGAATTTATTTTCTCTTAAGTTTTAAGGCATGTTTCATATCAAAAACAGCTATATAATATTATTGATGCAGAAAATTAAGAAAATTCAAGGACTGTACGAACTATGCTGATTACGTTTAACAATAGTAGATGATTTATAAAAATCACACTCGTAAATAAATAAATAAATGAATAAAACATTATGCATGTAGAATAAATGAATTGGTAGACCTTTATCAAAATATTATTATTTAAAAGAACGGAAAAGCTTATAAATATACTTTAGCCAAATCAAAAAGTACTTTTCAGACGTATAAAATTCTGTGTTACTGTATGTCAAGGGGTTCATTCTCTAGCAAAGTTGTTACAGCTTATATATTGAAGTAAGCGCAAAAAGGTTTAAAAACTGAAATACTTCTAATTCATTCTGTAACATTACCAGTAACTGCCTAAAAATGTTACGAATTAAAATAAAAATGTTGGCAGCTATATTTACAGCTAATTATGTGGCTCGTATTCATGCTCCCTTTTACACGTTCGAAGATGGGGGAAACACCCACCTTTTTTTTTTTTTTTTTTTTGTTACTGCTATTTTCATAGATGCCAATATTTTGATTTATTCCGGAGTACTTTTAGCCCCGCCTTTATTTATAGAAAATTTTTATGAAATATATAACTTCCATAAAATCAGGCAATTTTATCCTTAAAAAATAAGTGGTATGGAAAAAAGGCGGAGCTAAAAAATACTCCGGAATAAATTAAATTTTGCCATCTATGCTATTTTCATATAGAAATTTTTATATCAGTATTTTTGAAGTGTTGTGAAGTGGTTAAACAGGATAGAGACTATTATGTAAAAATAAAGGTAGCAAAAATTACGGAAATTTCTCATCCTTAAAAGTGTCTTGAAAAAAGGGCGAGATGTAAGATCCCTGATAATAAATAAATATATTTTATTATTATTATTATTGCTAATCGTTACGTTTTAATAACAAATATTAATAGAGCATTTTTATATTTGCTTTCATTGTTTATTGATATTAAGTAGTTTTTAAAAATAAATATAATATCATTGGTATTATTATTAAGTGATTATTATTTTTTTCACTACGTTCTACCAATTTGACACTTCTGTAATTTTTATATGTAATAGCTAACTAATAAACAAATAAACTGTATTTTTTTGGTAGGTGTCACTTTGGTGGAAAGTATAAAAAATCGCCCATCAAAAATATACTTATCATTTTCTACCGTTTAAAATCGAGTGAAAATTCTGAGAAAAAAATATATTATGTACTTCATAAACATTTATGAATAGTTTCAACCTCGTTAAGATATCTTGAATAGTTTTTTTTTAAAATTAAATTTAACGTTTTAGGTTGCCACCCCCATTACTCCCTAATCGTTGAGGGTAGAAGTCTAAAATTGTGTGCAAAAGATGTTTCAGATTAAGAACAATAAATAGCAGGCAAGAACTCTTCATTCGACGCTGGTGCAGTTTTCATATGCTTATCCTGCAATACCCTTTTATTTTTAAATATAGTGATAAATTATATTTGTTATCTCATTGTTTATCGCATAATAATTAAACTAGTAAAGATTTTATATGTTTGTAGTTATAGTGAATTTTATAAGCAGCAATATTAAAGCTAAATGAAGTCTTATGGAATTCATTAATAAACTTTTGCTTGATAGACAAAAGAGCAACAGCTTAAATAATTGGCTAAAAACTTAAGAGATCTGGCTTGCACAATAAAAATATAACACGATCAATAACTGAAAAATTCTTGAAAATATTTTTTTAAAGTAAATGTTAAATTAATTTATCTAATTAATCAACTGACTGTAGAGATTGAAAAAATAAATTTATACTATTCAACGTAAGAGAAGCAAAAATAAACATTAATATATTTTCAATTAATACTACGTTGTATTAAATGTTTTGCTTAAGATTTGTTCTGATGTAATTTATTAAAATCTGTTACAGTTAAAAGCAAACATTTATCTTGGAAATAAATTAAATACACAGATCTGGAATTCATACAATTCGATTTGTCTCCGAAATGTTATAGAGGTTGGGCGTAACATTTCATAAGTGATATCTCTTGCTACAATTCATATTCTTTTTTTAACTAAAAGATTAATAGTTTGAAAAATAGTGTGTTAAAGTAGAATTAAAATAAAAAATATTTTAGGATGAGAATTTACAGCTATTTAGTAATATTAATTAATTGTGTTTTAAAAAACGTGTATAATTCAAGATAATGAATTTGGAAATTTTATATTGAACATTAAATTAAATGATAAATAATATCATATTATTTATTGCTGTAAACTTTTTTGTTCTCATAGGGAATTAAACACTAACTAAAAGATTAACTAAGAAATATTTTCAAATATTTCTCTGAACCTTTTTTTAATCGAAGAAAATTAATACAAAATATTTGTGTTTGAAAGTTCTGGTGGTAAATCCTTAAATAAAGCATAAAAATTGGAAACTATGTATGCATAGTTAATGAACAAAATGTTAAAAATCTCGTTTTTTTTATTATTATTATTATTATTATTATTATTATTATTATTATGTATATATATAGCAAAATTTAAGAAGAAATAAAGTTCGCATTCTTCAATTTTTGGTATGATATTTTCATCAATTTATTCTTATTAAGTTAGGTTGATATTAATAAATTTCAAAATGGTCGTATATTTACTTTTAACTGTATGTAGGTTTAAGCGAAGAAATAATAGATTCAAAGGAAAAAGTGCCTATTGTTTCTGTTAAATGAAAGAACCTGGTGAGGTTAGCTTATTTTGAAACTTTTGGTCAGTGTTGCTAAATTCAGGGACTTTTTTATTCAATGTCTACTACTAATTTTTAATTGTAACGGTTGCCTAATCACTTTGAAGATTAATTGTCTATTACGTATATCAAATCTCATTCCTCAAAATCATTAATGGTTACAAAATAAAAAAAATCCTTAAATTTGGTAGCACTGCTCTTGATTAGGCTTTTGTCAGCTGTAAAATATGTAGATAATGTAACAAGAAGAATTTTAAAAACTTAACAAATTTATTCTAAGTTCAATAAAGGAGGGGGTGACTACCCCGAAATATTAAATACTGAGTTAAATGCATTTCACAAAAAAATGTGAGAAATGTGCATGTGAATTAAAATAGTTGACGTCAAGTGTACAGTCAGCATACAGTGCGAATTTGTAAATAATTCGCAGTTACTTTTATGTAAATTCATTCAAAGAGGATTAGTCAGGTGATAAAAATGTCCATTTTCTGCATTTCTAGCTCTTTTTCGCGTTAAAATAGCTATTTTTTACTTAAAAGCGCATTAAAAAGTTCCAATAAGACAGATAATGGATTTGGCGCCAAATTTAGTGAGTTTTCGCTCCTTGGCGATTTTTTGGCGACCTTGGCGAGAAAATCTTTATTATCAATATACCAAAGATGAAAGTTTTAACATGATTGGCTAACGAGATACTGGAAATTTCCAGATTTTTCTACGCAAGTATTTAAAGAGTTACATTGCGCCAAGTGAGTCAGTCGCAGTTTAGTTTCGCCTAAGCATTTACTGAATAAAGATCTCTGAACCTCTTTTGAATACAGTCGCATTGCTGTATGTTAATGCTTTGATACAGTTTGTAGTGAATTTTCTGTTGGCAGCTGTTATTTAAGCTGTGTTTACTGGTGAAACTGAAGTTGATACCTGGTTTTTAGACCTGTATTCTTCTGGAATTTTCTGTAAATAAAGTTTCCAGCCTCTGCCTTTCTTTCTCGGACAACTCACGAACCCCTCCAAGTACGCAACAATATATATATATATATATATATATATATATATATTTATATGTGTATAAAATCACCACGGCCCGATATTTTGCTGCAAATCATCATACAAATATGCAGATGTTGCCGTTCGACTGGTATTAACGCCTAGTTAGATTTGCAATTGTTAGAACTGTTTAGGGGGTCATCTACATATTAAAACTTGCATCATCTTCATTCTTCCATATAGTAACACCCATTTTTGATTCCATTTTCGAATTTCTGAGATCAAGGCAGTTCGGTAAAATGTACTTTTTATATACTTTTAATTAATTCTTGATAAAGTTATAAAATGAGTTAGAGATCCATCCATATAGTTAGAAAAAATAAATTACGATCTCGCATAGAAAGTAAATTATTCAATAACATTCTAATTGAAAAAAATACATGGAATTTTTAGTTATAAATAAACGAAAGTTATGCTACAAAAATCATTACATTTATATTTCAACCTATATGAACAACTATTTGAATTCCTAATATGCAAAATATTCAATTATTATGTAAATCTTTAAAGCTAGTATGCTGCATTAACTTTATTTTTAAGAGTAAGTTTATACCTCTGGGGTCACCGAAGCGGGAGAGCCATCCCTTCCGTGGAGGATCAAAATTGCGATAATATGTCTCCGAACCACCTCTAGGAGTGAGTCCCAAACGGTCGCCAATTGCCCATTGCGCAGCACTAGTGCGACGTAAAAATCCAACCAACCAACTTTAAGTATAAGTAACTTTTTAAATAACTTTATTTTTATTCGTAGTAAATGTTATTATTACGCTGTGATTTTTCCACCTTTCGTTCCCATAATAGATTTTGTATGCCAAAGAACTGCCAAGCATCAAATACTTTATTTTTTTTTTCACAAGAAAAATAACAATTTTTCCACAAAAAAATAAACTACTATTACTCTAATAAAAATTTAATAATAAAGTCTTCTTAATTCTATGATTTCTATAAGGTGTGCAAACCAGATAAACGATTTCATTTTTTTTTTTTTTTTTCTTCTTAACCTTTATATCTCAAGATCTCAAATTTCAAAAATATTTACCCATATGTTTGAATATGTTGTCTGAAGCATATAAAAAATAGTTTTATAACATTATACAAAAAATTAAACATTTATTGATAAAAATGATATTTGTTGGATGTATGAAATAACATGCAAAATAACATTTTTTTTTTTTTTTTTTTTTTAGATATTCAAGTTTTCAGTTTAGATGGATATTTTAAAAATCTCTTAATTTTGTTATATTGAAAGCTGACTCAATTTTTGTTTTCTTTTCGTTTTGTTTTTTCAGAAATTGCGTCTATATATTTAAGTTTAGAAAATTTACATCTGAAATTTTTTTCTTCATAAATTTAACTTTGATATGAATACATCTCATAATATCGCCATCTGTTGGGAATTTTATAAATATTTTGTGTTAAATCCATTGTTTCAAGAATAACTTTTTGGTATGTTGCAGAAATGCAAAAATGATCAAATAAATGATCAAATAAATAATAATATTTAAAAGTTCTTAATTAAAATTTTCGTCAGTTTAAGAATTAATATATTATATATTCTAATTATTGTTTCACAACTTAATTTTCTTATTGTTAATAGATTTGAATTAAGTTTAAATATTTCCTTTATTAGTCTTTAACTATCCTTTTAAATAAGTTCCTATTTTTTATTCGTTGGCAATTATGGGAAAATATGCACAACCAAAATAAAACGTCACTAAAACCCCTTACCACACTGTAAAAAGTCTTACTAACGTTTCTCCAGAATGTTGTGTAAGGTTCCTCAGAATACGTGTGGAATGAGTTAAAGTTTTAGAATACATCATTCTTTTCTGAAATTTTACACATCTTGTTTGAAAAACATTAAAGACGTGGAGAAACCGTTTCTGTGACTTGCAAAGGATGACATGTGCTAAAAAGCTGACCAATTGGGTTGCAATGTTTCCCCACTGACATCATTGCCTAGAAGAAGCAGAAGTGATCGGAATCGAAATAGACTCAACTTTGCTAGCAGCAGCGAGCCCATTTTTTGTGGCGGGGAAACGAAAATTTAAATATACATATTGGAAATTAGAAAAGATTTAAATATCGGTAAGTATGAACAAAATCTCAATCCATCGTTAATTAAATCATTTATATTTCCTAAAAAAATTTCTAAGGATTATTTCTTGTGAACTGCTAAATATATAATGAAAATAAATACGAATAGAGTCTTTCAAGAGAACTTATTACAATTAGTTAACTTTTAAAGAAATGGATACGTACATAATAATTTTGGAAATACTAGTAACCCTACAAGAATTTTTCCGAGAATTTTGTATACAGTTCTGATTTACACCATAATAAATTAATTTATGATGAACATTTTTGTATAATTATATTAAAACAAATTTTATTTACAAAAATTTATAAAATTCATACTGTTAATTTGTTTAAAAAAAATGCTCAAAAAGATAAAATATTTATTGGCTCCATAATGAAATGAAATTATATGTACAAAGAATTCACATGCAAAAAGAGAAACTTAGATAAAAGAAAAACCATTCCTCTTATCTATGATAAAATTAAGAGTATAAATTTTAAATAAAATCAAACCACCCTCCCCCCCCTCCCCAGATAAAAAACGAGAGTCTTAACAAAATGTTATTTTATAAGCAGCCGTTGAAAGTATTATAAGACATAACATATTTAACCCCATTTTCAAGTTTCATCCAACTTGAATGAGGTTACTAATTTATTAAAAAAAGTAAATTTTTAAATTTTAATTATTTTTTATTTTTAACATGAGATTTAAATTAAACTGTTGATTTATTTTTTAAAAATGACAGTAAATATGTACTTTAATATATTTAAAAAAAAATGTATGGCACTTTACATAATTCCTCCCCCCCCCCTCTCTTCTCCTTTTGAAAAATAAATAAATAAATAAAATCATTGTCGGGGTTTCAAAAGTTTCGCTTATTTAAAAAACTAAACTGTTTACAATTATAATTAAAATTAAAATGTAAAATCGGTTAAAAATGTAACTCTTAACTCAGCAATATATATATGGTAATTCAGGGAATTCCCGCCTGCCCGCAATTTAAAATAAAAGAATCTTTACTTTTCCCTCCCCCGAATTTCCTCCAAGAGCAGTAATTAATCAAATTGTTTTTTTTTTCTTTCTTTCTTTCAAAATGATCACTTTATTTTTATCCATCTACACATATATGTAATCCATATATAAGCAAAAATATGCACTTTTTTTAATATCTATTAATTTTTTGCAATTTTTTAGAAAATTATACACTCCTTATACTGATGATTTTAAATTGTTTACAGGAGTTTTTTTTTTTTTTTTTTTTTTTTTTTTTTTTTTTTTTAATACTTCGTAAGAAAATCTGTTGTAGCTAAACATCTACAAAATTTAATTCTACAAGATATTTTGAATATAAGTCACCATACTGCCTCCCTTATAGATCTTTTAGTATGTAATTGTTATTTTGCAGTGAGTTGATGAGTTTGACCAGTTTTTAGGAAAATTAGCAGGGGGATTGAAAGTCGATGTCTCAAAAACAGTTCTAACAATTTTGTTCAAATTCGCTACTTTGTTACTACAAGAAAATTCACGAGCGTCCTGATTACGCAGGACAGTTAAGAATGTACTTTAATAAACCGCCTCTAACGATTTTTTTTATTATTATTATTTTATTTATTTACTAACATTCTCTTTAGTATATCTTCTCGACATATGTATCAGTTTGCTGTTACAGGAAATTTGTTATGTGTCTAATTTATTGAAACAATTTTGTGTTTTCTAAATATAATCTTTCCAAAAAGAATGTATAATATGCCTAGTTGTTGACAATGGAAATCCTGTGGTTGTTATACATCAGATTTTTTTTTTTTTTTTTTTTTTTTTTTTTTTTTTGGGGGGGGGGGAGGTTTCTAAAAAAAAAGAATGCATTTGCAATATTCAAAATCAATAAATATTTAATAATTTAAATAATGACCTTCATATATATATATATATATATATATATATATATATATATGTATACAGATATACAGATATATATATATATATATATTGGTAATTACAATTAAATTGGTACAACATTCACTTAGTATTAATGGAAAATAAGCAGTAAGGATTATATATATATCTGCGGGTGGGGGATCGGGTTAGCGGTAGTTTGAATGAAAATAATTGTTTTATATCACCTTCTTACCGATTTTAATGAAACTTTGTATAAAAATCGTTTATTAATTATGAAAAATTTCAGCGAGTGTCACACTTATTTCGAAGGGAGGGATAAGTGAGAGGGACAGAGTGAAATAAAATTATTTTTTATATTATCATGTTACTGTTTTTGTGATATCTTATATAATATATCACTTACTGTTTATTGAAAATTACAACGAATGAGTATTATATATGGCTAGGGGAAGTCGTAAGAGGGGTGCATATGGAATTTTTTTTTTTTTTTTTTTTTTAATCACACTGTTTAAATGAAGCTTTATATAAATAACACTTACTATTTAAGAAAAATTAAAATGTGTGTTACGTATATCTGCAAGAGGGGGCTAAAGGGAGGGCAGAGGGAAAGAAAACTGTTGTTTTAAAATTCTCATATCACCGTGTTACCGATTTTGATGAAATTTTGTGTAACTGTCACTTATTCTTTATGAAAATGAAAGTGAGTTTTTCATACAGTTGAAGGGGGGAGGAGGGTTGAGGAAAGCAGAGGGGAATAAAATATTTTTTAAACCGACCCCATTATCGATTGTTTGTTGAAATTTTGTGTAAATATTACTTATCGTTAATGAAAACTACAGTGAGTGTTACATATGAACTTATTTTTTTTTTTCTTTTCTTTTTTTCTTTTTTTTTTTTTTTGGAGGGGGGAGGGGATGATGTACAGCAGAAGAAAAGAAAATTGTTTTATATCACTATGATTTTCATTTTAATAAAACTTATTATAAATACCACCTACTGATTAGGAAAATTTATGCTGATGGTTATCTATACCTGAGGGGAGCAGAAGAGAAAAATGATTGCTTAAATATCATCGTGTTACCGATTTTAATTAGAATTTGAAAAACTATCATCTACCTTTAAGGAAAAATCACAGAGTGCGTTAGCTATATCTAGGGGCCAAGGGGAGGCAGAGGGAAAGAAAATGATTGTTTTTACGCATCCCCTCTTTACATTTATAGGAAACTTTGTACATATATCACTTATTGTTCGTGAAAAATTACAAAGAAGATTATCTTATCCAGGGGATAGGGGACATACGGAAAGAATACGATATTTTTATACCACGCTGTTGCCGATTTAATAAAACTTTGCTTAACCCTTTGCGGCGCAAGGTAATCGAGATCATTTACATTGGACTGCCACCAGAATTCACGAACAAAATTAAAATAGAAGAAATAGTTTTTAAAAACGGTCTTTTTCTGCTACGTTATAAAAGAAAATTTTTGATAAAAAATTTCAGGGATGAGTATTTGCAGCTGGAGCTTAATAATTGCGTCCTCGCAGCGAGGACAGCGCACCACAAAGGGTTAAATATTACTGTTTATGAAAAATTTACAATGAGTGTTACGTATCATAGTGTCTTTATCTTCCTAATACTCAAAAATTCAGTGTTTGATTAAAATCTCTGAAAAGGTAATTCAAAAACGAGATTTTTTCGTTTAATCTGTCCTTTTAGTACCCTATCGCAGGAAACAAAAAATTACGTTCTCGTAGATTTTTAGCATGCATCTTACAAGTGGCAATAAGGAAAAGTGTTCATTTTCCACGATCCGGAAGAAAGAGTGCCGGAGGGCATTTTTAATAAATGCTACTTGTTAAATATATGTGTCCTGAAAAATACTTTGGAGGGCTATAGGGGTGAGAAAAAGAAAAAAGATGTTATAATAGAAAAAAAAAATCCCCACTGTACTTTAACCCCCAATATATTTGCAAGCCCCAAGTTTTATTTTTCTTTTCCAAGTAGCATTTGTGAAAAGTCTCATTTTTTCCGGCGTCCAAAAAATAAGGTCGCTTTCCTAAATTATTAATTGTAAAATACATGCTAAACATCAACAAGTTTGTAAATATTTTTTCCCTGGAGAAAAGACAAAGGGGACAGATTAAAAAAAAAAAAAAAAAGAAAGAAAGAAAAGAGAAAAGAAAGAGAGAGAGAAAGAAAAAGGTTTTTGTTTTAACTTTTTAAAGTTTTTAATCAATATTTGGAGAAAAATTTTGAATACTAATTTAAGAAAAGAAAAATCACTGTGATTTGTAACACTCACTCTTATTTTCCACAAACATGGAGTTATATTTCTGAAAAGTTCAATTAAAAACGGTAATAAGACGGTATAAAAAAATCATTTTATTTCAGTGTGCCTCATGTCATATCTGTATATGTAGCCTTCACAATATATTTTTTAAATAGACGATAATCGATATTTAAGCCAAGTTTCCTATGCATATGAAAGAATGAAATGTTGAAGAGAACTGCCTTTCCCTCTGCTCCCTTTCGCCCCCCCCCCCTCCAACTATATATAACGCTCACTGTAATTTTTCATGAAGAGTAAGTGATAGTTATACAAAGTTTCATTAACGTCGGCAACATGGTCATACTAAAAAAATATTTTTCTCCCATCCCCCCGCTCTCTTTTACCCCCGAAGCTATATGTACGGTCGGTAACAAAAGTGTCCGAACACTAGCAAAAATACCTATGTAAAAAAGTACACTTCATACGGTTTTGTTAAATAAATCCTTGTCGAATCCTGGTCTTAGTCAGTGTAAGACCATGATTCGATAAGGATTTATTTAACAAAACCGTATGAAGTGTACATTTTTTTACATAGGAATTTTTGCTAGTGTTCGGACACTTTTGTTACCGACTGTAACACTCACTGTAATTCTTTATAAACAGTAAGTGATAGTTATTAAAATTTTTATTTTCAATCTTTCTTCATCCACAGCATAAATGTAAATATTCATTTTAAGCTTGCTTTATTATATTCTACAACCTATGAAAAAGTATAATTGTTTGATATCTCTTACTGATATAATTTTTGGACCACCGCCCTTCCACCGCTAATGATTGGTGATCACACGTCCTACAGAAGTCAGTCTTTCTCTATACACATCATAAATATAAATATTCATTTTAAACTTTTTTTTAATAAATTCTAGAATTTATAAAGAAATAAAATTCTTTAATATCTTTCACTCAAAATTTTTGATGACCCTTCTCACTTCCGCTAACGATTGCTGATCACACACTCCACAGAAGTCTTTTAATTTCTAACCTTTCTCCTTCTACAGCAAAAATGTAAATATTCATTTTAAACTTGCTTTACTAGATTCTAGAACCTATAAAAGGGTAGAATTGTTCAGCATATTTCCCTCATGTAATCGCCCCCCCCCCTCCCGCTCCATTTTCAACAAGCAATAAATGAAGCACAATCTTTTTCTCTAATTTTCTTCTATGTAAATATAATGCTGATTGTTTGTTTGCTTGCCCAGATTTATTGTTCGCTATACAAATCTATACCGTTCAACCGACAGCTGCGAAAAGTGCCACATTTATTACTCAGGAAAAAAATCTAGCTAACGCCTTTTTTTTTTTTTAATTAGCTCATTCGGTAATTGGACCAAACGATATTAAATAAAAACAACATTTTAATGGCTCCCTACACTCAGATATATGCAACACTCATTGTGATTTTTTTTAATTTTTTTTTTTTAACAGCAAGCGACATTTACTCTAAATTTCACTAAATCTAATACATTGTGGTATAAAATAATCATTTTCTTCCCACTGCTTTCCGCGACTCTCCTCATTCTCAGATATATGTAAAACTTTTTGTAAATTAAGTAGTTATTTACGAAAGATTTCATGAAAATCAGTATCAAGTTACTGATTTTATAAGTAAGTTTTATAAGATCATTTTATTTCTGTACGCTACACCCCCCCCCCATCTGAACCCAAGAGCTATATGTTACTCTCGTTGTAATTTACATAGATAGTAATTGATAGTTTTACAAATTTTCATAAGTCGGTAACAATTTCTTCCTCTCTGCCCCACTAACCTCACCCCGCCCAAGTATGCGTAGCACTCACTGCAAATTTTTAAAAATGGTAAGCGTTCGTTGTTCAAATTTTCATTAACTCTTAACCGGAAACTTGCCGTCTGTGAGGCTGGTATGTCTACGTACGTACCCTCTACGCAAAAATTAACGTCTCCAATCATTCCACCTAATCTTTCACCTAATATGGTGATGTTAATACATTAATATAAAAGAATATGTGCTCAAGTTTACTAATTGTAAACTATTTAAAGTTTTGTTCATTTTAATTTTCATAGTAAATTTTTGAATGTCAGCAGTCTCACAGACTGCACGGTTCTGTTTGTGTAACAATTTCGCATGTTTCTAGTTAAGGGATATATATACTAACCCGATTAGGTTATAATTTTTTTTCGGCACTTTGTTAGAATACCATGGGTCGCTAAAGATCCGATGCATGTTAGAATACATAATTTTTAAGGAAAAATCTGATAAAATTTTTGAACACTTTAAATTCTTCTACTTTAAGGGCAGACAAAGAATTAAAAAAAAAAAAAAAAAAATTGAACAAATATTTTACTTTTCACCAGGAACACACACACTTCCCAAAAATGTAGGTATTGAAAAAAAAAATCATAACTTTTAAACAAATTAAGATATTTGAAACGTTTAAATTGCATAATAAAGCTTAAAAATGGTATTTTTACCGAAAAAATCACGGAATTGATGCATAGGTATTTCTTTTTATATGTCGGTTCTGAGAAATGAGACAAAGAAAAATGGCTCGGGTCTCTATGGACTTATGATAACCTCAACTGGTTAAGGATTTTCTTAAAAGTAGTAAGATGACATCTTAAGATATAAAATTGAAATAAATTACCTTTATATATATGTGGAGTTATTTCTTTCTTTCTTTCATTTTTTCAAATGTAAAAAATGAAAAAAAAAAAAAAAAAAAAAAAGAAAGCCTCATTTTGCTTATAGTTTAATAGAGATACTCGAAGTATATTTATTTAAAATATAAAAACATAAAAATTGAAAATGACAAACGACATATTATAGTTGTAACGATTTGATAAATTTTAAAATATTATTGTTTTCCTTTAAAGAAATAAAATGTATTAAATATATGTATATATATATATATATATATATATATATATATATATTAAAATTTCATTTCTTTAACTTTATCGGATGATGCTTTAGTGCTTCATTTTTCTAGCTTTTCCAGAGTCATTAGAAATAAAAAGGCAAATGAAATATAGTTATATGTATATTTATACTATCCGGTGTTGCATGCTTCGCAGGTCACTATGTTTAAATTAAGACTTAAAATTACATATAAATTATTAAAATCTATCCACCCGCAAATAAAATAAAATAAAATGATTGATTGAAACTTGTCAAAAACCTCAGTATTTTTGCCCCTTCCCTTCCCACCCCGCCGAAGTGTGTGGGGGAGATTAAGGTAAAGCACCGTGGGGGGTAAGACCCTTTTTCCTTTCAACGGTGCACTCTTTGTCATATTAACAGCAAACCAACTCCAAATTTAAAATTTCGTGAAGTTTGGACCATAATTTTTAGTGATAAGGCACCATGGGGGGTAAGGCCCTCCCCTCTTCCAACAGTGCTGTCTTTATTATAGTAACACCAAACCAACTACAAATATAAAACTTTCAAAAATTAGAACGGTAACTTTTCGAGTTAAGGCACCGTGGGAAGTAACACCCATTCTTCAAACAGTCTTTGTTAAACTAATACCCAACCAATTCTAAATTTAAAATTTCGTGAAGTTTCGACCATAATTTTTCGTGATAAGGCGCTATGAGTGGGGAGGCCCTGCCCCCTTCCAACAGTATTCTTTATCAAAGTAACACGAAAACAACTCAAAATTTAAAATTTCGAAAAAATGGAATAGTAACTTTCCGAGATAAGGCACCATGGGTGTAAGACCCCACTTCAAACAGTGCGGTCTTTGTTAACCTAACACCCAACCAAATCCAAATTTAAAATTTTGTAAAGTTTGGTCCATACTTTTTCGAAATAAGACACCGTAGGGGTAAGAGCCTCTCCCTTTCTATCGGTGCACTGTTTGTCATATTAACACCAAACGAACTCCAAATTTGCAATTTTGTAAAGTTAGGATAATAAATTTCCTAGATAAGGCACCGAGGGGAGAAAGGAGGTAAGACCCTTCCTCTTTCCAACGGTGCAATCTTTGTTATAATAATAGCCAACCAACACGAAATTTAAAATTTCTTAGGGTTAGGACTGTAACTTTTCGAGACACTCCACCTTTCCAACGGTGCAGTCTTTGTTATAATAGCACCCAAACAACTGAAAATTTAAAATTTCACAAAGTTCGGACCATTATTTTTCGAGATAATGTTCCGTGGAGTGTAAGACCCTCTCCCCTTCGAAAGGTGCAGTCTTTGTCATACTAACACCAAACCAACTACAAATTTTAAGTTTCGTAAAGTTAATGCCGTAACTTTTCGGTCCACCAGCGGCCGAGCGGTTCAACACCCAAAGCTGGTAGACGTGAAGTGCCGGGTTCGATTCAAGGTCGCGCTCGTCGGCCTAGCCGTTTGGAGTTTTCCGTGGTTCTCTCCGAAACTTGCGTAAATACAGGCTTAGACCCCTTAGAAATACCTCCACGGAAGGCACTCCCCCCTGTGGCCTAGGATCCAAGAGTAGTCAATCGGCCTTATTCCGCAACACCAACATCGTAACTTTTCGAGATAAGGCAACGTGGGGGGTAAGACCCTTCCCCTTTCAACGGTGTAATCTTTGTTATACTAACACTAAACCAACCGCAAATTTAAAATTTCGTAAAGTTTGGAACGTAATTTTTCGAGATAATGCACTATGGTGGGTAAGACCCTATTCCCTTCCAATGGTGCACTCTTTGTCATAATAACACGAAACCAACTCCAAGTTTAAAATTTCGTAAAGTTAGGACCATAACTTTCCAACATAAGACATCTGGGGGTAAGAACTCCTCCCTCCCCCCCCCCTTCCAACGGTGCAGTCTGTTATACTGACACTCAAACAACTCCAAATTTAAAATTTTGTAAAGTTCGGCCCATTATTTTTCGAAATAAGGCTCCTTGAGGTGGGGGGGGGGTAGGTAAGACCCTTCCCCTTCCAACAGTGCAGCATTTTCCATACTAACATCGACTATCCCGAAATTTAAAATTTCGTAAAATTTGTACCCTAATTTTCGTGAGGGGGAAGGGGATAAAACTATCCTTCCTTTCAATGGTGCAGTCTTTGTTATACTAACAGACAACCAACCACAAATTCAAAATTTTTTATGTTTCGACCATAATTTTTCGAGATGAAGCTCCGTGCGACGTAAGATCCTCCCTCCCCTTCCAACGGTTTGATTTTTGTCATACTAACACCAAACTTAAAGTTTCTTAAAAGTTCGGACCATAATATTTGAGATAAGGCAAGTTGGGATCAGACCCCCCCCCCTTCCAGGAATGCAATGTTTGTCATACTAACACTTAATTCAAAATTCAAAATTTCGTGTGGATCGAATCATAACTTTTCGTCAAAACATTAGCGAAGAAGTTAAATTGATCTCTACCTAAATGCAATTTGAATTCCAAAGTCACAATTACAATATTATAATTATATCGTCAGTAATTACATTTACATTTCTAATTGCGTAAAATAATTAAACATTAAATTAAATATAATTGGAATCGTAAATTTTTAATTATAAGTACAGAAAAGTAATTATAATTATAACGTTTCTAATTACAATTATATTCTAATTCTATAAAATGATTACCCATTAACATTACATATAATTATAACTGCAACATTTAATTAAATGTTGCAATGGGAATCAAGATATAGCACATCCCTACAACTTCATACCGATCAAGGTACGCACTTTACCTCTGCTGTTTTCAAAGGACTGTGTTAGCTACTCGGCATAGACAAAACCCAGACGACACCCCCTACATCCCCAGTCGGACGGCATTGTCGAGAGGTTTCGCACCATCCTGAATAGCTTCTCTCTTCTAGTATTAAGGAACCAGCAAGATTGGGTATTGAAGTTGCTGTTGTCCCTGCTGGCTTATCGAAGTGCTGTCCATGAAATCACCGGCTATACTCCAGCTCAGTTGCTGTTTGGACGCAAACTTGATCTCTTATGTGATCTGCTGTTTGGTTGTTCGCCAGATGTGCCTTCATCGCCCGAGGAGTACATCTAAGATCTCCAGGCTCTATTTGAAGACGTACATAACTTTGCTCAGGAGAGGATTTATATGGCAACGGAGAAAATGAAGACAAGTTATGATCTAAAGGCTACACAACGTGAATTCAAGGAATGAGACAAAGTTTGGTTGTGGAACCCTGTTGGACGCAGACACTCTCCCAAGCTACAGTGTAACTGAAATGGTCCCTACACAGTCTTAAAAAGGCTGAATGACGTCGTAGTAAAAATTGCTAAAACACCTTCATTAAAACCGAAAGTGGTTCATTATGATCGGTTACCACATATTACAGTTATTGGTAAGGTTCAAATTTGAAATGTAAATATTTGTTAAATTTGTATATGTGTAATGTAAATATTTGTACTTATTTGTAAATTTTTTAAATATTTGTCACTTAATTTTGTAATTTGTATTGTTATTTTATTGTTATATGTAACTTAGTTTTTGTATTTTAGATTGTATAGTTTGTTTAGTTTCACCTCCCGACCGAGGGTTGTACTGCCCGGGGCGTGCAGTTCTTGGGAGGGGGGCAGTGTTACGAATTTGTAAATAATTTGTAGTTATTTTTATGTAAATTCATTTAAAGACGCTTAGTCAGGTGATAAAATGTTAATTTTCAGAACTTCTAGCTTGCTTTCGCATTAAAATAGCACATATTTCCCGTTAAAAACACGTTAAACGGCCTCATTAAGACAAGTAATTGCTTTGGCGCCAAATTTGGCGACTTTTTCGCTCCTTGGTGAATTTTTCGCGACTTTGGCGAAAAAATCCTTACTATCTATATACGAAATATGGAAGCTGTAACTTGATTGGCTGACGAGTTTCTGGAATTTTCCACATTTTTCTTCGCGGGTATTTAAGAAGCTGCTTTACGCCAAAAGAGTCAGTCTCTCGCTAACCGCCTAACGATAAAGTGCTCTCCTGACTAGTTTTTTTTATTACTGCCTTGCTGTGTGTTAATGCTTTGATGCAGTTTGTACTGTGAATTTGCTGATGTCAGCTATTATTTGAGCTGTGTTTATTGGTGAAACTGAAGTCGATACCTGGCTTATAGACCTGTATTTTTCTAGAATTTTCTGTACATAAACTGTTGAGCTTCTGCAAATTTCGCCTTTCATTCAAAGACAACTCACGAACCCCCAAGTACGCAACAATGTTTAATTAGCCAGTTGCTTGCAGTTATTAGAATTTGAAAATTAGTCATGAATTTAAATGAGGACCATTTTCACCGACAGTTCTATGATTCGAGGATTCCGTTATATCAACTGAGATATTATGTACACATCTTTATATTTAGGTAGATCCAGAAAGACACTACATATATCATTAGTATCATATCTCCACGATATTAAGACAAATTTCATAAAGCTCATAGCGGATTTTGGTTGAGTCTTATAAAAGTATGCAGCATCACAAATTTAACCTTCTTGTAACATGACTTTTCAGAGTTCTTGCAATTAAAATATTAATGTAGGAAGTCCCAACAGTAAGAACAATTATAGAATTTATTGTTGCACGACTTCTACGTGTACCTCTTAACAATTTTCTAAAACAAAATTTTTGTATTCTTCTATCTGTAAAAAATAAATAAATAAAATAAATAAATAAATAAATAAACAATTGTGAAAATTGAAAATCTTGTCTACTTATCCTCTCACAGAATGATTAATGATGACTGCTATCTTCTGATTCCATTTAATTCTTTTCATTTCACATAGCATTAGTTTTTTTCTACAGATGCTTCCTCTTAGCTTCTGTAGTGTCTTACTAGAAAAAATTACTCCGTTTGGTATCCTGAATCCTATCATAAATTTCTTGGACAGGCCATATACAGGGTGGGCAAAAGATCCGTAAATACTTTAAAAATTCATAAAACTTGAAAAAATAATCAAAATAAAAAACGGTTTGCAGGTTTAGTATTGATAGGTCATGGAATTTTTTTAAGGTAAATAAATAAATATATATATATATATTTATATATACAGCCGGCAGATGGCGCTGGTGCGAATGAATTAGTTGGAAATATGAAAATAAGACAGGCGATTATAAATATTTATGCTCTTTATCTGGCTATGGGGATATTTAAAATCCTGTGTGTATCCATCCCTCTCATCCAATCTGTAGGAATTGAAAGATGCAATCCGTCGAGAGCTGTCATGTATACAACTGGACATGCTGCACTCTGTCGTTACTGGATTTATGACACGCCTGAAATGTGTTATGACCTGTGGTGGTGGACATGGGGAACATATATTGCTATAATAAATGATTTGATAACATTATTTTTGTTATTTGCGTGTCTTTTCTTTCACTTATGTACGAAACGCCACCTATCGGCTGTTTTTTGATTTTTTTTTCTTATCTTTAAAAAAATCCCATAAATTATCGATGCTAAATCTGCAAACCGTTTTCTATTTCGGTTATTTTCTCGGGTTTTATAAATTTTTAAGTATTTACGGACTTTTTGCCCACTCGGTATTTTGATATTGGGTTATTGTATTTTTAATATCAAATGGACGCCAGTTGTAAGCTCCCTTATTTATCTTTTATTATTTATTTATTTATTTAATCTTATATTGCAAAAAGAGATACTACAGGATGTTTGTTATTGAAAGAGACAAAGATACCATACATTTGAACAGTGTAATCACTCTGATTTGATAAATCAAATTTTCAGTAAAACTGAAGTTATCCAAGTTTCTATAGATGTTCTATGTATGCCTTTCCGGTGACTTAGTGAATAACTGTGCAGTATTGCAGTTCCTGCCAGTTGATTTTGTGGGAATTTATAAAAACGTTTCACAATTTTTTCGTAACTTCTGTTTTGGTTGCTGTTAGTCCTGGGCTTCTTCTCTTACACAAGCAACTCTTGCATAAAATAACTTATACAAGATTTCTTAGATAAGAAACTGCTTCATCCAACGTTCGATGCTGTGACAATTCGGGGATTCTTCAAATTTCGTAAGAAAATTTCTGTAAACGACGATAAACGATGATGTTTAACACATAATTTGTCCAAAACACAGTTTGGTTTCTCCTGCATAGATTAACAGTTTCTTCTGGAGTGACTCTTTTCCCTTTTGAGGGGAAAAAAAACTTTTAAATCTTTTCGGTAATTAAAGAATTTTTTCCTTCAGTATTTTTTATTTTATTTTATTTTATTTTATTTTTTAATAATTTTCTCCTATTTTTTTAACGTGTTTCTAATGAATTGGCGACGCTATTTTGATTAACAGTTCGGTACTTTCGCAATCAAAACATTTTTCACTGTTGCCAGATAAAGCATGTATAATTGTAGCTTCAGAATTACTTTGTTACGGCTAAATAAATCAATTACAGAATTTCCACTATGCTGTTCTTTTTGTTCTATTCAATATAAAATACCCAGTATTTGAAGCCTCTGCATAGCATATAACTATAAATACAATCAAAAATAATTTCTTTTTAAAACATAAAAATAATAAAATATATAAATGACAAAACAAATTTTAAGTTTATCTTCTTAGTTAGAATTTGTTTTTCACGTCTTATTGTTATTTATAAATTATTGTTAAGAATCTTCTCAACATAGCATGTGATGTAGATCTCGTATATTTCTCTGATAAAGATATGTGTTCTATTAAACTTTAAACATACTTTTTCGGATGTTAATCAATGTCTATAATATATTTCTCAAAATTACATGATATTTAATATATTAAAAGTTTATTGTAATTTCATTTATATTAAAATGGATAAAATCTATATCTTAAGAATCCTTTCTTTCCTATAATTCTTCCATATTAAGAACTACATAAGTATTTTTAGCATGTTCACTTTACAGAAATTTAATAAGTTTTGGCCCGTAAAAGAATTCCTTTCGAATTTCTTTCGATCTAAAAGTACCTTTTACCTTCTTTCGTCACTTCTACGGAATGCAAAGTTGAACAGATGAGTGATCCTTTCACTTTCGATTCCATATTTTATTCAAGAATTCGCGTTTTTAAATTAAATTTTCTATATTTAAAATAAAATGTTATTGAATGTGGACTATATATCAAAGTTTTTATTTTTCTTATGATATCTTATATTTCTTCTTTTAAATTTATCAAGAACGAAAATATTTAAAATTCTAAAAATAACTGTAAAAAGTTCTTTTTTTATTTTACATTAAAGCGCATATATAATTTAAAAGTCTGTACATGTAAACAAAACCTTTTGAATATTTTTCGAATGACTAACAATAAAAACATAGAAATATAATTCCTTAAAAATGCATCAGTAATCTAAAATTCTTAAATGCAAAAATAAATAAATAAATAAAGATTTTAAGTCTTAAGTAAAAGTTCGATGAGCTTTGATGCGTAAAAATATACCCTAAAGCGACTGCCCAAACCAAACCAACTAATAATAATAATAAAAAATAAATAAACAAAATAAACAAACAAATCATGTGCAGTATCAAAATTAAAATTTAGCTTAAAAAGAATGAAAAATGATACTTTTTTATAATATTTAAATGATTATCGTGTTCAATCTAAATATCCATATAAGAGTTTTTTTACTGTATTTGGGTTATTTATTTGATAAAGGGAAATTCTAATTACTTGTATATTAAAAAATACACGTTTTTCATTATTGCATCCTGCTAGGAACTGCTATAATTTTTCCATAATCATGCACCTTGAAGTTTGTTGCAATCAGGCAGTACACTTCGAGGTAGAAACATTATAGATGTGACACACACACACACATATATATGTACTTTGGGTATCCAAATTATTATGAGTACCTGAAACTTATATGTAAAGGAGTTATTGCGTCAGTGTTGTCGCTGTGAGTTCAGGTAGTATAGAAAGAGGACGAAAAATCATGTTGTTCGCATAGATTATTAACATTTTCAAACTGTACGTAATCGTTTTGTCTTTAAATATGGTTCATATATTAATAACAGGAGACTTGGCATTGGAATATTAAAACCCGAATAAACTACTACGTCAGAAACGCGTTTATTCGGGTTTTAATGGTTCATTTATATTTTCAAAATTTATTTGCTTAATATTTAGTACTTGCTTCTTAAAATAAATTGCTATTAACAATCAAGTTTGTAAACAATAACAAAGTTGCCAAACAAAAACATAGATACAACAAAAATAAGGCGAGCGATTGTGTGAGCTGGAGAGCTCGAGGGAGTTACAGCCGTTGCCAACAGGGTCATTGCAGTCGCATTTTGGTTATCATTGAGTGTGCGGAAGTGTCCTATCTGTATAATAATACAGTCGAACCTCGTTAACGTGAATCTCAAGGGGGATTAAAAATGTGTTCATATTATCAGTAGTTCATTCTATCAGTAACAAATCTTCATATAACAAAAGTAATTTTCATTTTGACGGGGATAGTGGAAACAGTTCATGTTAAAAGTAATTCACGTTAACAGTGTTCATGTTAACGAGGTTATACTGTATGTGGTCTGAATAACACGTAATACAATAATTTCTCTGAACTGAACTTTACGGCACGGAAAATTGGCCGATTATATCCAATCCACAGCATTCTATATACAGGTTGATCCAAAAGTCACAGAAAAAAAAATATTATTCAAAAGTATTGGCGGTTCACAATGCGGTTTTCGCTGAAATGCAGAGAAAAACATGGATTTTTTTTTTTTAAAGTAACAAAAGATTTATTAAAAAATCAGTTTAAATATCTTTCACCAGGTGACGCTTTAATTGTTAAATTGCTTTTTTACAGTGGTGCATTGCCTTCAACAATGTATTTATGACTATAAATATTCAATGTGACGTCTGTCATTCATTATAATGACAGTCAGACGTTACACAATCTGAAATTCTGCTAAAAAAGCTTTAGAATTCGCGATTTAGCGTCATTTGATCAGACGTATCTGTTTAAAATGTGAGAGGATAATATGAATACAGCGCGATGTGTCAGTGAAAAATGTAACTAATATTTTTTCTTTTATAAATATATAAAATCTTTTTTTTTTTTTTTTTTTTTTTTTTTTTTTACATTTTAGTTAAAACCGCATAGAGCTAAAGTCAGTACTTTTGAATAATAATTTTTATATTTTTTCTGTGACTTTTGGGTCACCCGGCATATTATAGGAAGTGTTGGTGGGATGTAATCGGCTGATCTTCCGTGATATAAAGCTCAGATCGATGGATTTATTATAAGTGTTATTGATCTTCTATGAGTAAATTGTGGTCATCAGCGATTTATGAATGATTACGCGGAACGGAGTATAACCTGCTCTGCAACATAAAGCAGAATAACCATGCAGCAAATCGAAACTCTCCTTAAATAAGAGCCATTTCGAATTATTCTTGAGCGCTCTGTGCGCTGTGCAATGATTTGTAGGGACTATGGAAGATTTGTAGGCGCAATTTGTAGGAGCTATGGTCATAATAATTTGGCCACTCAGTGTATGTATATACCGGGTGTCCCATAAGTCTGTAGACATTTTAAAAATTCATAAAAATTGAAGAAATTGGTAGAATTAAACGTGGTTTGGAAAAAAGTTGTTACCGTGATGGGGGAATTTTTTTTTGTTTGTTTTTTGTTAAAGAAAAAAGAATTGTTAAAATTTTCTCCAATAGGAGGCGCTGTACGTGCACAAATCATACATGTCCTAGAAAAACTATATTTATTTGCATGCAGATGTTTACAGGCACATAAATCCTATTCTATGTGTACACCAACACCACAAATTACAGTTTGCAAGAGAGTTACAACACCACTAACTTCTGGTTCAATTGCCGGTTCTTACCCGAGAGAAAACATCTTCAACAATATAACATTTTATATACCAAGCCAGCATCGCAGTTTAAAACTTCATGTGTCCACAAGTTGAAGGCAAAATAAGAAATTGCTGTGTTAATCGTAAAATCGTGCAATTCATATCTCTGATTTGCATATTTTTCCTTAAGAATCCGTGCAGCGCTCTCTATTGAGAAAAAATGTAACTATTTTTTTTTTATTTACAGAAAAAAAAAAGTCCCCCTCTACGAGAATAAGTTTTTCGCAAATCGTTTTCAATTCTACCAATTTCGTCCATTTTTATGAATTTTTGAAATGTCTACAGACTTATGGGACACCCGGCATATATAATACTAAAGAAAGCTAATAAAAACCAAATACGAAAAAAGCTAAAAGCTAAAACGAAAAGGTATATAACAATGCGCAAAATGAAGCAATCAGAAATATAAAATTTATTTAATATGGAATTTAAAACTAAGAAATAAATTAGTGACATCCTAAAATATATGGATGCCTTCATCAGGAGAGGTTTCCGCATGCATGTAAAGATATTTAGAGATAGTTTAGGTATCAATAATATAAGTTAGAAAACTGCCCTATTATAAGGACTCTGTCTTAAAAGGGTATTAATGAAAAAAAAAAAATGGCAGTTATTCGCATTATTTAAGATGAGAGTAAAAAATATCAAGCTTTTTAAAAAACTAATACTATACGAAAATATAAACATTAACTAATAATAAAACAAATAATTAAAACCCTTTATACGTGCAATAATATTTACATACAATAGCCTTGAAATTCGAGGACAGTCCATATTTTGAAATAACTTTTCTTAGTTTTGAAAAATCATAGCAAGGAAATTATTCCTGATTATTATTACTTTTTTAGTCCTCAGTTATTTAGTATAAACTACACCTTCGTCACTGGTGAATTGTAATGTATACATAATGCTAATTTATTATAAAGGTACTCTAATATGGTCGATATACCATACGATAGAAACGAGTTAATCAAGTACAGAAAAGGCCCGAAGCATTATTTCAAAAGTGAAGAATGCTAAAAGTTAACTATTTTGTTTCATTTATATATATTTTATATTTTATTTTATTTTTTAAAGAATACTTTTTTTTTTTTTTTTTTTTTTTTTTTTCAAATATTGTCAACCATACTGCTCTTCTCTCTCAGACCGCTAACTGAGCCTTTTTTTTTTTTTTTTTAATATCTTAGTTTAGATATGTACAGTTGGTAACAAAAGTGTCCGAACACTAGCAAAAATTCTTATGCAAAAAAAGTACACTTCATACAGTTTTGCTAAATAAATCCTTGTCGAATCCTGCTCTTAGTCAGTCTAAGAACATGATTCGATAAGGATTTATTTAACAAAACCGTATAAAGTGTGCTATTTTTACATAGGAATTTTTGCTAGTGATCGTATACTTTTGTTACCGACTGTATATCAGATTACTTTTGAAAATGAGTGTATGATTTTTATGTTATTACATGCGGTCTCATACATATGTTTTTATTAGTAAATTTTTTTTTCATATTTCGAAACGTTCCTTTGTTAGATATATCTGACGTTCTGAAATAATTTGGATCGAATCACAATGATATCACAAGAACAATGAGGAAAGAACACGTGCATAATTACTATTCTTTAAATAATGAAATTTTCACATACAAATATTTCTTTTCCAAGATGAAGGAATTAATTTAATTTTCTTTCTTAAGCAGTTAAAGCTGTGTACTTTAAATTCAGACAAACACTGATTTCCCAGATATTCTTTTGTACACCGTAAACATATTTCAGAAAGGACTAAAAAATGTTTATGTGCCAATTCGAAAAACATTTCCGGTATCTTTCGAAACTATTTGCAAAGAGACACTCAGATATCTCACACAATAGTTTTAGGGGGTTGCGAAATGCTTCTATAATAAAAAGCTGCTGCACGTATATAACGGAAAATTGTTTGTGATCTTTTCTAAAAACTATTTATTCTTTGAGTTTTCTTCTGTGAAAGATTTCTGAATGTGAGCAAAAGTTTTTAAAATCAGGAATTGGTTTATGGCTTCAATAATAGTTTCTTTATAATTTAAGGTTATATTTTTTTCTTTTCTTTTTCTTGTGTAAATATCAACAATTCAGAGTTTCATTGTATCATTGCAAAATATAAACAATGGTATTAAAAAAAGTAATAATAATATGTAGTTATTGTAAAGAAATTTCATTTTTGAAAGATTGCTTAAGATTATTTATTTATTTATGTTTTATAAAATATATTCACCTTTTGAAAAAAGAATAAAATTCTGATTTTCAATATTAAAATTTATTTATTTTCAATATTCAATTTTTCACTTTAATTTTTTCATTCTATAAGATACTGTCTAACCACCGATTAGGTGGAAAGGTAAACTTCCGGTTTACAGGCGGAAACCGACGAGTCGATTTGTTGGAAGGGGTTCAAGCTGATGCTTGCCACTGAATCATTCAGATGCAGATATTCAAGAATAATTTGTTCATTTTCGATATAATTAGTTTTCAAAAATTTATTATTCTTTTGATTTTGTGCATTTTTTAAAAATAATTAAATATTTATTTTATTAAATAAAATTTAATATTCGTTTAATTATTTTAATGAAAGATTAAGTATATATATTTTATTCATATAAAAAACATGAATCAATCATATTCAGTTTGTAATATACATATGCAATTAAATTAAGAAACACATACATATGAATCATCAAAATATGTAAATTCTGTCTCTCTCCATTCTAATCTGAGATAATTTAAATTAAAAAGTATAAAAACATTTCCTAGTATAATTTGGAATCTTTTGATTTTACGCAATTAAAAAATAAATGCGTTTAATCATTAAAATAAATAAATACATTTTCAATTTGTAACAATTAAAAGCAACTAAATTAATGAACAAATGAAAAGTAAAGATTTCAAAATATATAAATAAAAATATGATGTGAATAAAAAAAAGAAAAAGAAATGACACGGAAATATTTATATTCCTTGTATAGAAAAACATATATTAGAATTTGGAAAATAAATAAATACAAATTTAATTTGAAAATTAATGTAACAACTTACATCTTTTATTCTTATTTATATGTTAATTATTCATTAGAGGAATATTCCGAGTCACTTTCCGTTTCTGTATCGGAATTAACAGAGAAACAAATAGGATCACATAATTCTTCGATAATTCCGTCTTTATCCCAATATTCTTTTTCTAAATTAAGTACGTGTTTGCAGTAATTTTGCCAGTTCTTTTCTGATATACTGCTGATGGCTTCTTCGGAAATTTTTAATAAATTGGACATCGCTAGATCTCCAGTAGCATTGTGATTTCGCACATAATTTTTTAACTCGGCCCATGCATATTCAATAGCATTCAAATCACAATGATATGGTGGGAGGCGCAAAACCGAATGTCCATGCTCTTCCATCAAAGAATCAAATTTATATGTTTTAACTGCTGGTGAGTTTCGTTTTACAATATCTAGTAGTTCGATTTTTCTGCTAGAAGAACAAAAAGAAATATTATTTTTTGCAAGCCAATCCATTATCTCTTCTTTCCTCTGGGATGAATTGGGAGGCTTGTTTAATTGTATAGAGTGATAAGGAGCATTATCAATGATTAGAACTGATTTAGGAGGGAGATTTGGGATTAATTTCTCTCGGGCCCATTTCTCAAAAATCGCAGAATTCATTTGCCCGTGATAATCTCCCGTTGAAGCATTCGCTTTATAAATTAAATTGGTATTGGGTAAAAAACCCATTTCTCCACCTGCACATAAAACAATAACACGGCGAGATGCATTTCCTGTTTCTACAACTCCAAAAATTTCGGAAGACTGCCAACATTTTCCAAATGTGAGATTGCTGTCCACCCATGTCTCATCTATGTAAACGATAGGCCTTTTCTCATCTCTATATTGCTTGATGCTCCTTAAGAATTTTGTTCTTAATAAAACTATGTCGGATCTTTCCATAAGAATTTTTCTTTTATTCTGAGTTTTCTTCCAACTAAATCCGATCTCGTGGAGAATTTTTCTCAAAGTTTCTCTTCCCCAAGCAAAATTTATTTTTTCTTTGATCACGGGAAGCAGTTTCGATATTGTTGGAACTTTTTTCTCTGTTATATAAAAATCCCGCACTGTTCTTCTTATCACATCAATATCAAAGGAATCGATTTTCAAATGAGATGTAGATTCTCTTTTCTGCTTTTTTTGTGGAGAGCAGAATTCAGGATTTTCCTCATCGTTTGCTTGTTTTCTAATGTTATACACACTTGATAAAGAAATTCCTGTAAGCATGCTCGCGCGTTTCGAAGACTGGGTTATAGGAATTTTTACTCTCCCTAAACGTGCTTCTTCATCACACACTTTAATAACATTATAAATAATTTCTTTCGAATTACTTCGAAATCCTTTAGACTTAGATGTTCCAGCCATTCTATCTAATTTAAAAACAATTTTTTTCAAACGCAAGTCGAATTCACAAATTCTAGAACGAAAATAATACTTTAAAAAGAAAGAGTATGAAGCGCAGTCACTATCACGTGGAAATGAAGGAGAACGAAAAACGCGTCAAGAAAAACCCCTCCGCTATTAGTTCCTCCTCCCTACTAGATCGCTCCATTTAGACTCGTCTTTTTTGGCTGCGTGCCAATATTCCACAGAAAGCGATGTTGGACAGTATTTAGTTATTATACTAAATATTTTCCCAGTATAGTTATTATTATTATTATTATTATTATAGTACGAAATATTTAATTAAAAAAATAGTTCTTTATATGCAACATTATTAACTCGAGAATTCATTTAGAAGTTATAACTTTTAAACTCAGCTACGTTTGTCGACGTTCATTCTATCTTTCGTTTGGTTTCTGATCACTAGTGGCACAGAAGTTCTGCTGCCAATGCTGGCAGATGGAAAGGGCCGAGTTAAAATAAAAGTTTCTCTCGCTGGCCTAACTGTTCGGAATTTTCCTCAGTTTTTCTAGAAACTCACGTGAATATGTATAATATGTCTCAGAAAGACCCTCATAAAGTACATCCTATGCAGGCCTAAGTCACACGCGTAGACAATCGGACTTAATATATACGTCTACCATCCACTTGATTTTCTTGTTACCAACTGTTACCTTTTTATAAAAATGTATAATTCATAAAATATAAGAAGACATTAATTATTTCCAATTTGTGTAAACCAAGAAAGAGTGGTATGACTTCGAGGCCTTATCAAAAGCGCTTGGGCTACGTTTTGAAGAAGAATGTTCTAAAGAATGCAGTCGTCTCCAGTTAAAGTCCCGTTACCAAAAAGCAGGTGAAAGTTTACAAGAGCTGGCATCGGATATTCAGAGACTATCACATCTGGCTTTCTCACACTGTCATGTTGAAATTCGTGATGGTTTGGCTCTCCAATACTTCATCGATCCCGTGTGAGATCGAGAGACTCAAAAAGCCCTTAGACTCGCCAATACCAAGGATATCGGGTCAGCTTTGGCGTATGCACAGAAGATTGAGGCAGTCCAACAAGCTTCCAGTAAAGACCACCACACCATCAGAGCAGTCTCTCTAGATGATTCACAAGCTGATCTGGAGAAAACAAAGGAAAATATGGTCGACATCATACGGATATTACGCACTTTGGTGAGTACTGAAGAAGATAAGAATCCGAAGATGAAGTGTTGGGGCTGTGGAAGAAATGGACACGTGAAAAGAAGCTGCCCAACTCGACAGAATAATAATAACCAGATTTCAAAGTCATTGCAGGGGAACTAAGGAGAGATAATCTCGTGAGGCACAGGTTGCGCGAAATTAGAGAGCCCCAATTTTCAGTTTTTCATGTTTCTTCGAGAGTGGAGGCGATAATGGACTTTATGGTCAAGTAAACAACGCTTCTTGCCGTATGATTCTCGATACTGGCGGAAAAGTAACCATCGTCAGAATGGATGTAGCACAAGAACTTAAACAGAAGATTATCTGGACGCCGCCCTATGTTAAACTCCAGACTGTGACCGACGATGAAATTAAAATTCAGGGCAAAATAAAATTGACCATCACATTTGGAAATTCCAATTACCAAAATATGTCATATATAGCAGACGTAAGAGATCCTCTAATTCTTGGACTTGATATCCTGTGAAAATATAGTTTTCAATTGGATTTTAAGAATAATGAACTGCATTCCAGTTCAGATGACACCGCCGTGTTAAACATTAGACATTCAACCAATTTATCAGATAACAGCGAAATCCGAAATTTTCATCCCTCCACACACTGAGACAATAGTACCTCCTAAAGAACAATACTTCTGCTCTGGACTGATTGTATACCCGAATCCAGACAATAGTCTGAAAGGAGTTCTAGTAGCTTCATCTGTGGTTGACCTTTCAAATAGCGTTATTCTGTGAGAGTCGCCAATATTAGCGACAAAGTAAAGATAGTGAAGAAAGATGACGTGTTAGAAACCTGCACTCCGGTAACAGGCATTAACAACGGAATTGCTCAAGAATGCAGAGTTAAGAATTGAACAGAGATATGCTGCAGAAAAGCTTCTCTACGTGCATAGTTAGAGAGCTGTTTTCACAAACACATGAAGACGTTGGAATGATGAGCATCACCTAACACAGAATTGACACAGGAAATCACACACCAATCCAGCAACATCCGAGAAGACTTCCATTTGCTAAGCAGGAGGAGGTGGCTGAGCTTCTAAATGAGATGCAGCGTAATGATATCATCAAACCATCAACGAGTCCTGGGGTCTCTTCTATAGTTTTGGTGCAAAAGAAGAACGGTTCAACGAAATTCTGCGGGGATTATCCCCATTTGAATGACATCACGAAGAAAAATAGTTACAATCTTTCTAGAGTTGACGACACAATGGACACATTTGCTGGCAATCAGTGGTTCTCGACTTTGGATCTGAAGAGCGGCTATTGGCAACTAAATTTACAACCTGATAACAGTGAGAAGACTGCATTCACTACGGGACAAGGACCGTGATAATTTAAAGTTATGCCTTTTGGATTATGTAAAGCACCTGCAATTTTGGAGTGCCTGATGAAGACACTGTTAAAAGGAATTTCCTATGAAGCCTGTCTTGTAAATTTGGATGATATTATCATTGTGGAGACTACTTTTGAAGAACATTTAAGAAACATCCGTAAGGTGCTGGAAAAACTCGGAATGGATAGCCTCAAATTGAATCCAAGTAAGTGTAACTTGTTCCGTCGTGAAGTGAGTTATCTTGGCCATATAATCTTTGCTGAAGGTGTGAGAATGAATTCCGAGAAGATCTCTGCGGTCAAGAACTGGAGTCGCCCAGAAAATATCGATCAATTACGAAGCTTCCTTGGCTTATGTACATTCTACAGGGAGATCGTGAAGGGTTTATCAAATTGGCTGAACACTGGATTATAAGAGCGACTAATAGTAAGTAGAGTTACATCCTAATGACCGTGAGAAGACTACATACACTACGAAAGAAGGATTGTGGCAATTTTATGTTATGCCATTTGGATTATGTAATGCACCTGCGACTTTCGAACGTCTAATGGAGACAATGTTAAAAGGATTTTCCTATGAAGCCTGTAAAGTGTATCTTGACGATATTCTCATTGAGGGACGCATTTTTGAAGAACATGCTGGAAAAACTAAAAATATCTAACCTAAAATTGAATCCTAGCAAGTGCAACTTGTTCTGTCGTGAAGTGAGTTATCTCACCCATATAATCTCTCCTGAAAATGTGAGAACTGATCCCGAGAAAATCTCTGCAGTCGAGAACTGGAGTGGCTCTAAAAAATATCCATCAATATCGAAGTTTTCTGGGATTATGTACATATTACAGGAAGTTCATGAAGAGCTTTTCAAGTATTGCCAGAAGCTGACGGCAGCTAAACAAATCTTCCTGTGGTCAAAAGAATCCGAAAAAGCTTTCAAGAGAGTAAAAAAGGCTTTCACAAAACTAAATTAAAAACTGGTGTACAATCAATATTTAAAATTTAAAACTTCTTCACACACCATAAAATTTAAGCCAGCTTTTAGTCTTGCTTTTGCCTCAAAGGCAGTAGCACGTGTTTTTTGCACCTGAAGAAGAAAGGCCTCGTCCTTTCAAAACCGGTCTTTCTGGCTTAAATTTTACGGTGTGTGAAGATTGTTGTAGGATTTAAGGCCGATTGACTCCTGATGTGTCCTAGGCCTAGAGGGGGAATGCCCTCCGTGGGGGTCTTTCTAAGGGGTCCTAGCCCGTATTTACGCGAGTTTCGGAGGAAACCACGGAAAACTCCGAAAGGCTAGGTCGATGAGCGCGACCTGGGATCGAACCCGGCACCTCCCATCTACCAGCTTTGAGCGCAGAACCGCTCAGCCGCTGGTGGGCCGGTGTGTGAATAAGTTTTAAAATTTAAATATTAAAGATGCTTTAACATCATCGCCTATTTTGTCGTATCAACAGTCCGACAATCAGTTCATACTTGACACTGATACAAGCCATAAAATTGTTGGAGCTGTTCTATCACAGAAAGTTGATGGCCTTGAGCTTATTGTTGCTTACTGGAGTACATGATTGTTTAAACCGGAGCGAGACTATTGTACCACCAAGAAAGAAGTACTCGCCATCATAAAAGCCATAGAAAATTTCCACCATTATCACTATTGTGGAATATTCCTACTCTGGACTGACCACGCTTCTTTAACGTGGTTGCTTAATTTCAAGGATCCGGAAGGCAATATTGCCAGGTAGATACAGTGCCTCCAATAGTTCGAATTCGAAATATGTCATCGTAAAGTGACTCTACATGGAAATGCAAATGACTTTTTCCGGAAGCCTTGCTTGGAAAGCTGCAAGTACTGATCTAGAGCCGAAGAGAAGTACCAGCTGATAAATCCAGTTGCTTCCCAAGCTACAGTTTCAACGTCATTGAATATGGACCTGAGGCGTGATAAGGAATTTAGACAAGCCCAGTTAGAAGATCCTGCCATAAAGCCAATACTATAATTCAAGGAGAAGACCAGCAGCAGACAATGTGGAAATACCCTACCTACCTGGCACGACTTTTCCACATGAGCCTCATCACGAAATGTTACTGGGCACTCTGGGACTCTCTCCATGGGAGAAATGGCGTATTGTACAGAACACGGGTGTCTGACGATGGACGGAACTTCAAGTGACAGATATTGCTACCAAGTTCAAAGGTTCCGGACGTTCTAGAGCAGATACGCAGTAACTCTACCGGAGGCCATTTTTTAATAATGAATACTCTCCAGAAACTTCAAGAACGTTTCTATTGGTACAAGACAAGGGAAGACGTGGAGAAATGGCGCAAAACTTGTCATGCTTGTGCGGCACGTAAAAGCCCGAAGAAACAAAGCGGAGGAAGATTTCATTGGCATAAAGTGGGAGCAACATTTGAGCGGATCGCAGTCTACATCTTGAATCTTTTGCCACAAACATCCAGAGGAAACAAGCGCATTCTCGTAGTGATGGACTATTTCATCAAGTGGCCTGAGGCGTATTTCATTCCCGTCCAAGTGGCATGCACAGTTGCAGTAGTTCTAGTACAGCAATGGGTGCCAAGGTATGGTACACCCATACAGCTTCATACTGATCAAGGCATGAATTTCATCTCTGCAGTATTCAAATGACCGTGTCAGCTACTCGGCATGGACAACGTCCCTACATTCGGACTGCATTGTCGAGAGATTTAATCGCACCATCCTGAATAGCCTCTCTTTTCTAATATTAAGGAACCAGCAATATTGGGACTTGAAGCTGCTGTTGTTCTTGCTGGCGTCCACGAAACTACTGGCTAAACTCCAGCTCAAATGGTGTTTGGACGTGAACTTCATCTTCCATGTAATTTCCTGTTTGCCTACCCATCAGATGGGCCTTCATCACCAGAGGAGTATAGTCAAGACTTCCAGGCCCGATTTGAACGCGTACACAACTTTCTTCAGTAGCAATGTTGCCAGACTTTGCGACTTTTTTTATTCAATTGTCACCGATAATTTCGAGGAGTGATATTTGATATACATAATCGATGATTTTTCGATTCGATTTGTCTATTATGTATATCAAATATCACTTCTCAAAATTATTAGAGACTATTGAATTAAAAAGTCGCAAAGTCTGGCAATATTGTTCGGTAACGGCTTCACATGGCAACGGAGACAATGAAAAAGAGATATGGCCTAAAGTCTACACAAAATAAATTCATTGAAGGAGGCAAAGTTTGATTGTGAAAGCCTGTTCGACGTAAAGGTCTATCCCGCAAGCTGCAGTGTAACTTGGACGGTCCCTATACAGTCCTAAAAAGACTGAAAGACGTTGTTGTTACAATTACTAAAACACCTTCATCAAAACCGGAGGTAATACATTACGAAAGGTTAGCCATCTACCACAGTTAACGGTATTGTAAATTTTGTATATGTGTAATGTAAATATCTGTATATAAATATATGTAGATTTTTGTGAATTTTGTACATATTTCAATTACTTAATTCTGTAATCTGTATTATAAATTCCATGGTTGTATGCAACTTAGATTTTGTATTCTGTATTGTATAGTTTGTTTAGTTTTGGCTCCCTGACCAAAGGTTGTCCTTCTGAGGGGGGGGCCAATGTTACAAATTTGTAAATAATACTAGTTATTTTTATATAATTTCATTTTAAATGGCTTAGTCAGGTTATAAAATATTGGTTTTCAGCATTTCTATATTGTTTTCTCATTAAAATAGCTAATTTTCCTTTAAAAACCCTTTAAAAAGTTTCACAAAGGCCTTAGCGGAAATTTGGCGACTTTTTTGTGACCTTGGTGAGAAAATCCTTATTATCGTTATCTCGAATATCTAAGCTCTAACTTCGTTGGTTGAGAAGTTACTAGAACATTCTCATTTTTCTACGGGGATATATAAGAAATCGAATCGCAGCCAAGTCATTCTGTTTTAGCCAAGTCATTGCTGCGTAAATAGCTCCTAACTGAACCTACTTGATTTCAGCTTATTGTTGTGTATTAATGCTTTTCTACAGTTTATGCTGTGAGTTTGATGTTGTCAGCTGTTATTTAAGCTGTGTTTTCTGGTGAAACTGAAGTTGATACTTCGTTTGCGGACCTGTAATTTTATAGAATTTAGTATAAATAAACTTTTAAGTCTCTACAAGATTTGTCTTTCATTCTCAGGCAATTCACTAACCCCGTGTACGCAATAGTATCTTTCATTCAGACCCTTAAAAGGATACTGATAAATTACGTACAACTAAAACTCCATGATACTTACGTACATGATATCTACAACTGAAAAACAATATGTTAATGTGCTGTTTAATAATACTTATGCTATAAATAAACAAAATGAAAAAAATACTATAGAAGTTTTTACTACAGAATGTTTTTGCTAAACTTGTAAGGTAGTGGATGTCTCACTCACTCAATCGCTCGGAATCTTGGTGAACTTGTAAGCGTAGACCGTTGATGAAGAGTTAGGTTAGTTGAAGGAAAGGTGGCTAGTCGAATTTCGACTAGCTGGCATTGTTTTCGGTGGAAATATAAAAAGTATTTACAACAAGGTTTTGGATGTTGGAAAGTTTTGGAATTCACTTATATGTGAGTAATTTCATTTTAAATATTTTAAGGTGCACGAAGCGAAGTATTTCTTCAGTTAAACTATTTCAGTCAGTTACAGAAAATTGTATGTGCTCTTTTGGAGAGTTAGTAAGATGAACATTCGCTAAGAAGAGTTCTGTCTGGAAAATCGTCAAGTTTAAGAACATTGGTAAATTAAATAATTTTCACACACTTTAACACTAAAAGGTGTTTTTTCTTAAATTTAAGCAAAAAGAAAAGTACAATCACGTTGAATAATCGTCCCAATCTTTTTTTAAATGCTGTAATAAAAGAGTTGGATTTTATGCAACTTGTTACCATTGACTTTTTGACATTAACACAAAACAATAATGGGGAAAATCCGGAGGCACCAGCCTTTAAAATACCTCCATTTTACGATTAATTGTTTTTCTGTAAGGAGTATAAAAAAATTCGTATGGATTTCGACCAATGAGCACATCTTGTTTGAAGTGCATGATGAAAACTTCATGTAGTTAAAGATTTAGTACATGATATTCCTTAGTGATGAATTAGTAAATTTTGAATTTTTTTAATTCATGAACATTTTTATGTCTGTTATTGTCGTTATTATTATAGTCGTTTTTTCCCATGGATAAAGATACATATATATATGTATTACATTATAACACTATAATTTCCAAATGTTGTTTGTGAATTTTGAAATATATTCTAATAATATTAATGGATCTAATAATGTTCTTATATTTGATCTGATAAATGGTATTTTATGTGTGAATCGAACCTCAAACCGATATCACAGTATGAAATAAAAAACAAAAGTTTTACCTAAACTAGCTGATGTCTAAAACTAAATGTATGGAACTTTAAAATAAGAGAATAAACATGCTTCAGTTTGTGAATTTATTTAAAAACATCTTTTTTTTATGCTGTTTGTAGCACTTTATATATATGTAGTTCATAAAAAGACCTTAGAAAAATATCCCTAGAGGTAGTTGTTTTCAAGCATATATTCATGCATTTTATGTGTTTTAAAAGATTATATAAGTTTTCCATCTAAAAGGAATCGTTTTAATGCATTAACAAATACTACAAACAAGTACAAAATAATTCATTGCATTGGAATTTATTTTTAATATTTTTTATGTTTATATAACGCGTTTTTTAAAAGAATAAAATTGTACAATATTAATAAATCAATATTTAAGATAATTTTCTAATGTTATATTTTTAAAATATGCAGGCCTGTCAGAGTTCCTAATATTTTACGCTCATTTTATTACATTGTTACCACTACATTAAAACGATACTTTTTTACATAATATTTTAGCACTGAAGCATTCAAACATATTCAAAAAAGATTTTTTATTGACGATAGTGATGAAAATATAATAAAGTGCGAGTAAAGCTTTAGGAACGCTGAGAGGTCTGAATGTGTTATAAGCGCGTATAAATAATGAATAAAGTGTGGTTTTTGAGTAGACATTAAACTCTTATGTTCAAAAAAGAATTTCATAGAAATTTTATCCAATTATATGAAATTATTTTCTAATCTGTGTGGAATGCGTGATTTTTCTTTTAATTTTTGAAGATAATTTATTTTAACCAGTGGTGCAGTTGACATTACAAAAGTACATACAGTATAAAGAGCAGAATATAGCATTGTTTTCAGTATCTTAAACTCGGTATTAAAGTATACTGTGTAATACGTTATGAGAATTTTTTTTTTCGTTTTTTTATTATATTTATTTTATGGAAATAAAGCAGAGTTATAAAAAATTTTATTGTGTTTTTTAAAAGAGTATTGTTCATTCTACAAGATAATGGTGTTTGACTTTTCAACTTAATTTTGTGTGTGTGTGTTTTCAGATCATTAAAATGTAATATCAAGTGGACAAAAATGAACATTTCCTACACCTTTAACTTTTGAAATTTGATCTAGGTGTTAAGCCCAACGATGATGCTCGTAAAATTTAATTTTTTCATGTAGAAGGAGTAATGCCTAAAAGAAGTGGTCGCCAACGGGTGGTCCGTAGATCACCTAGCTGTCTGTGATGAATCTTACTTACAAGGAAACATTCAAAAGGTGTCATCTTCAAAAAGTATTTAAAAAAAATATATGTGATTCTATTCTTAATAAAACACCAGAAAATGGAAAAAATATCGGCTGAAATTAATTACAGCGACCACAAAAAATTATTAAAATTAAGCATATTTGGCGATTTCACACTGCTAGGCTTATTGATTTTGAGTACTTGGCGGAAAAGCAAAACACGGTTCTGTTCGTACACGGCAATCTCGGTGCTAGCAAACGTATTTCCTAACAGCGCTAAATTGCCAAATATGTTTAAATTTGATAATTTTTTGTGGTCGCTGTAATTAATTTCAGCTGATATTTTTTTCATTTTCTGGTGTTTTATGAAGAGTAGAATCACGTATATTTTTTTCAATACTTTTTGAAGATGACACCTTTTGAATGTTTCCTTGTTAGTGGTCCACAGAAAAATTCTGAGATTATTTGCATTTTTTAATGTTTTATTTGAAATTATACTGATGTTAATTTTAGCCTCAGAATTTTCTGAGTAACTCATACGCATAACACTAGACTTCACAACTATCTGTATGAGAGAGAGTATAAATGGAATTATCCCAAAAGTTTCAGTGAAATCAGGAATAATTCTCTCTTTGAATTTCTGATCTGCATTGAGTACCTAGCTTGAATTCTAGGAAGTCTAAATTTATTAAAATATTTGAATTCTTTAAAGGTCTAAAATGGACGTCAAAAACAGAATTTCGCATAGGATTTAAATGATATAATGTTATAATATACATATCAAAAGATTTAGTAATGACACTTTTTTACCTGGAAACTAACAGGCTTTACTCGCTTCGCTGGTCACTATATTTAAATGAAGTCTCAAAATTCTATATCATTTTTAATACAATAAAATTTTAAAAAAATATAAAGACATTGAAATTAGTCGAAACCTCAATTAAAATTCCCTCTGTCTTCGATAGTGGTTTTCCTGCTCGCAACTTTATGAATATTGGGTCCCCACTGCCTTCGCCATTGCCTTACTTGCTTTCTACTCCTTCCTTCCCGCGGGTAAAGTTCGAAGTTTCAAGTAATTCCATGCAAATGCATATTACGAACACTCCCCCCCCCCCTTCCGCCAAAACTCGCTATCCTGAGGTAATCTGGAACAAAGTTAAGCTTTAAAATGTGTTTTTGATACCCAGCTTTTTTTTCTTTTTTGCCAAGTGTGGGGGAAAGTGCGTATTTTTGCAAAATCGCTTTATAATGCGCGTTGGATAAGCATAACCCACTAACACAGGAAAAAAAATCGCCTTTTTGAGATGATATGGAGCAGAGTTACCATTTAAAACGTGTTTTTTCAGGGGAACTGGGCACTCAAAGGGGAAAATGGGTGGAATTTAACGAAATCTCTTTCTACTACTTGTTGGATGCGTATAAACAAACGTACGTTAAAAGTCACCTTTCTAAGATAATTTGGAGTACAATTACGGATGGAAACATGTTTTTTGACCTCCCCTCCCCTTAAGGGTGGTGTAAGGAGGAATTTTACAAAATACCTCTATAGTGTATGGTGGGTACGTATAACCAATCGACACATAAAAAATTCGCTTTCTTGAAATAATTTGGAACAGATTTACTCCTTTAAGCGAATTTTGTTCCCATTTCCCCGACTTTAAAGAGAAAAGGGGGAAGCTCAGCAAAATCCCTTTATAGTTCGTTTTTGGTACGCATAACTAACCCGCAAATTAAGATTAATCATTTTAAGATAATTTGAAGCAAACTTACGCTTGGAAACGTGTTTATAGTCCCCTGCCGCCCTAAAGGAAGGAAAGAGAGAATTTCCTAAAATCACGTTACAGTGAGTATTGGATACACATAAACAACCCTCACGCCAAAATTCGTGACAGAAGCTTCCATAGATACCTCAAGACAAATTTAGTGTTAAAAGATATGTCTCGAATTTGTCACCTCGTATTCCCCCCCCCCCCCCAGAAACGAAAATCGCAAAAAAACAAAAAATAGTTTTTGGAAATATCCTCATGAAGACGCACGGCCGTTTTCAACATATTTGTACCATTATTGGTTGAGTTCAACTCGAAAATTCGGATTTTGCAAAATTTCCCTCCGAAAATTTTTTTCCACCTTCCTTCCCACATTAAAAATAGAAAAATTTTAAAATCGAAGAAAATAGTATTTTTGTTCTCAAGTCTAGTCTTCCGATGAGCATTTTCTTCTCCATAAAGTAATTTGAAACAGAGTTATGCTTACAAACGTATTTCTGCCTCCTGCCCCCAAGGAAGGGGGGGGGGAGGGGGAAGAATTTGCAAAATCCCGCCTTAGTGGAGGGTCAGGGTTCAAAAACCAACCTGCAAGTCAAAATTTGTGACTCTATCTCCCATAGAATCGCCATGGCTGTATTAAGTCAGTGAGTGAGTGAGTCAGGTTAACTCTTTTATATATGTAGATAGCAATTTATCACTACAGTTCGATCTTTCCTCTGGAGTTTCTTATAATATGGCAGAAATCAAAAAGTTCTCAGGTTTCTTCCCTATAATTGTTTTGTTACAATCAAAGAAACTTTAAGCACCGTTCATAGAATTGAATAAGTATTTACGTTTTTCTTATTGTAAAAAAAGCATTTGCAATGTCTTATATTAAATAGGTTTATTTAATGTTTATAAAATGGGTTTTCTCTGATTAAAATTTGAGAAATACATTTGTTTCTTATTCATTCATATTAGTGGTCTGTGGGATTTTAAATTGTGAATTATTCGTCAGTGGGATTTTAAATTGTAAATTTGTTGGTCCGTGAAGTCGAAAACATTGGTGACCGGTGCTTTAAGGTATCATCTGCTGCTGATTTTTACGCTTCAAAAATGAAAATCTTAAGCTGAAGAACGGGTCAGACTCGGATCCACCAACTTAATCCCATGAAAGCGATTCAACAAATTGTTGTACTTCAAATGAAGAATGAATTGGCGAAGCAAGTGGGTTGCACCAAAACCACTGTGGTGAATCATCATCACTCTATCAGCAAGGTTGAAAAGCTATTTGCTTGGATACTGCACACTGAGCAAAATCAATAGAAATCAAAGCTTAACAATCGACGCCAGTTGTCCTACCCGATATTGCGAAATACATAGTTTCAAAGAGCTCTTTATCTACCGTATAGTTACCGGCGGTGAGAAATGATTTCTTTACGTTAATATGATGCACCAAAAAAAAAAAAAAAGTGTGAGCAACAGCGATTAAGCAACTACGAAGGTAACTACAGGCACTCTACTCAGGTTTAGAGCCCACGTGAAACCGATCTCCGCCTAAAGTAACTACGAAGGAATAACGGGGCTATAAAGGAATAAACTATTACGAATTTCTTGAACGGAACTAGACATTCAGTGTAAAATTGAATGTCTGGTTCCAACAATTGCCCTAACTTAAAGAAATAATTCAGTGGAAACTACAGAATACAAAAGCAGAAGAATGCAGAAGAATGCAAAATGGCATTCTTCTGCAGCCCGACAACGACAATCTGACCAAGGCTGTAAATTTAAAACCATAAATGGGAAGTACTGCCTCGTTCTCTATACTGAATAGATCTAGCCAGGAAAGATTTTGATCTCATTCGATTACTTTTAAGCAGGGCCCTCGAAAGAAATCGTCTAAGGCGGGACAGAACCGTTCCTGGGCCCTCCTCTTTTTTATATAACACATTGAAAAAAATCATAAACATTTGTATTTTTGCAATATTTACCAGAGTGCATGACACCTCGGCTCATTCTAAGGCCATTTCTGTGTTGAATTTTTTTTTGAAGTTGCACGAGACATATAGTTTTACTGTTATTTAAAAAATGCATTTTTTAAAGAAACTTTATTATTTTTTTAAGTATTCAACATCACAGAACATTTACCTAAGCATTGGGAACGTAGGTAATCGTGAAAATTTTTTACCTCAGTTTTTGAGTTTTTTACACGTTTTGATGAGTGAGGAATGTTAAAATTCTAAAATCGGCATGACGTTCGTCTGAAGGGTGTCAGTATATTAGTGTGTTTGCTTGTTTGTTAGATTATATATACGATATCTCAAGAACAAATAATCGCTGAGAGGTCGGACCAGCCTTAAAATATCACTTATGATGCTTGCAAGAACTCTATTGATTTGAGGTAGGTTGTAGAGATTAAAGCCGATTGACTACACAACGGACCTAGGCCTATATGTGGGTTGTCCTCCATGGGGGTCTTTTTAAGTGGTCCTAGCCCGTATTTACGCGAGTTTCAGAGAAAAGCCACAGAAAACGTCAAACGGCTAGGTCGACGACCTATTGATATGAAACATTATAATTTAAAAACCTCGTTAAGTTATTTGAAATTTACGATTTTCTTAAGACGGGAGAATAAAGCAAAATTTCGCTTAAACATGCATTAAAAGGAATATTTTTTCTGTAAAGATGGGATACTCATGGGAAATCAAAAGAGTTTTAAAATATCAGATATGCTCCTTACACGAAAATAATTAATTATAAAAATTCCTCTTTGAAAACTTCGTAAGTTATTTGAAATTTACGAATTTCTTAACATGGCAGAAAAGGGCAAAATTTTTACAAATTTCCATTTTGAGGGATATTTTTATCGTAAAGATTTCAGACCACTTTTAAAATATCGTTTTTGATACTGGCTTGAACATAATTAATTATGAATATTCTAATTTGAAAATGTAAGTTTTTCGAAATTTAAGATTTCCTTAACATATCAGAATAGAGCAATATTTAAAAAAAAATTGCATTATGGAGATCATTGCATTGGAAATAGTGTGGAATTGCATGAAAACTAAAATATGAAACTAATCCCAATAAAATTAATTAACAAATCAGAATAAGATAAATGTATCGAACTAAATGGTGACTTGCCTATGAAGTAGGGCATTTCAGTCTGTGATCGTGTGAAGAAGCCGTCATATTCACTTTTCTTAACATGAATGTAGCATCCCTGCAGTAGAAATTTATTAGAACAAATACATAATGGCGAACTGAGCAGACTCCACTTCTGCCAACTAGTTTCTTATTTTGATCAGGTCCTGGCCACACTGGAACCTTTTTAACATTAAAACGGCCAAATATGGTCATTTTCTCAACAAAACTGATTTCTTTTGCGGTGAATACACTGTAAAAAAAAAAATCCCTTACGGGGAAAGCCCGGCAACAGAGATTCCAGACAAAGCCCCCCCTCCTTCCGGTTAGACCGTAAATTAAGTATATAATAACCTTAAATTACGTTACATGCCTGTAAAAAAACGTTTTGCCCATAAAACCAATGTTTTCTTTACGGGCTTTGTCTGGAATCTCTACTGCCGGGCTTTCCGTGTAATCTTACGGGATTTCATTTTTCTTTCTTCTTCTTCTTTTTTTTTTTTTTTTTTTTTTTTTTTTACAGCGTAAGATTGCTCTATTTGTTTGAGTTTTAAAACACACAAGAAGGCAATGGGTTTGCATTTTCTGATGCTTTGATTTAATATTTTGAATAGTTCAAAATTGATTGCCAAAGCGAGAATCATTAGTGATGTCTTCGTTTTGTTATAGCAGATCATTAGATATAAACCTGGAATCTTTTGCATTTAAATGGCTAAATTTATCAAATTATTACATACTTCGAAAGGATAATAATGTTCTAATAGCCGATAAGAGGAATAAAGTTTGTGATAGGAATAATTCTTCTGAATAATTCTTCTTAATTCTAATTCTTCTAAGAGAAATAAAATTCGCAAAATCTCAAAAATATCAACTTAAATGCAACCTCATTCTATTGCTTAGTAAGAGAAACAAAATAATTTTTAAACAAAATATAAGTTTCTACTCTTGATAACTTTTCCATTTAAAAAGAAAACTAAGCACTTCACTCTTTTTCTTTCTTTTTTTTTTTTTTTTCCTACTCTGATATAAGAAAGGAGATTGTGTTAAAGATTTTCTTTTTTGTTCTCATTGTTGAAAATGTTTCCCTCCTATTTCCTTTACACCTTTTCCGTGAAGCCTTACTCTTTTATAAAATGCAGTTTGCTCATTTTCTCTTTCATCTTTTATTCAAGGAAATATGTCTGATTCACATTCGGAAGTTTTTTAGCGCACGAAAGCTTCACAGAATGCTCACTATTTAGAATATTTTTGAAGCTCTAAGCTTTAAAACTATTTGTTCTGACCGTATAAACATTGCATTAAAAAAATCCATAATCTGGTAAAGCAGCGGTTAAAACACTTCCAAAATATTTAACGCGATGATGAATATAAATTTACAAAGTTCTTGACTATCATAATGATATAATAGTTTTTCACTGAGTGTTTGTTATGCAATTTAAAATTCAAATCTACAATTTCTTATAACTCTCCATTAAAAAAAAAAAAAAAAAAAAACTGCAACTTTACGAAATAAAATACTTTTGAAAGAAATGTTATTATTTTTTTAATATATAAAATAGTTCCTTTAACTATGTTTTATCACTTTACTTTACAGTAAATTACAACAGATTGTTAATGTATGAAAATAATATGAATGATCTACAGAAATTATAAAAATAACTATTGAAATGAAACAGACATTCATTATGTTAGAAATTTTTTTATCTTTTGCTGTTTGCCAACTTTCTTAATTTTTTCCAAAGCATTGTTAGTACTTGCCTTTTTTTCAGAAGAAAATGAGTGCTTTTACCCCGAGCAGTATACAGTTGAAGACAAGTGTACAACCAGAGACATTATTTGCAGGGGGTAAGGTGGCTTTCGGGGTATTCGAGCACCCGTAGTCCTTCCTTAGTTAGGCCCTCTCTGAGAAAATATTTATTATTATAAGCGTCGAAACTATGAAGTACAGTCACCCCCCCAAAAAAACACCACCCCCTCACCTAATTTCGCCATAAGTTATCGTAGAAACATGTGATTGGTACCAATGGATTTGTAATAACGTCTAGTTTATAATGGTATAGTTAGATTTTGCTTAAGGGGTCGTGTACATATTAAAACTGGCATCAACTTCATTTTTTTCAATGGTAACCCCCATTTTTTATCATTTTTTTTGGATTCTTTGGACCAAATCATCGCGGAAAATGGTATAGTTTATATATTTTGCTCAATTTTTCATAGAGTTATAAGCTGTCAAAATATGAGGATGCTAATATTAAATGAATGCGACAAACATTAATTCACATCTTCCAAAATAATTATGATATTCAAATTCTGTTTTTTTTATACGATAAAATGAAGTGACCCAAACATATTACATGCATATTTTTGATTAAAAAAAAACATTTTTTGAATTATGAAAATTATTAATAATTTCATATTTGAAAAAATTATGAATTATGACCTATGTTAATTTTTGCATGAATAGAACGGGCATCATCAAAAGCATGGGTTTCCAAATTTACAGCTCGTTCCTAACATTATTTTATGAGTTACAGTGATATTTCATTTTTTACTGCTGTTAGGGGGCCGTCACTTGTTATAATTTGCATCTTCTGTGAGTAAATATCTGTATATATTTTGACGAAAAACAATTTTAATTTATATTTTTGTTATTCTAATTGCTTTCTAAGCAACATTTCGACGTTTATCATACAAATTAGCTAATTTTTATAAAATTATCGCAATGCAGACGAGACATTGTGAAAGAATTCCATAAAAAAATGAAGCCCCGCCTCCATATTGCAGAAACAATATTAAAAAACTAGTTCGCATATTCGTATTTGACTGTATGCATAACACTGGTACGCATAAATGTCAATGGCATTTAATACGTCGAATGCTGAAGACAAAATTTAAATGATTTAATTGCAAATATGTAAAAAAAATTTTGTTTTATAATGTAAAGATTTAGAAAATCATGTAAAGACGTGGCTTCCGTTGCAAAAAGGAATATACACAGCTGCCAATATATTAATTTATTCCGGAGTAATATTAGCCCCTCCTCTAATTCGTGCCACTTATTTTTTAAAAGTATTTTGTCTTATTTTATCGAAATTATGTATTGAAGAAACTTTTTTTATAAAGAAAGTGGTGCGGAATAAAGGCGGGGCTAAAAGTACTCCGGAATAAATTAAAATATTAGCAGCTATGAATATAACCGATCCTGAAATGTCAAGTCTTTCTTCTTAAATGTTACATAACTTTTCCTAGTTTCTCACTGCTAAAATTCTATTTTAACTCAGTTGTCCCTCTTATTTTTACTTGAATATTGTAGGGTTCGTACACCTCAAGTTAAATATTATAATTTAGGAAACGCAGTAAGGCGAGGATTATCGTTTGAAAGAGGAATACGCATTTTTTTTCTTTTTTTTTTTAAAATTATTATAATTAACATTTAATAATTTTTATAAGATTTTTTCAAAAGAATTTTCTGTTTTAATTTTGTTATGACATTTTCGCATTTGTTTACTGTACGTTTGCAATGTTTGTGTTATTTAAATTTTATCGCATGACGTAACATAATATTAAATTTTTATTTAATGTTTTTTTAATACAAAATCAAACAGTGGAAGATTTTTTTTTTCATTAAATATATTATTGAAACAAAGCGCAATATTTTTTATTTTCGATTATTCTAATCACGGCGTAAAATTCACATTTATTATGGGAAAACAATTTTAAACAATGTAATACGTCTTATTACTTTTAAAGGTATAGATTTTTTCACATTTAAAAATAAGAATTCAAGTACAGTAGACGACTGCAGAACGGGGAATATTCGTTCCAGGCAATAGGAAACTTTTTTCTATATCCATATTTATTTTCATATGAATATACATAATAATTATACTCTTTCTAGTGAAAGTATTTGTATTCATATTATTTTGTTTATATAAATATGAATATAAGGAATATTCTTAAGAAATATCGTAAAACACGAATCGTGAAAAAACGTCCACTGGAGGAGTTACAGATTTCCAAATGACGTGAAACTACGTCAGCAGTCGCGAAAATGTTAAATATTCTTTCTCAGATTTTAGTTTAAATCTTGTTATTTATATTTTTGTATATTATCTATTGTTGGTTTGTACGCCTAAAATTAAATGTAAAACTTTATCAGAACAAAAACCCTTAACGGGTTAAAAGTTTGTGACGCAGCATTTTATTTCGATATGAATTGGAAATACGGGTCTTAAAAGTAATGATATCAAATTTAAGTGACGCTTTGCTATTAATTGAAATATATTCAGGGATGGAACACGGGCGCAGAATTCATACCGGAATGTGTTTAAGAAATTTCTGTACCTATAATATCGTCGATTTAAGAGGTAGAAAATTTTCTTACATTGATAGTGGTATGAATTCTGCGCCCGTGTTCCATCCCTGTATATTACATAGATTTTCTTATTTCATCATTTGTTTTTTTTCTTCTATTTACATCACAGTGTATACATAATATTTTCAACTTCAGCACGAAAAAATATATAGAATTTACTCCCTGATACTTTTTTATCTGCACCTCGTGAATTCAAAATATGAGTTTTAAAAGAAATGATATAATTTCTGTGACGCCTCAGTGTTACTTTAAAAGATTTATTTTTAGATTTCATTACAATTACTTTTGTTTTGCTGAATAAAGTATATTTACACATTGAAATAATGCTTTTAATTTTCAAATATACTGTCAAATAATCACACTTTTATTGAATTTATATTATAAATTGAAATTATCTAGTTCAATAAATTGATTTGTCTATTGCGTCACGCTATCCAAAACTGTAAATAAAAATTATGTAAATGTTTTATTTGCATCACACAATCTCTTTGCACACATTTTCACTTAGTACTATGATACAAAGTAACATTTACAAAATTTTTACTTACAGTTTTGGACAGCGTGACGCAATAGACAAATCAATTTATTGAACTAGATAATTTCAATTTATAATCATTATCTATCACAAGAAGTAAATAATTATTTTTCTTAAATATTAAACACTTTTTATTTTCTTTTTTTAACCACTGTTGATATTATTATCATTATTACTGTTATTCCTTTAGCTTGGTATCTAGATTTTTGTTATTCAACATTGTAGGGATCATATGATTCAAGCTATTTAATTTTCTTCGTGTGAAGTGATGTATTTAACTATTCAATGTCTAATAAATAGAAACCTATAAAAATCTTTTAATTCATAAACTAACGCAGAAAGTTCGGCGAATTAGAATCGTTTTTTTATTTTATAACTAACATTTCTGAACTTTTTTTCCGGTGTGAAATTTTATAAATGTACTGGGGTGGTAGATCATGATTTATTTTTTCTAAATGTATAGACGGTTCCCTAACACATTTTCACGTGTAACTTTGTGTAAAATTGATTTAAAATATATAAATAGGTAAGTTTTCCGAACTGCCTTGATCTCAGAAATCTGAATATGGGGTCTTAAATAGGGGTTGTCATTGAAAAAAAAAAGGAGTTTATGCCTGTTTTAATATGTAGATAACCACTTAAGCAAAATCTAACTACACCATTAAAAACTAGACGTTATTACAGATCGATAGGTACCAGCCGCATGTTTCTACGATAATTTACGGCGAAATTAGGTGGGGGGGTGGTGTTTTTTTGGGGGGATGACTGTACATTAACTACAAAAAGTAGTATCACATTAATACGGATTTTAATATATCAAATTGTATCAAATTTATATTACGTTAGGATATAAAATTATTAAATTTAATAAAATTTTTTACAGTTTGTTTGATAAATCATTATTACAACAATGGACGACTCAAATAATTGATGCATTTGAGACACTGCTTCTCGTTTGATAGGCTATTCAAATTTGAGCATAAGCATCACATCCACGAGATTGGGTTTTGTTTGGGAATTTAAATTTGAGCAATAACATACTACTGTATTATTGACGCAAGCTCTGTCATACTTTAAACTCTTTGACAAAGACTTTCTTTCCCTTCTCTGAGTCAAAAACCCAATAACAATCTAACAATCACATTATAATTAAGAAAACTGTCATAAAAGTGTCTATTGATTTATTCAAAAAACATTGTATGAAAATAAGAGTATGATAGGCATCTAGTTTAAACCCCCCCCCCCAAAAAAAAAAAGAAATACTTATTATAATAAATGCATTAGTCTGCTACTGCTCCCTGGTATGTAAAATAAGCGAAACTAGTATATTGTGGCCACCACAAGACTTTCTTCTATATTTTCCTATACAAATTCCCTCAGTAACAATATTGAGGGAAAAAAAAAAAAAATTCCAAGTTTTTTTTTTTTTCGTTAAAAGTAAAAAAAAAATAACTTTGTTTTAAATTATCACATATCTATAGTTCAACCATTCGTTTTAAAGGTATTGACGAGACCTTTCGAAAGATACCCATCTTTGAAATTTACAGCCACCCCGTGGGATACTTCCCCCCATGGGGGGAAGCGATGCCCCCAAATGCCCAAAACTTTTTTCCTAATTAACTACTACTATTAATAATAATTCGTATTAATTTTACAATCACAGGTTAAGAATTACTCTCATTATGTACATTTATACGAAATTTTGTCCTATAATGCCATGTTAAAAATTTAGAAAAAATACGATCACAGCGCCTCCTGGTGTGTGATTGATCCCCAAATCTAATCAGCACCAGTTTATGGCAGGGGCCAACTAATTACCAAGTTTGGTTAAATTTTGTTAATTTTTTTTTCTTTCTTTTTTTTTTTTTTTTTTTTAATTACGATTTTTTTTTTTTTTTTTTTGTAAAAAGTAAAAAATATCGATAACTTTGTTTTAAATTATCACAGATTTATAGTTCAACCATTCGTTTTAAAGGTATTGACGAGACCTTTCGAAAGATATCCATCTTGAAAATTTACTCCCCCAGGGGGGTTGACGAGCTCCTTCACATACAAAAAACTTTTCCCAGTTGACTATCTCTATTATAAATAATTCTTGTAAATTTCATAATGATTATTAAAAAATAATTCTCTTTATGCACATTTATACAAAATTTTGTCCTATATCACCATGTTAAAAATTTAGAAAAAGTGGGATGGCAACGCAACCTGTAAGGCAATTTTTACCAAAAGTTGATAGGCTCCAATTTATGTCAGTGTGCAACTATATACCAATTTGTTGGAAATTCTGTGCAGTAGTTCCTGAGATACAGTTGCCACAAAATTTTGTCACACACACACACAGACAGACAGACAGACATTTTCTAAAAATGGTCAAATCGTGTTCTACAGCTCTCAAAACGTGTAAATCCATCAAAATCCCGAGGTCGAAAATTTTTACGAATTCAATACTTTCTTCTATTGAATATAGAAGAAAGTAAAAACAAGCAATTCCGAGTATAGGATTTGACATATATTTAATAGTTAGATTCGAACGGCTTAGAAACATGACAATTAGAAAGCGAAATTTTACCCTGCGATTTTGACAGGAGCGACAAGGAAACGGTTAATTTATTGGATAATTTGTACTCGGTAACTGAAAGTTAATTTAATGCTTTCGCAACGTACTAAAATAAAAATGGAGCGAAAACATAATTTATCTTTATCTGAAAATAATTTAGCTACCAACCAGAAATTAACATTTTTTACAATGTTTTTATTAACTTCTATTCTTGTTTGTTTGCTTGTCCAGTACAAATCTTGCAATCAATTTTTAACTAACTTCCCAACTAGCTAGACATTTGAAACTTTCAGGATAGCTCAAAACACGGTGACAATACATTTTTTTAACACTTTTAGTCAACTGTTTCAGGTTTAATAAAAAAGCACCCCAAAGCTGGCGTTGTAAAAATTATTACTTACAAACTTTGAATTAACACCATAAAATGCAATAAACTCGCAACAATGTTTTCGGGTCGAAAAAACACACGACCCGAAACAATTGTTGCGAGTTTATTGCATTTTATGGTGTTTATTCAAAGTTTGTAAGTAATAACTGTTTCAGGTCCCTACTGGCTTCGGCAGCGTCTATATAATTCGACAGAAAATTTATTTAACACAACTTCCCAACTAGCTAGATATTTGAAACTTTCAGAATAGTTCAGAACACGGTGAAAATACATTTTTTAAAATACTTTTAACCAACTGTTTCGGGTTCCAGTTGCCCTCGGCAGCGTTACCAGTACAAAGCTTGCAATCGATTTTTAATTAACTTATCCGAATAGCTAGACATTTGAAACTTTTAGGATAGCTCAGAACGCGGTGACAATACATTAATACATTTTTTTAATACTTTTAGTCAACAGTTACAATTCCCTACTGCCTTCGGTAGCGTTTATATGGTTGAACTAAAAAAAAATATTTAACTAATTTCCCGACTAGCTAGACATTTGAAACTTTCAGAATAGTTCAGAACACGGTGAAAATGCATTTTTTAAAATACTTTTAGCCAACTGTTTTAAGTTCCTGCTGCCTTTGGCAGCATTACCAGTACAAAGCTTGCAATCGATTTTTAACTAACTTCCTGACTAGCTAAGCATTTGAAACTTTCAGGATAACTCAGAACAAGATGACAATAATTTTTTTTTTTACTTTTAGTCAATTGTTTCATTTCCCAACTGACTTTGGCATCGTGTATATGATTCAACAGAAAATTTATTTAACTAACTTCCCGATTAGCTAGACATTTGAAACTTACAGAATAGTTCAGAATACGGTGAAAATGCATTTTGTAAATACTTTTAACCAACTGTTTCCGGTCCCAGCTGCCCTCGGCAACCTTACCAGTACAAAGCTTACAATAAATTTTTAACTAACTTCCCGACTAGCTAGCTAGCCATTTGAAACTTTTATAATAGCTCAAAACACGATAACAATGAATTTTTTTAATACTTTTAGCCAACTGTTCCGGGTTCCCGCTGCCTTCGGTAGCGTGTATATGATTCAACAGAGAATTTAAAAACCTGGTATATAAAAAGTGCTTTTTGTCTTGTAATTATTATAATTATATTTATCAAATGTAATTTCCATAAAAACTCTAAGTATAAATTTCAAAATAATACCAATGATGCAAAATGACTCGTGCATTGTAAGAAATTGGTAATTAATAATTATTATTTATTAAAATATTTAAGGAAATGTTTATACATTTCACATTATGAAAAAATCTCACGTTTTATTTAAAGTTATGCACATTACGTAACTACACCATAAATACACCATTAATACACCATTAATTTTATTTATTTATTATATTTAATTTCTTCTTTAATCGAATATATTTAAAAAAAATTTATTTTAAATATAACTATTGGGAATCCACTTTCCTTTTCTGACGTCTTATAAAATACGAATAAGCATATCTTTTCCTTCAAAACTTGTTCGCCTTCAGTGAAATACATATTTTTTCAAGACAATGTAACTGTCAACTGAAATTGATTTTTTTTTTCATCTGAGAAAAAATTATCTAAAAAATGTTCAATATAACCAGTATATGAATATCGAACTAGTCATATACTTTTTTCTGTATGTGTTTCAAATAGTGAGACTTTTTTATTACATAAATAACTTTTTCTAAAAACAAAATGCTTACAATACTTTTTTTGCTTATTCTGATATATATTGCTATTCTTGTTGTGAAAGCATACACAGTTTTAGAAAAGTGACATTTTTATAAAGTCTCATCATTGGAAAGAATTTTTAATTAATCTGAGAGGAAATTTTTTTCAATTGCATTAGTACAAAACATAAAATTGTGTGTGAACTGCTTATTTTAATTTAAATATTTACGTCACACGAATACTAGTAATACATAAGACTCCTATATGATAAGAGCTGGCGCAGTGTCCGCCATTTTCTAGCCCGTCTGGGAAAGTGTTGGCGGTAGAAAAAGCTAGGTTACCTGATTAGCGTTGTTATCGCCTTTAAACTTCTATACAGATCAAGTGAGCTAGAACTTCTTATCACGGAACAAGCAAGTTGGCAATTTTAAGAATATCGCCAACATTCTCAAAACTGCAACCTTTCACGTTAAAAGAAATGTAATTTTAAAGTTAATTTTAAAAGAATTTAAAAACAATAACTTAAAAAAACAGTACATTCATCTTAAATTTTTCAAACAACTTTGAAAATAGGATGAAATAAGTTGAAAATAAGGGAAACTTTACGCTACAAAGTTGTGCTCCTGCTCCGGGTATCCACGAGTTACATCTGCAATTTATAATCCACCTTTTCCTTCTTTCTGGATTAGAAGATAATATTAGCAGGCGGTGCCCTTTTCTGAAGTTATTCGTGCAATTTATTGCCGAAAAACCACCAATAATAAATCGTCAGCCGGTCTTGTGGGATAGAAAATGGCGGATGCGTCAGCCTATCAATGTAGGAGTTCTAGTAATACACATTCACAAGCAAGTCTATAAGACAATCCCAGACAAAATATTTCATTATATTATTAAAATTAAATGATTTGATTAATATATATATATATATATATATATTAATCAAATCTTTTTTTTTTTTTAATCAAATCATTTAATTTTCTACAAAATTGTCATAAAGTTTTTAATTTCTTCAATCAGAATATTACTATAGTCTTTGCAGAAGAGATTATCTACAAATATTAAAAACTTTGTGATTTTGTGTTCAAATAATAATTTTTATTTTGCATTCTAATTCAAATTTTTTACTTTAAATGGTGATTAAATGTGCAGTCGGGAGGGGGGGGGGGACGCAACACTCAACGTAACTTCGTTGGTAATCGATGTAGAAAAATGCAATAGGTATCATTCGACGGGGAATTGTGAGTAGTTTCAGAAAATTAACTGAAATTTTGAATTTGAGGTCGTCTACATATTAAAACGCGCACCGACTTTGATTTTTTCAATGGTAATGCCCAATTTTTATTTTATATTTGAATTCCTGAGATCGCGACAATGCGATCAAGTATATTGGTTATATATTTTACTTATTTTTTCACAGAGTTATAAGCGTTCAAAGTTTGAAGGTGCTAATGTTAAATTCATATTTCAAACTTTTATTAATATCTTCACAAAGAATAATATGATCGATATATATATATGTTACGAGATATAGTGAAGAAACCCAAACATAATCCATTATTACTTTTGATTCTAAAAAATATTTTTAATTCTGAAAAATATTAATAAATTCATATTCATAAAAATTATGAATTATGACCTCTATTAATTTTTCCATAAAATGAATCCTAATGCTGAAAAATATGGATGTGCAAATTTGCAGCTCATTCCATTTATGAGTTTTCGAGATATAAATAAATCTTTCTTTTGGAGTGGTTTAGGGGGCCGTCTCTTATAAAGTTTTGCATGAGATAACGAATCAAATCTTAAAAAAAAAAACAAAGGAAATTAAACAAAATATTTTTATTTTTTTATTTACGGGTCAAATTATATAACAACAAGATGAAAAGCAAAGAAATGAAGCAGAAATGATGATTTTTAGACATTAGTGTTAGCATCAAGAATTCCTGTTTTCTAAAGAAGACAAGCCCCGCCTTAATCGTTCTTCAAAACAAAACAATGCAGAAAAGAAAAGTAAATGTGCCATTGAGTGATGAATTCGTGTTAAACCTCTTATTTTATGTTGACAAAAATATGGACAAGTGGTATTTACTTCATCGATTACTGGTGATAAATTTTGAATCTTTTAAACGAACACTAGAAGAAAAAACTAACTAAATAGGCGGGGTTTACTGTTTTAAAAAGAAAAATAGGTTCAATGTAAAAATTGTCATTTAAAAAAAAACGAATGGAATTGGAATGCAAAACAGACTTGTAAAATATTTTCTTAACTACCGTCATAGTCAAAGTCATTTGCTTCATACATTGCTTTATTTTTATTTATTTATTTATTTATTTATTTATTTTGTAGGTGGGTGGATTATTATTTTAAAGATACTTTAGTCTTTAAAATTTTATTAATATATTTTAACTTTATATATTTTTAAAAATATACTTTAAATTTTTATAAATATATTTTAACACTTTTTGCGACCGCAGGATTTTGTCTTTTTGACAGTAAGATCCGCCTGAGGGCGCTATTCTCTCAAAATAAAATATTTCAGAAAAACTTTTCTGGATTCACAATTATATTACAAATGAATATACATTATAATTATATTCTTTCTAGTCAATATATTTCTATCAATAATATATTTTATTGCAAAAATATGAACACTGAGAACACACGTAAGAAATACGTAACACACAAATTACGAAAGAAAAACGCCCACTGACAGAGTTACAGATTTTCAAATGACGTGAATCTACGTCAGCAGTCGCCAAAAGGGTTAATTATGAAATTATATTTTCATAGAAATTATAAAACGAATCGTACATTTCCAAAGAGTTCAACTGACCCAAAACTGGTAAGTGCGATTAAAATTGTTTAATATTTACTTCATGAATCCTTACAATAATTTATCCGAAGAGATTTATTTTATGCGTTGTATCTATATTATTTCATTTCGTATATAATGTTACACCTACAAAAGAAAATTTAAGCTTTATTGGTGATCAGTACAGGCATAATAGACACATTTACTTGAAAAATATTGCACTTTTTTTAAAGAGTACTATCTGGACCAATCGCAAGTGTAATGTATTTAAATAGACCTAAAAAAGTACTGAAGTATATACAAATCTAAACAACTGATTTCTGGACAATTAAGAAACTGTAAAATATGAATGTTTTTATTAATTTTCATAATTTTATTTTTTCCTGAGAGATTTCCGGTGTGAAACATTAAAATTTTGTCTTTTCTTATAGGATCTTAATTTTATTTTTCTACATTTACAGATAACCCCCTAACACATTTTTGATTATAACGCTATAAATACTAAAGTTAAAGTATACAAACAGTATACTTTTCCGCACTGCCAGACTCTCAGAAATTCGAATATGAAGTCAAAATTAGGTGTTGCTATTGAGAGCAAAGTTGGCACTTATTTCAATATGTAGATAACCTATAATTCAAAATTTGACGACATTTTCGGAAAGCGCATTTAATTTCCTGTTGAATTATGTCTATTAGATGTTCCTGCGTCAATTAATAACGAAATTACAGCGGGTGTTGCCTTTTTTTTCCCGCGACTGTACATAACAAATGCCTAGTTATATTATGATATACTTAAATTCTGAGAATTCTAATGACACATCTGCTTGAGAGATTCTAATTCTTTACTTCTCCAAAACAGATTTACTGAAAATATTTCTAGTTGTATGCGAAAAGAATAAACTATAGAACAGAAAAAATAAATATTCATAACGACAAGCAAGATATGAGTTATAGAAATGATAAAATCAAAACAAGAAACTTTGTATATGATAAATTATCATTAAAAAATTCTCTTACAATTGGTGAAATTTTATTTTCAATATTATGATAAAAAAAAAAAAAAAAAAAAAAAAGGAGCTCTGGTTATAGATAACAGAATTATCTGTCTTATAAGGACAAAACAAAAAGAACTTATAGTTACACTTATCTCCAAACACATTTTTGCGTATATTTCGAGAAATACTAAACAATTTTAATTGAAAATTAGCACATATACGAAATAAAAGCTACATTGTTTAATTATCCAATTAAAATGGATCTCACGGTTATATTATGTAAATTAAAACAAACAATAAGGTAGATGCAGGTACTTCAAACACTGCTCAGTGTGGTCTAATTTCACGCTTATTTTTGCAGAATTACGATTATTTTCCCTCAGAATGGCGCAAAGACGATGGCTGGATGATGAATTACAATGGAGAGCAGGTGGACGATTGGAAGCCGTCCAATCCCAAGTGAAGGTAGAAGGATGACTCAATGTTTCCCGAAATGAGTTTTTTATATGATGGAACTAGATCCAGGAGAAAAGAAAAGAACCTATAAAACAAGTAACTGGGCACCCAGGAGCTACCAGAATTCAAGATGTCTGCTATTTTTCCTTAACTGCAAGGATCAATAAGAGGCTGACAGCTACTCAACTCGAAGAAGAAATCTATGCTGATACGGATTCCTCAATATTGAGAAAAAATGTTCGCTGAACGGTTAATGAGGCATATTTTTATGCCTCGACATCAATGGTTTGCATCCCACTTACTGCAGGTCACAAGAGAGTTCGCCTGAAATGGTGCTGAAATATCTACTTTGGACACGGGCGCAATTACAAATCTTCTAACAAATCTTTTTATCACTGATTAGTCCCGATTCAGTATGGACAATGATTATCGACGTGTTCACATATGGAGAGAACTAGGGACCTTATTCCATCCCTCCAGCACCATGGAAATGCATCACTATGGAGGTTATGGTGTTATGATCTGTGCCAGCGTGAGGTTTTACGATCGCACGAACATGCACGTCTATAAGAGGGGCACCTTGACTGCTCTGAGATATAGGACTGATAGCATAGCATATACTAGGCATATAAACTGGTTCTCATAATTATAAGGACACCCGTTTTTCTATATTAACTAAACACTGAACACTATTATTTAAACAAATATATTTTTTATTAATTTGAATTTCATTAATAGACTATATTTAAAAATATTTATCGTTTTTCTATCTTAAAAAACTTTAAATACGGTCAAAAAGAGGATTTTTCAAGTGTTCACAATTATAAGGACAGCTCGAATCTTAGTATTTTTTTTCAGTTATTCTTTAAATTAGTATTTTATGGGGTCTTTTTTTAGGGTGAAACAGTCAGACATTCTCTCTGGAATATATATATATATATACATTTTTTTTCTTTTAAATATTCAGTTTCAGTACCATTTCATACAGTATAGATGATATTCTGAATACATTTAAACTACTTAAAACTGCTTTCCACTTGCATGCACTTTTCTAATATGATAAGTTAAGGTTTTTTTCAACTTTTAGGCCACGGGAAAGGCAATAATACAGAAATTTCTTTCTTCAAACTATTTCCTATTGCTCTAGAAGTAGAGTAAAAATGTAAGTCTTGTTGAAAGAAATTTATTACCCCACTAAATCTAACAAAAATCTGAGACTTCCACGTTTAAAATTTGCGGATATTCTTTTGATGTTCATAATAATAGAAAAAATTACTAAATTTATTCTGCCTTCAGTAGAAACATCTCCCCAGAGCACCATAGATCCACCTTTAAAATGCCCGATTCATATCTGCCTTTAAAAAATCTGCTCTGTCTTTTGCTATCTTTAGATCGTGACAGTAACTGTTAAAACCATTTGGTTAATCAAGAATAAAATGTTTTTCATCCGAAAATGCAACATTTTACCATTTAATATTGTCTTTATTCAACTTTAACGCAGACGTTCTTTCCCCCATTAAATGCTTATTGATTATTACAGGTTTTTTTATTCATTTTAGCACATTATTAATTATTTTAAACATGCATAAATGTGAACCCCAACCTTTCATTAAAAATTACGAGCAAATTCAGAAGCAGTCATTATGAGTAGAACAGTATGAGGAATTATGAGTTTTCGATCTCTATAAAACAACTCTGATTTTGCATGAGATCTCTCTCCTATCGAATCAGCAGTTCAACTTTTGATCACATTTCCTTCAGTAATTTTAGATCTTCGAATTTCATTAGAAATTCGTCGGATTGAAATTATCCTTCCACTTAAAAAACACATTTACCATACTTCACTACATGAACGTTCTTTTCTTCGAGGAATTATCAGTAATGCCCGTCCAAGAAAAATTGAAGGCTATATGAATTAATCTAGCCCAGTATTTAACAAATTCGCATGTCAACTGTAATTTATCCGCTAGTAAGTTAAATAAATCGAAAAAATCTTGATTGTCCCTATAATTATGAACATCTGAAAACGTGGAGAAAAACATTTTTTGCATTATTTTTTATTAATTTTGTTTAATATAAAAAAAAATATATATATAGCAGTTTTGGTTTTTAGAATACTCGATATATTAAGTGCACTTAGTATAATCTTGTTTACAATTATTTTTAATAATTATTAGTTATTTCAAAATATAAAGTGTCCTTACAAATATGAGAAGGACTGTATATTAGAATGAAAGGGACAGCTTCATCAAAAACCAACATTTACACACCGATGCAAGTAAGAGAGAGTGCTCGTAAGGCCGAAGAATCATAATCGTAGAATTAGCCAAGAACCAAGTGACATTTAAATCTACGCCACAAAATGTATCAAGAGAAAGTTTTAATTGGTCAATTTAAAAATCTTTAGTTAGTTATAAAATAAACAAAGAACAATTGGTGAAACAAACATGCCAAATATAATAAATTTACTGACGCAAGTCATATATCCTTAAGAAGTTTAATATTATTACTAAACGAAATACTACAATTTAGCAGTAACCAAACTGTGGAAGATGCCTATTAGACTGAAAAACAAAATCATTAAGAGAGAGTATTGAGAGCTAGAAACGATTAGGTGCCGGGTATAAACAAAATTTTACAATCTCTGTTTATTTTAAGAGTAATTTAGAAAAATTAAAATATTTTATTGATATGATTAAAGGAGATTTTGAAGCACAACTTTGTTTACCAGAGAAGAAATAAAAAATATATTTATCTCAAATATAAGATATAAATGCAAATTATAAACATAGATTGATTTTTACAACAGTTTGAATTAATTTTATAGAACTTTATAGAATAAAATGATTTTTTTTTAATTGGAATATATTCAATTTGAAATTAGATATTATTTACTAAATGAAATAATTAAATTTTATAAATATTCTTATTAAACTGATCTTTTATTATAAAATACAAATTATATTCATCCCCCTTGAAACCCTCCACAAGTGAATAGCACAATGAATAACACATGTACAGCCAGGAAAAAAAAAGAGTAAATAATAAAACCACTCCCCGACTAATTTTGCCATAAATTATGACAGACACATGCAGCTGGTTCAGCTCTATTGGTTATAACGTGTAGTTATTAATGCAGTAATTAAATTTTGCTTAGGAGATCTTTTATATATTAAAATTTGCCAAAACGTTTTTCGAATGGTATCACCCATTTTTGACTCCATATTTGAATTACTGAGATCAAAGTAGTTTGGAAAAAGGTATTGTTTATATACCTTTAATTAATTATTGATAGTGTTTAAAACGAAAATGTGTTAGGGCTTTATCTCTACATTAAATAAATAAATAAATAAATAAATAAATAAAATAAGATCTCTCACAAAAAATATTATACCATTCAGATAACAACCGGTAAAGAAATATGACAATTTTAAATGTAAAATAATGCTTAAATGATGCTAATTAGAAGATTATGTGTGCCTCTAAACTTACTTGAATAATCAGTTTGATTCCTGTGTACTCAAGGGCTGTAAATTTGAAAAGCCATATATATATATATATATATATATATATATATATATAATTATGCTTGCTCTGTTCGAGCAAAAATTAATATAGGTAATAATTCTTAATTGTTTTTTCGAATACGAATTTATTAATAATTTTCTGATTACAAAAAATATTTCCTAATAAAAAAGATACATGGTACGTATTTGAGTCACTTCTTCCTAACTCATAAAAAACTAAAATTTGAATTATTAATAATTTTTCGCGAATATTTGACCAAGTGTTTGGCACATTCATTTAACATTACCATCTCTATATTTTAGCAGTGTATAACTCTATAAAAAATTGAGAGAATTATATAAAATGTAAAATTTTCCAGGCTGAATTAAAACCAAATAACCCCAAAAAGTTGTCAAAAATGGGTGTTGCCATAAAAAAAATGAAATTGGTGCAAGTTTGAATGTATACACGACCACCTAAAAAAAATCTAAATATATCATAATAAATTATGCATTATTACTAATCGATCGTGACTAACCTCATGTTTAAATGACGATATGTAGAGAAGTTAGTCGGGGGTGGCGATCATTTATTTTTAATTATTTTTATTTATTCATTTATTCATTTATTTATTTATTCTGAATGTACATCATTAATAATGCACAATAACATACAATATTTATAATATTGATTCCATTTCTTAAGAATACCTGAAAGAGACCTTAAAACATGTAAGCTATGCGAAAACTCTATAACGAATTTTTTGGCCGAAAACAATGCTTCCATAAACTACAGAAGTCGGGTAATGGAAATAAGAGATATTTCAAACTATACAGTCTTGTTGAATCTTGGATCTAAATATTGTTATCTTGGATCTCGTGGTACACATTTTATGGAGTAAGAAATTTCTATCACTATAATTTTAACAAGTTAAAAATTTAATTTTGAAAGGTTGGTGCATCTAATCACGTAATATTGTACAGTTGCTTTCATTACACCAATTCCAACTTTCACCACGAAAAAACAGAAATATAATTTTTTAGAATACTTTAAGATTTTAATTATGATTGTTCTTGGTGTAAAAGAGATAATAATTGAATTTGGGGCATAGAACTAGACAATAGTTCATTGTATTTAGAGACTAAATTTTCACAAAGAAAAATGTAAAATCTAAATATTCTTAACGAAAGCTACCGTCGGTAATAAAAATTGATACCCAAGAATCTTAAAAGTCAAGAAAATTGCATAACTGAATTAATAGTGGTTTGGTGCATGGTATTACTTGCACAAAAGGGAAAATCTTATATTAAACTTTAGAATTTTTTTTTTTTTTTTTTTTTAATCTTGTTCGATCGAACGATAATTTTGAAAACTCTTTTCAAAGGTATGATCAACAATTTCTGCCTTGATATTTCATTGAAGATATAAAGCGTTGCATATTCATTAAATAGCAAAATAAAATGACGAATAACTAGATTTAAGAACATGATTCAAAGTCATAAAAAATGTTTTTTTTTTTTTATTTTAAACAATCATATTTTTAAGCAGAGCTTTTAGAATTATTTGTATTAACATAAAAATTGGGTTTTTTTTATTTCCGTTAGTTCCGTGCGACACTCTATAACTGCAAATTTCTACATTTTTTTTTTTTTTTTTTTTTTTTTTTTAAATCTTAATTCTTATACCTCTGGGAGCATCGAAGCGGGAGAATCATTCTCTCAGTGAGGGATCAAAATTGGGAGGGCATGTCTCTGGACCACCCTTAGGGTGAGTTCGAAACCATTGCCCATTGCTTATAGTATAGTACTATTGCGACGTAAAACCCACTGACACCTGCATTCTAAGCATTGTAAAAAATGTAGTTTTTTAATTATAATTTTTTTTTTTTTTTTCAAATTTTTTCGGTTAACCCATTATTTCATTTTTTTAATATAACACATTTTTGTTATAGAATGGTGTTTAAAGCTAAATAAACTAATATTAAATAATTCTTTATTAACCTACAGTCGGTAACAAAAGTATCCGAACACTAGCAAAAATTCCTATGCAAAAAAGTAGAGTTAATACTGTTTTGTTAAATAAATCCTTGTCGAATCATGTTTTTAGACTGACTAAGAACAGGATTCGACAAGGATTTATTTAACAAAACAGTATTAACTCTATTTTTTTATATAGGAATTTTTGCTGTGTTCGGATACTTTTGTTACCGACTGTACTAACTGTTAAGAATGAGATTATTCGTCACTCTCGTAGCATTACAATACATTAGAATATTATTTTTGATAAATAAATAGAATTAAATAAAAATAATTTTTAGAAATATGGTGCACTTTATAAAATGCAAATTTTGGTCCAAATTAGTCATTCAGATGGGAACTTATCATATTAAGTCAAGTGCTAATGCATTTCTCAGAAATTCTTTTTAATTTAAATAATTATTATGTAATAATAAAACTATACTCTAAGTACTAAATAATATTATAGTACAACAAAAATACCAAAAACTTACACGATGTAGATATTTATTCAATTTAAAAAGAGAAAACATTTGCAGATAAATTTATTTCTCAAGCGCTATTTTTATGAATACGCATATGTAAGGGTTTATCTCAAAAGAGTAATGTGACATTTTTATTTGTATATCTGACAAAACTATAAATAATAAACACCTGCTTATTTGACATTTTGAAAAATATGAATAATTTGACATAAAAATAAGTTTAAGGAAAATGCAACGTTTTACTTTTCTTTATAAAATTATTTCTCCGAAACATTTCTGATACATAATTAAAGAAAATACTTTTAATATACATTTAAATGTGAGAAAGGGAAAAACAGTATATCAGCATTTTTCTTTTCAATTTATATTTAAGTCAAATGTTATAAGGTAAATTTGTAACTTGCAGATATTGAGTTATGATTTTTATTTTCTCTTACCTGCGTATGGTAAAGAAAGTATTGTTTTGGAGTCAAATTTCGAAACACTGTTTTTTCGTAAATTTACAAGTTTTAGGTCTCCTGATTCTGAAAATCAGGATATTAGCTGTTAGTTTGTGTATGCGTCTGTGTGTCTATGTGTCTGTGAGAGTATTCTTAGTATAACTCAAAAACATATATTAGCAGAAAATCCAAAATTTGTATTTGAAATCTCCGTCATATGGGAATTTTACTTGAAAGGTTTTAATGAAGTCGAAGAAGTAGTTGGTGTATAAGGACATTCGAAATTATTCAACTTCATTAGGTCTGTAGAAGAAATTCTTGTTGGATATTTTAACATTTTTCGACTACACTATATAAAATAACATAAACATATATTTCATTAACACAAAAGCATATTTTGTACGAAATATGGCATGAAAAGAATTGATTCTCCGTTTACAGGACCGCACAAAAGAATTCGAATTTATTAGGGACTATAACAGAAGCCCATCGAAGTACATTTCATGTGGTGTTATGTATTTATTTTACTGTACTAAATGTGTTGGGAAAGCAATTTATAGACAATATACAGATGTATATAAAATAAGGCATATACAACCTTTTCTTCTGGCTATAACTGATGAAAGTACTTTAGTAAATTATACTTAGTCCAAGAAAATTGCTTAAGAATAAAAATTATTTTCACTTTCTCAAATAGTACATAAACTAATGTTTGAAGTCTAATTTACAATGTTAAGTTTTTACTAAAATTACCCTTTTTAATGTGCCCCGAATATTGAAATGAAGCTTTCAGTGATTGGTCTGCGTGTATTTAATCAACATAGTTTAAAAAGAAATAAATGAAGGAAGTTCCAGTAAAAAAAGATTTTTTAATTCATATGAGGATCCTGCTTGAAAATTTTGACTAAGACCAGTAGGTTTCTAAATGTGTGGCGTGCGCAAAAGCTTTCTGAATAATTTGAATGCATTTTTAATTTAATAACAAGATCACACAGAAAAATGAAAAGTCGAAACTTGTCAAGAGACGTGCCATCTTTGTGACACTAAACGTTTGTCAAGTACATTGACACATTTGCACAAAATTACGCAAAATTTTAAACAATCAAAACACTACCTGACAATCCCATTTAGTCATGAGACACAAAAGTCGTTTTATTTTACCATGTATCTTTAATGTGTTTCGTCTGATGATTCGTTTTGGCTCTAAAACTTGTCAGATGACTAATTTCCCAGGTACAGTTTTCATTTTCCTCAAATTTGACCGGTTAGTCAGATGAGAGAATAAAAATAAATTGTTCCTGTTTTGTCAATTGACTAAGAAAAATTTGTTTGGCTAGTCCAAAAGCTCAGCATTCTTTTTTCTTTTTTTTCTTTAATTTTTTTTTTCTTTGTTTCTTTGTTTTTTGTCTCCTACTGACAACTTGTGTTAGTCAACCGAAACCGAAAAATAAACATATCGCATTTCGCGGGATAGTGCAATTGCCGTTGGAATGATTTTCATCTTAGAAAGAGACCGAGAGTTTTTTTTTTTTTTTTTTTTTTTAATATTGTTAGTGATTGAATGTGTATTAATTTTTACAAAAAAAAAAAAAAAAAAAAAAAAAAAAAAAAAACTTAAGAAAAAAAAAATCATATTTTTTTTTATTTTTATTTTTTTTTTTTAAATATTGTTACTGATTGAATATGTATAGGAAAATATAGAAGAAAGTCTTGTGGTGGCCACAACATACTAGTTAATTTTTAACTCAATACAATTAGTAATTACATCTTATTTATTTTATTATTATTATTTTTTTTTCTTCTTTGTTCAATAGAAGAAAGAAAGTATTGGATTCGTAAAAATTTTCGACTTTCGGTTTTCGACGGATTTACAAGTTTTGAGAGGTTAGACCTCGATTTGACAATTTTTAGAAAATGACTGCGTGTCCGTCTGTGTGTGTATGTGTGTGTGACAAACATTGTGTGGAAACTGTATCTACGGAACTACTGTTCAGAATTACATATAAATTTATATGTAGATGCACCTTGACCTAAATTACTGCTTATCAACTTTTTGTGTCAATCGCTCGACAGGTGGTGCTGCTATACATCGATAGCATTTATAATATGGTTGTCAACTTTCAAATATGCTTAACAATAGTGTTCTAACAGGGATATATATTCATAAAAAAAAGTAATAATTCAATAAAAAAAAATCAATAAAACCAAATCGATTTAAAAAAAAATCTTGTGCGTGCTTTTCTAAAGTAATCATACAAAATTTTCAGGTATGGTGTTATATGAATATATGTATCATCATTATCAATTTCAGCCTCTATCAATCCACTGCAGGATGAAGGCCTCTGCTAGGGGATTCCAAACTGCCCTGTTTTCGCGCGCGCGCGCACACACACACACACACACACACACAAACACAAACACACATATATAATAATTTATGCATAGATTAAGAAAGGTTTTGATAGAATATTTCGTCTCCTCATTGATTTATTTGGTTTCCAATGAAGCCATCTATGATATATGCAACTTCCTAATTGAATGCAACCTATGCAATGAGGTGAAATTTACACCTCATATAACGTATTTCTTTGTGATGTCCTGATGTCTTTTTTTTTTTTTTAAAGGTTTGTGAGCTCCATTTTAAACCGGATGGAATTATACAAACAATAACATATTTTGATGAAAAAAAAAAGGAAAGTTATATCAAGTACCAAGAAATAAACCAATTGTTAAAGATGGTGCTATTCCTACAATTTTCTGTGGCTTGCCATCATGGAGAGCTATTTGGATCCGTAAATAATTGAAAAAATTACCAAATAATTACTAACAAAAAACTGAGAGGTATTGCAAAAGCCTAGGCATAAAACAATTATGTTTTATTACCTAGTTATATTTGTGCTTTTATGTTATTATTATGATTAATTTTTATGTAAATTATGGAGCAATCTTCTTCATGTATATGAAACATTTATAATTTTCAATAAAATTATTTTTATCTTGATTTTTGTCTTTTATGTATTATTTTAATTACTTAGTTTTAATGAAGGAGAAATCTTATTTAAATAAGCCATTTAATGGGTTGAAAATGGGCTAAAGAATGTTGAAAGTAATGTTATCAGGTAAGTGAGAGTTATTTTTGATGATCAAATACTTATAAATTATTGTTATATGTATTAAAATTTCTCTGGGCATAAAGTTTACAGAGATGATTAAAAAAAAAAAAAAAATCTTGTTACATATGTTGAAGTGTTTTTAATGCAAATTTTATGTCCACCCTCACCTTGAAAAAAAAATTATATCATTAATATTTATGATTTTAAAACTTCAAATAACCTGAAATTTGGAGTTCGATGTTATTTATAGTTAAGTACATTGTATCGTCTATACCGTATATATTGTTTATATTGTCTATATCAATTGTTAAAGCACATTGTATGACGTACTTATCTGTAATTTTACTCAGGTGGAAAAAATCCATTATTTAAAAAAATATATACATATATTCAGGTGGCTTAAATATTAAAAAAAGGAACTTAAAAAAAAAAAAAAAGTTTACATTTATTTTTGTAACCACAGCGTATAAAACGAAAGCACCGAGGAGAAAAAAAATACATATATATTTCTAAATCTATATATGAGGATGTGCATAAAAAGTGGACTAAACCATGTGGCGCCACACACCTCTTGGAATGCCTTGATAAAAGGGTGTTGTATAAATGCGTGCGTTAATGATAAATAGATGTAGGGAAGAATGATTAAACTAGCAAATTATTTGTTTCAGTAGTTTGTTAAATTTTCAGTATACATAGCTGCTAACTTATTTAATTGATTCCGGAATGTTGTTAGTATCGCCCTATCTTCAAATCATATTCTTTGAAGAGTAATTTTCTTCATATTTAATTGTAATTACATGCTAAAGAAAATTATTCTAGAGAGAATATGGTATGAAGAAAAGGGCGAATGTTAACACCATTCCGGAATAAATTGAAAAAGTTGGAAGCTATAAGTATTTTATTCCAATTGATGGACAAGTAATATTTTTCAGAAAAATTCTTTAAATGTTTTTCAAGGTTGAACACCTTAAAAGGGATGGGGGGGGGGGGGAGGTGGATTAAACAATTACAAAAGTAAAGAGGTTAAGGCTAATAACAATGCTTTTGCAAAAACCTCTGCAAACAAGTATGAACCTCTTATTCCTCATAAAATATGAAGGATTTTAACCAATAAAAATTTTTATTAATCTGCATACTTGCCAACTCTAGTGTTTTTACCAGTAGACTACTGTTTTTTGGCTATTTCTACTGGCCTACTGTTTTTAGGAACTTACAAGAAAAATGCAAAATTGAGCAATTTTCCTGTAAAATATATAGAGGAAAATAAGCAGAGAATAAATATAATAATGAAATGAGACTTGTTAAATGTATGTGTAAAAATTACAATACTGATTTTAATTATCTGAAAATAAACTTAAATTTTTGGGTTTTTTACTTCCATCACCTTACTACCGATGGAAGTATTGTATTCGGTCCTAAACTTAGGTATCGAGATTTCACCTGATTTACACGTTTTAAGGTCCCTGAGTCCAAAAAAGTGGTTTTTCGCAATTGGTCAGTGTGTGTGTGTATGTGTGGAATCTTATGGCTATCACATCTCCAAAACTAATAAAGATAGAACCACAAAACTTCAGAATCGAGGCAGGTCTGGTGTACAGATGAATTTTCCAAATGTTGGTAAAAATTGAAAAACCGGAAGTGTCCGTATTTCAAAAACGGCACTAACGATTTTCTTCAAATTTGCTATATAAACATTCTATTATATGTCCTTTCGAATGATATAGTTGGCTAGTTCAGGAAAATTGATAGGTGTCCTGTATAAATAGCTCAATTTCAGGTCTCGCAAGCGCGTTCCTTTAAAAACGGAATTTTTTCAAACTCGCCATATTAACTCACTTTTAAATATCCTCTTGTATGTAATTATTGTTTTCCGGTCAACAATTGCGTTTTGATAAAAGTTGTTATCTCAAAAACGGCTCTAACGATTTTCTTGAAAATTGTTACATATAAATCAATGTTAGATATCCTTTCTCATGCATTACGTGGTTATTGCAGGAAAATTAACAGTCATCCTGCTTGGGTAGGCCAGTTTTAGATCTCGAAAATTGGTTGTTTCAAAATTTTTTTTTTCTTATTTTTTACCTCGCTATACGTAAGCTTCGTTTTGTATGTCTTTACATGTGCATAAAATTTCTATTACTGGAAAAATTTTAGGTTTCTACGTCTTTAAGTCACTTTTATATCTTGTGATCACGTTATCTCAAAAAATCCGGTGTGAAACAACCACACGACTTCTATTACCCACTATTACACGTATTATATGCATTTTTTAGAAATAATGTGGTCAGCGAAGACATAAAATTGAGCTAGCGAAGTAGACACAAAATAAATTTTCTGTAGGAGAAAGCTAATATATATGTATGTGTGTGTGTGCGTAAAACAGAATTTACATAGCGATTTAAAATACAAGGGGGGGGGGATGATAGAGTTATTTTTTCAAACACCAACTTCCGAGATCTAAAACTGACCTACCTAATCAGGATGACTGTTATTTTTCCTGTAATAACCACGTAATACATGAGAAAGAATTTCTAAAATGGATTTATGTAACAATTTTCAAGAAAATCGTTAGAGCCGTTTTTGAGATACCAACTTTTACCAAAACTTGGCATACTCAATTATTGACCGGAAAACAATAATTACATACAAAAGCATATATAAAAGAGAGTTAATATGGCGAGTTTGAAAATATTCCGTAGAGCCGTTTTTAAAGGAACGCACTTGCGAGACCTGAAATTAAGCTATTTATATAGGGCGCCTATCAATTTTACTGAACTAACCAACTATATCATTCGAAAGGAGATCTAATGGAGTGTTTATATGGCAACTTTGAAAAAAATCGTTGGAGCCATTTTTGAAATACGGACATACGGCCCCACTTCTGGTTTCCGATGTCCCACTTCCGGTTTTTCAATTTTTACCAACATTTGGAAAATTCATCTGTACAGCAGACCTGTCTCGATTCTGAAGTTTTGTAGTTCTATCTTTATTAGTTTAGGAGATATGATAACCAGAAAATTTCGCACATACATACATACATACATACACACACACACACTGACCAATTGCCAAAAACTACTGTTTTGGACTCCGGAGACCTTAAAACGTGTAAATCAAGCGAAAACTCGAATTTGAATTTTTAGACCGAATACAATACTTCCATTACCTACGGTAGTCGGGTAATGGAAGTATACCTGTCATCTGTTGACTAACTATCTTAATCAAGTGTAGATTCTGACTAACTTGCCTTGTCTGGTAACTGCGGTTGTTAACTAACCTTCCTGGTCAGATAATTATGATTGTCGACTAGCCTTCTTTGTCTGATAATATTAACCTTCCTAGTCTGGAGTAGTGTTTTGGTGACTAGTTCAGCAAGTACACTTTTTAGTTTTGGAGACTAGTTCAGCCAGTACACTTTTCAGTTTTGGTGACCAGTTCAGCAAGTACACTTTTTAGTTTCGGTGACTAGTTCAGCAAGTACACTTTTCAGTTTCGGTGACTAGTTCAGCAAGTACACTTTTCAGCTTCGGTGACTAGTTCAGCAAGTACACTTTTCAGTTTTGGAGACTAGTTCAGCAAGTACACTTTTTGGCTAGTTAGTTATTTTGGTTAGTCAATTCTGTATTGTCAGCTGAGCATTTTGGCAGGTCACTGTGACCAATTTATTTTTCTGTGTGTTACATATTTATCGAAATTTTATTTTTCCGACTGAGTGAAAATAATGCCTGGACCGGGACTCGAACCCCGGATCTTTGACTTACAAGGTCAAGGCTCTACCAATTGAGCTATCCAGGCCGACATCCCGGTCAGCATTACTCACTCAGACAACCTTTTTAGGCAGAAACAATCTGGTCTATCATTTAGATAGCTCAACAGAAATAAGCCGCAGGAAATGGAAAACACCATTAAACAATGGCAGAATGAATTACAATTTTTAATAAAATCACACAACCAACTGTGGAAGAAAATCATATTTATCGAAATTTTATTTTTCCTGATTGTGTGATTTTATTAAAAAACAAGATTACATATTTTATGCAAGTTTTTAAGACAATTAAATGGGGGGGGGGGGGAAGAGTTGAGGGAAGAGTCACGCTGAAATACAATATATATATAAAATGGTTTTAATTTTATTGGGTTAAGAGTGACAAAATATTGTGGGTGCCACACCACATTATTTTCTTTTGTTTCAGAATCGAATTGAATATTATAACGTAGTTATTTCTTTTCTTGTAGAGAATTAAAAAAAGAAAAAAAAAAGAAAAAGAATATCAGTCTATAAAATACCCAGAAAGGATAAATAACTTATTATGAAGCTTTTTCGCAAACTCATACAATGCGTATCACAATTTTATTTACAGAGATAAATGGTTCTAAACTACTGGATCTGCAGATCAGGAGCCTCAACGTCCTATTTGCATCATACATTATTCAATAGGTCATTTTTATTTATTCCTTATTATATAATAGTATATATTGATTCCATCGACTTGTTACCATAATCAGATACATTACTGAGGGGGGCTGACGTCCCATTCAACCCCCCGCTGTATATCTCTTTGTATACCTATCTGTATATCATATAAAGTGTTACGGAATTGTAAATAATTGTATTTATTTTTGTATAAATTCTTTCAACGAGACTTAGTAAGTTGATAAAATGCTAATTTTGTGCATTTCTAATCATTTCAGCGTTAAAATAGCCTATTTTTCCCTTCAAATCGCATTAAATAGCTCCAATAAGGGAAAAAAGGATTTTCCGCAAAATTTGGCGACTGTTTCCCTCCTTGACGATTTTTTTGGCGACCTTGACGAGAAAAATCCTTATTAGGGGTATAGCAAATATGGAAGCTCTAATCTCATTTGCTGATGAGATACGAGAATTTTCCGGAACAGGCTGTGTTCGATAGAAAAATATAAAAAGAGCAATTTTCTCGCCAAGGCGGTCGTCTCAGATCTGTGTCAGTTTTGTCAAGTGCTTGCTTTGCTTTGAGCCTCTTTGAATGAGACTTGCTTTATGTGTTTTTGCTAAACAGTTTGTACTGTTGTTTTGCAGTTAACGACTGTTGTTTAAGCTGTGTTTACTGGTTGAATTGTAGCTGATACTTGGTGTATAGACATGTATTTTTCTGGAACTTTCTGTGAATAAATCACTGAATTTTTGCAAATTTCTCCTTTCATTCCCCGACAACTTACGAACCCCCAACTACGCAACAATATGTATTCTTAATAAACGACGGTCTTGTATTATTTCCCTGAAATTCATAAATACCAAATTTCATAACAACCAAATTTCATACAAATAAATAAATAAATAAATAAATAAATAAATAGCATATCGGAAATATTTTGCGTAACCTTTAAGCTAATTACCAACCAATTCTCTGCTCACAATTTTTAACAGGAAAACATGCTTTTAAAATTCTAATAAAATTTCATTATATTCGATGGGGTGTAACCATGTTAAAACACACTTTTAAAAAATACCAACTATAGACCGTAATAGTACGAAATTCTTTTATGTATCTCGGAAAAGTAACCACAGTCCTTATAAAAGCCAATAATAAGAATAAACTTAATTAATTATAAATCATTAATTTTTCAAACTAATTTGACATCATTTGGATGATTACAGTACATACTCGGAATTATTTTGTGTGGTCCCATAAATTATTTAGTGTATACATACACTTTTTTAAACATGATTTTAAGCATCTTTATAATGTATGTTAATTTTATTAAGTTCAATTCAGCATAAACGCATTAAAGTGCACGCTTAAATAAAAATTTGACCGTAGGATGCAATATTGCGAAATTCTTTTGTGTGTCTCTGTAAACGAACCATAAACATTGTATACACCAGTAAAAACTATTCAGATTATTTTGCGTTTAAATTTAATAATTGTTCCAAATTTAACATCCTTTGGATGACTACGTGACATTGTGGGACACTTTTGTAATGTCCTGTACATTAATTAGAAAGCTTAAGAGCACATATTTTCTTCAAACAACATAGGTTTAAGCATCTTACTCACGTACGCTAGTTTCATTTTCTTGATTGCAGAGTAATGATATTAAAATATGTTTAAACGAAATTCACCCCATACGCCGTAATGTTAAGAATTTTGACGTGTCCCTGTACACAGTTTATAAACAATATAGCAATAAAAATTATACAGCTATGTAGAGCTGGAGCGTGTGCGCCAATTTGCAAGTCAATCGAAGAATTTTTACTGCCGCTATTGCGGTACATACTAATTTTTGCCATGGGCCGTAATGATAAGAAACACTTTTGCGTGTCCCTGTACACGAACGACAAATGGAATACACACCTAACACTATACAGTTATTTCTGTTGAGCTCATGAACATGTGTATTAAATTTCCAGTGAATAGTGTGATATTTGGTGCGTGCATACAAATTCTTCCTACAGGCCGTAATGATAAGAAAACCTTTGGCGTGTCCCTGTACACGAACTACAAATGGAATGCACACCCAAACCTGTACAGCCAATTTCGTGGGGATCATGGACATGTGTACCAAATTTCAAGTCAGTAGCGTGATTTTTGCGGATGCTATCGCACGACAGGCAGACAGATAGACGGACGGACAGATGGAACCAAAAATCCTTTTATGTCTCAACAGAGAGCCTCCATTGACTTTTCGGCAAAAATTAGAAGTCAATAGCTTGACTTTTGCGGTAGCTTTCGCGGTACATACAGATTCATACCATAGACCATAATGATAGAAAACCTTTGGCGTGTCCCTGTACACAAACTACAAATGGAATACACACCTAAAACTAGTGGATCTGCATATCAGGAGCCTCTACGTTCTATTTGCATCAGACATTATTCAATAGGTCATTTTTATTTATTTCTTATTATATAATGACACAAAATTTGGCAATAGTTTCCCTCCTTGGAGATTTTTTTGGCGACATTGTCGAGAAAATCCTCATTAGGGATATACCAAATATGGATGCTCTAATCTCATTGGCTGATGAGATACAAGAATTTTCCAGATCAGTCTGGGTTGGATAGAAAAGTATAAATGGACCATTTTTTTCGCCAAAGCGGTCAGTCTCAGATCTCTGTCAGTTTTGTCAAATGCTTGTTTTGCTTTGAGCCTCTTTGAATGAGACTTGCTTTTAGTGTTATTGCTAAACAGTATGTACTGTTTTTTTTTTTTTTTTTTTTTTTTTTTTTTGCTGTTTACGGCTGTTGTTTAAGCTGTGTTTACTGGTAAAATTGAAGCTGATACTTAGTTTATAGACCTGTATTTTTCTGGAAATTTCTGTGAATAAATCCCTGAATTTTTGCAAGTTTCGCCTTTCATTCTCGGACAACTTACGAACTCCCAAGTACGCAACAATATGTATTATTAATAAGCGATGGTCTTGCATTATTTCCCTGAAAATCATAAATACCAAATTTCATAACTACCAAATTTCATACAAAAAAAAAAAAAAAAAAAAAAAAAAAAAATACATAGCACATCGGAAAAATTTTGCGTAACCTTTAAACTAATTACCAATTCTATGCCCACAATTTTCAACAGGGAAACATGCTTTTAAAATTCTAATAAAATTTCATTATATTTGATGGGGTGTAACCATGTTAAAATACACTTTTAAGAAATACCGACTATAGACCGTAACAGCGCGAAATTCTTTTATGTATACCGGAAAAGTAGCCACAGTCATTATAAACGCCAATAATAAGAATAAACCTAATTAATTATATTTCATTAAATTTTCAATCTAATTTGACATCATTTGGATGATTACAGTAGATACTCGGAATTATTTTATGTAGTTCCATAAATTATTTAGTCTGTATATACCCTTTTTTAAGAATAAACATGATTTTAAGCATCTTTATAATGTATGTTAAGTTTATTAAGTCCGATTCAGCATAAACGCATTAAAGTGTGCGCTTAAATAAAAATTTGTCCATAGGCTCTAATGTAACGAAATTATTTTGTGTGTCTCTGTAAACGAACTATAAACATTGTATACACTAGTAAAAACTATTCAGCTTATTTTGCGTTTACAATTAATAATTGTTCCAAGTTTAACATCGTTTGGATGACTACGTGACATTGTCAGAACACTTTTGTAAGGTCCTGTACATTAATTAAAAAGCTTAAGAGCACATATTTTCTTCAAACAACGTAAGTTTAAGCATCTTATACACGTACGCTAATTTCATTATCTTGATTGCAATGTAATGATACTAAAATGCGTTTAAACGAAATTCACCCTATACGCCGTAATGTTAAGAATTTCGGCGAGTCCCTGTACACAGTTTATAAACAATATAGCAATAAAAATTATACAGTTACTTATATTCAAAGCTGGAACGTGTGCGCCAATTTGCAAGTCAATCGAAGGATGTTTGCGGTCGCTATTGCGGTACATACAATTTCTTCCCATAGGCCGTAATGATAAGAAACACTTTGGCGTGTCCCTGTACACGAACGACAAATGGAATACACACCTAACACTATACAGTTATGTCTGTTGTGATCATGAACATGTGTACCAAATTTCCAGTGAATAGTGTGATTTTTGGTGCCGCTATCGTGGTACATACAAATTCTTCCCATAGGCCGTAATGATAAGAAAAACTTTGGCGTGTCACTGTATACGAACTACAAATGGAATGCACACCCAAAACTATTCAGCTAATTTCGTGGGGATCATGAACATGTGTACCAAATTTGATGTCAATAACGTGATTTTTGCGGCCGCTATCGCACGACAGAGAGACAGACAGACGGAACCCAAAATCCTTTTGAGTCTCAACAGAGGGCTTCCACTGACGTTTCGGCAACAATTGGAAGTCCATAGCTTGATTTTTACGGTGGCTACCACGGTACATACAAATTCTTCCCATAGGCCGTAATGATAGAAAAACTTTAGCGTGTCCCTGTACACAAACTACAAATGGAATACATACCTAAAACTATACAGCTAATTCCGTTGGTCTCATGAATATGTGTACCAAATTGCAAGTCAATAGCGTGATTTTTGCGGCCGCTATCGCGGTGCATACAATTTGATAAGAATGTAATGATAAGAACGTAATGATAAGAAAAACTTTGGCATGTCCCTGTACACGAATTACAAATGGATTACATACCCAAAACTATACAGCTGATTCCGTGGGGCACATGAAAATGTGTACCAAATTACAAGTCAATAGCTGGATTCTTGCGGCCGCTATCGCGCGACAGAGAGACAGTCAGACAGACAGGCAAGCACACAGACAGAGCCCAAAACCGTTTTGAATCTCAACAGAAGGCCTCCACTGACCTTTCGGCAACTATACAGCTAATTCTGTTGGGCTCATGAATATGTGTACCAAATAGCAAGTCAATAGCATGATTTTTGCTGCCGGTATCGCGGTATAAACAAATTTTTCCCATTGGCCGTAATGAAAAGAAAAACTTTGGCGTGTCCCTGTATACAAACTACAAATGGAATACATACCCAAAACTATACAGCTGATTTCGTGGGGCTCATGAACATGTGTACCAAATTTCAAGTCAATAGCGTTGTTTTTGCGGCCGCTATCGCGCGACAGACAGCCAGACAGACACACAGACGTAACCCTAAACCGTTTTGAGTCTCAACAGAGGGCCTCCACTGACGTTTTGGCAATTATTTCGTTACCTAAAAAGCAGTTACGAAGAGAAATTTTTATTCTTGAGATTGAATGAAGTCATTTATGTCGCTTTCGCAACACATCTGACAATCTTGATTTAGTATAAACCCTATTAATTCGACGTAAAATATGTAAAAATAAAAGTAAAAATAAAAACTTCACGAATACATTATAAGACTAATTAAATATATATTAAATTACTTTGATATTCTAAAGGCGGGTAAATTTCTCTGAGTAAAGGCTAAATTAATGTAATAATTCAAAGAGAAATCAATATATCGTTTTTCAATTGAAGAAAGTTATTCCATTTAGTAATTTCTTTCTGAAAGGAAATAAATATAACTAAATTATAATTTGTCCTAATTAAACGGATGTAAGCAATGAATAAAAACAATTGTAATTAAACATCTTTTTCTATTCTGATAAATTTTAATACAAAGTAAAAGAAGTTTTATATAAGTATATCTATTTTTTATTTTATTTTATTTATTTTTATTTAGGCATAAAGTTTCTATTAATTATATCCAAATAAGTACACTCATGTCCACAAATTAAGGATAATTCAGATTCACACCGAAATCGAACTTTAATGCGAAAATTTCACCTGTAGAAATACCACACACATCTTTAAGAATAATATGCAAATTATAAGAAGCCATCAGATGACGCCGATATGGTGTTACAATGACGAAAGTGTAAGAAGGGGTAGATAAGGAATGGGAGCAAAGAAGGAAAATTGTTCACAAGCGTTCTGTGTGCCGCAGAGTGCCACAACCGAATAGTTATGACACAGAGGACGCATGCAGATAATTTTTTACGTGGTAGAATTATCGGCCGACTAGAATGTGGGCGTACTCAGATAGAAGTATCGGGGAAACTTAGAATCGCCCAAAGTGTCATCTCTAGGCTTTGGCAACGATTCCAAAATGATGGAAATGCCAGTCGACGTTACAGCACTGGTCGGCGACGAGTTACAATTCCGAATGACCACCGGTATTTGGTAGTAACTGCCAAAATAAGCAGATAAAGCACAGCATCAGACCTGTCTCGTCAGCTGTCTGCAGCCACGAAAGCCACAGTTTCAAGACAAACCGTAGATAGACGTTCGGGAGATATTGGTCTTGTTGCTCACAGGCCTGTTAGATGTGTTCCACTCACGGCAATGCACTGTGCCAGCGGTTAACTTGGAGTAGAGAACATGCAATGTGGACAGCGGCACAGTGAGCTTGTGTGATGTTTTTCGACGAGTCCAGGTTTAGCTTGCAGTTTGATTCATGCCAGACTTTCATATGTAGAACGTCAGGTACCCGTTACCACCAAAACAAAGTCATTGAACGACACCGTGTGAGGCAGGAGTGCTCGTTTGGGGGGGGGGGGGTCATATTGGGCACCAGAACAGATCTGAATGTTCAAACCGAAAGAATGATAGGCCAAACGTATCGGGACATCAGTCGGGAACAACATGTACATTTGTTTAGGGGGTGCCATGAGCCCAGAATTTGTGTTTATGGATGACAATGCGCCTCCTCACCGTGCAAACGTTGTACACGGATGCCTACAATCTGAAGCTATCACTCGCATGGAATGGCCAGCATTCTCACCTGACAAGAATCCGATAGAGCTTGTGTGGGACATGCTTTTCCGACGTGTTGTAGTCCGTCAACCACCTGCTACATGTGTACCGGAACTTCGGAGAGCATTGCTTACTGAGCAGAGTAACCTTCTTCAAGATAAGATCAATAATTTAATACTCAGCATTCCTAGGCGTTGTAAGGACTGTATTTCATCATCTGAGAGACATACAATGTATTAACCATCATACCAACCATGTAATGTTAAGTTTTTGTAAGGGAGATATTTTTTGTAATTGCTTCAGGGAGCAAAAATCGTAGTTTTTATAAATGGTATCCTACATAAACCACCTTTTTTTGTTCGTGATCTTTTGTTTAAGAAATGGACTTTATGAATAAGTCATGTTTGTTTTGTTTCTGAACCTTTTTTTGCCTCAGCTAGCATTATCCTTAATTTATGGACATGAGTGTATTTAATTTTTTTTTTCTGAAATGATTGAAATTGTGCTGCTATTTTATTAGCTGCTGTATTCAGCACAAATTTACCAAAAAGGTATACGACAGAAAGATCTCTAATATTATTTTATTTTATTTTTTACCACTTAAGTAATATCCTTTTTTACAGTTATTTTAATTTTGTTGATAGTCCTTTCAAAGCCATTTGATATGAAAAATTGAAATTAACTTAAAATATTATTTAAATCAAGTTTAAGGAATAAATTACACTTTGCATAAGAGAAAAAGTCAGAATTTTTTTGCATTTATCTTATACGTATACCAAGTAGCACAACAGTGATGTTCATGGTCTAAAGTCAAACATTCTGAACTGATATAATCAGCAATATATGTAGAAATATTCATTGTTCTGATAAATTTGGTATTTAAGTGTTTTAATTTACATTTTTTTTAATAGAAAGAAGATAGAAAACAAATTATTTAAACTTTAAATTTGTAAATGTTCTAAACTTGCAGGAGGAGAGATCCTTCATATATTTGCAAGTCCAAATTTCATCAGCATTTGTCAGTATTCTCATTGCGTAAAATCTGATTTTGATACATGTGTAATTTTATTGACCGTTAAATTTTAAGTATAGTAGACAGCTACACAGTTACCCTAGTAAAATGCACCCTTTTTTTTTAAACATGCTTTCATTAACTTGATATGATGTAACTATTAATATATGTAAAGGAATCTTACAATTTAATTTTCGGCCACATCAGGTCGTCTGACTGACCTAAAATTTTGCACACGACTTCATAATCGATGACAATACTATACACAAGTATTTCCAGGCGCCTTCCTTATTAGGGGCAGACACTAGGGAGCAAGTTCTGGTGGCAAACGAAAAATCTATATTGTAACAAAAGACTTTTACATATGCGAACGCCGTGGCTGAGAGGTAAAGCACCGGTCTACAAAACCAAAGATCAAACGTTCAAACCCAGTCAGGAATTTTTTTTTTTAAATGACTTTTGCTTAATTCTAAATTATTTATTTCTCATTTATTCATTATGTTATTTATTCAGTTTATGTTATGTAATTTGTAGACTTTTAGCATGTTTTTATTCACTTGATATGATGTAACTATTAATGTAAGCAACAGAATCTTGCAATTCAATTTTCGACCACTTCTCATCGTCTGACAAACCTGAAATTTTGCAAACGACTTCATGATCAATGAAAATAAAATATGCAAGTACTTTCATAAGGGGCAGGCTCCAGTGGACATGTTTTTGGGGCAAACAAAGCAATCTGTATACATAAAACACTATCGTATGCGGCACACGACTTAGCCGCACTTGTGTGACGTCAAGTGACAACAATTATTTTTTTAAATATTTTAAAATATGTAAATAATCTGCTTTGTCACTCATACGACTTTCTCTTACCTTGCATTTCAATAATATAAACGCGAATTTCTGCAGTTATTTGTTTTTACATTATGGTGATAACAGGTATACATATATACCAATCGCTAAAAATTGAATTTCCGTATTCAGGCTATCTCAAAATATATTAAAAAAAAATAAAAGTGAAAATAGAACTTAGATAAATACATTATTTACGTTATGGTCATGAAAAATTTATTTTCCTTCCTGAGAATTGTTCGTCGACATAGTAAAAAGTAGAAAATTAACATACTTTTATTATTAATTTGGCATCATATATGTAACTATTAACAGAATCTTGCCATTCAATTTTCAGATATATCTGGTCATCCGATTGACCAGAAATTTTGTGCACGGCTTTATAATTAATAACAAAACTATATAAAAGTGTTTCCTAGCACCTTTTCTTTTAGGGGCAGGTTCCAGGTGACACCAGGGCAAACAATATATATATAACGCTATCTTATGCAGCACAAAATTTCATATTATTTGTGTAACATCGAGTGTGAAAAATTGAAATTTTTTTAAAGACATACAAGTATGTAAATAATCTGGTATGTCACTCACACGACTTTCTCTTACCCTGCATTTCAGTATTATAAATATAGATTTATGGAGTTATTTATTTTTAAGTTATGTTAATAAAAGTTATTTCATACAGATCAATCACTAAAATTTGAACTTTCGTATTGAGAACACCTCAAAGCACAAGAAACAAAAAGTGAAAACAGAACTTCGAAAAATAATTTATTTACAGTATGCGTATAAAAAGTTCTCCTTCTTGAGCGGTGTTCATCGACAAAGTAAAATATAACAAAGCACATTCATCAATTGCATTTAACAGAAAACAGCGTTTAGGTTAACTTCAGGAATCATTGTATATTGTCTATAAACTATATGCACATCATATTGTGTACTTAAATTTATTTTTATATTAAAAACACCTGACACAATATAAAATACACTTCCAGATATTTCTAACAAGGAAACATTCAAAAGATGTCATCTTCAAAAAGTATAGAAAAAAATATATGTGATTCTACTCTTCATAAAACACCAGAAAATGAAAAAATTATCGACTGAAATTAATTACAGCGACCACAAAAAATTATCAAAATTAAGCATATTTGACGATTTCACAATGCTAGGCGATTGATTTTGAGTACTTGTTCGGAAAAGCAAAACACTGTTCTGTTCGTACTCGGCAATCTCAGTGCTAGCAAACGTATCGCCTAACAGCGCGAAATCGCCAAATATGCTTAATTTTGATAATTTTTTGTGGTTGCTGTAATTAATTTCAGCCGATATTTTTTTTTCTGGTGTTTTATGAAGACTAGAATCACATATATTTTTTCCTATACTTTTTGAAGATGACACGTTTTTGAATGTTTCCTTGTAAGTATAGCTCCTATATATCCAAATACTTATGGTAACCCTGTATACAAAGGCTGAATGATTTCCTTATCACAATTTGCGCAAAAGAATGTTTGATATATATAAAAAATATGTGCATTCCATTTTGTTTAAAGCACCGTATAGATGTTACACTGTACTAAATAGAAATTTGCCCCATCGTCATAATATATCTTAATTGTCTTTAATGTCCTTCGTACGCGAACCATTAGCATGATCTCAACGAATAGTTTAGTGTAGCATCAATATATGACACTGATTTAAAATGCCGTGTTTGGATTTCTGCTGCTATATGTTCTTTGAGATATGCTGATAACAGAAACACAAACAAACATACAGACGAACTGCTAAAAATGCTATTTTCGTACAGTCGATAAAAAAAGTGTCCGAACACTAGCGAAAATTCCTATGTAAAAAAAAGGTACACTTCATACAGTTTTGTTAAATAAATCCTTGTCGAATCCTGTTCTTAGTCAGTGTAAGAACATAATTCGATAAGGATTTATTTAACAAAACCGTATGAAGTGTACCTTTTTTACATAAGAATTTTTGCTAGTGTTCGGACGCTTTTGTTATCGACTATATCTCGAGGACCTCAAAACATGTGATTATTACGAAAACTCAATTTCGAAAATTTGATCCAAAACAATATTTTCTTCACATATTGAATAAGAGAAAGTTACATTATGATAGAGATTATCGGGCCACTCTTCCGACGAGATTAAGTATATTATACGTTTGGTTGGTTGGCTGGGTTTTACGTCGCACTAGTGCTGCGCAGATGGGCAATTGGCAACGGTCTGAGACACACCCCTAGAGGTGGTCCGGAGACATGCCATCACAATTTTGATCCTCCGCGGAAGGGATGGCTCTCCCGCTTCGGTGACCCCCAGAGGTATAATTTTTGATGGGAACATGGAGGACTTTGCGACCACGACAGATTTTACGTGCACCAGCCACCATTTGTGTACACGACGGTTTTTGGCCGGCTCGAGTACCGAACCCGCAATCTTCCAATTACGAGGCCGGCGCTCTACCGACTGGGCCACTGCGGCCCTATATTATACGGACATTCCAACAGTCCATGTGGATTTTGGTCCATACGGTGTGAATGTAATTAAACAAACCAACAGAAATACATTTTTTTGCTAAATACCGCTATGATACAGCTGAAAGGCAAAAGTTAGAAATATTTTTGGGTTGGACATCTGCTATACCACAGTATATTATGTGGTTATATATTTTGTATCCCGTCTCTTTATTGCTGGCCAAGTTGGCCAAGCTTACGAGGTGAGTTGTTGCGTAAACCACTGAATGTTCCTGAAATTGACTTGGCAGTTCAAAATTAGCAGTAAAGATTAATGTAAGGTGACACAATGCATGAAACGGCTAAATTGCGAAGACATGAATGAATATTTTTTACTACATCCATTGCCACATTAAAATTATAAAAATATAAGTGTCATAACTTATAGGTTCAGTTTTGTATCTATAATAATAAATGGAAAGGTTTGTCTGTCTGTCTGTCTGTTCTTTTATACGTTCAGCCCCTATTGAACGCAGAAGTACAAGAATTGACATACGGATGCTCTGGAGCCTTTCCGAGGTCCTCCTGAAAAAATAATTTAAAAATTTTAATTAGTTTCGGAGATATTAATTAAAACGTTGACCCATGTCGATCGAAAAATGACCAAAAATCCACGGCTTATTGCTTAAACAGAGGCATTCTATCAGCAGACGATTTTAACGGCTGTCTCGAATGGAAACAAAACATGTGGAAGTCATTAATGTCACATGATCTTGAACTGGGGTTAAAAATTGCAAATTTCAAAATGCTTCAATTTTTTTTTCACTTAATATACAACCTATGCAGCACAAAACCAACATGCAATTCATATTTCATCAATTTCCGTTAATAAACAAAGCAGTTACATTTTAATTGCAAATTAAATTTTATTCTAACAGGTAATCTATCTTTCAATAGACGATAGGAGTTTCCATAGCAACGAAATACATTTGAAGGTACTAAAAAAATACTTTTTTTTTTCTTTTTACTTCTATTACCCGACTACCGTGGTATATACAGGTTTTGGGGACCTATTTTTTTTTTTTTTTTTTACTTCCATTAACCGACAGCCGTAGATAATGGAATTAGAGATTTCACGTGATTTACATGTTTTAGAATGTCCTGATTAGGTTTTCTTTTGTATCTCAGCTACTAATTAAAATAATTTTATGAGTTTGGAATACATCATTCGAAAGATATTTTAAAGTACTTTTATATTATCGAAAGTGAAATTCGAGATTTCACTTTATTTACATGTTTTGAGGTGTCCTGAATCGGTTATCTTTGTATCTCAGCTACTAATTAAAATGATTTCATAAGTAAAATATGATTTGAAAGCTATGTTGATTTGGAATTGAACAGTAGATTATAGAAATTTCTACCGCCAGATGGCGCTGTAATATTTTAAAATTCCAATATTTCAAATTCTAATTGTGATTAAATTATCTTTAATACATCATTCGAAAGATATTTTAAGGTACTTTTATATTATCGAAAGTGGAATTCGAGATTTCACCCGATTTACACGTTTTGAGGTGTCCTGATTAGGTTTTTCTTTTGTATATCAGCTACTAATTAAAATAATTTCATAAGTAATACATCATTTGAAAGCTTTGTTGATATGGAATGGAACAATAGATTACAGAAGTTTCTACCGCCAGATGGCGCTGTAATATTTTTAAATTTCAATATTTCAAATTCTAGTTATGATTAAATTAGTTCTAATACATCATTCGAAAGATATTTTAAAGTTCTTTTATATTATCGAAAGTGGAATTCGAGATTTCACCTGATTTACAATTTTAAGGTGTTCTGATAAGCTTTTCTTTTGCATCTCGGCTAACTGAGTTAGACCTTTCAAAATTGGTATATGTAAGTTAATTAGGAGAGGCTGGAAGGGAGGGTAAGGAATAGGCGCGCGCAGCGCGCACGAGACTGCGTTGCCGAAGGCAGTGGGGACCCGATCCGACATTTTACCTGATGAGAAATGATTTTTTTAATTTTCTTTTCTTAAGAATAAAAGTTTGATTTCAGAAGGAATATGTGCGCGCACTGCACGTATGTCTTAACACGTGCGCGCGCAGCGCGCATGTGTTTGGGGCCCGGTGCGAGTTTTTACCTGATGATCAAAAAAATGTTTTCCCTTTTATTTTCTTAATAATAAAAGGTTTAATTGACAAGGAATATGCGTGTACAGCGCACGTATATTCTCACACGTGCGCGCGCAGCACGCATGGGTCTGCGCTGCCGAAGGCAGTGGCGTCCCGGTGTGAGTTTTTACCCGATACTAAATGATATATTTTTTAATTCCTTTTCTTAAGAATGAAAGTTTATGAGTAATAACATGGAATTTTGAGAAGTCATAAGGATGGTGAAGGAATACGTGCGCACAGTTCACGGATCTACACTACCGAAGGCAGTGGGGAGCCGGTGCGACATTTTTCCCGATCAGAAATTTTTTTTCTCTTTTTTTATCACATGATAAAAATTAATGCAATTTTGAGAATTCATTAATTATTGTGATTCATTTAAAAATAGTGACCAGCGAAGCGGGCGTAGCCTGCTAGTTAATAATAAAAGAGTAGAAAAATTAAAATTGATTAAAATAAAAAAATTGACGAGTCATTACTTAAAGAAATATTTTTATTTCAGACTAAAATAAAATAAATGATATTTTAATGAAATTCACAGACTTGAATGTCATTAGTTGTAGATTAAAGTTTTCTTTAATACTAAAAAATGTAAAATAAAATTACAGTTTTAAAAAACTAAAGAACACGCTTTTACTGAAATGTGAACTAAAAAGAACAAAATAATTTTAAATGTAATTTTTGTATTACATAGCGCTAAGATGTCCCACAGATGAATGTAACCTAATCCTTGATATAAGCTTCGAATTAGAATAAAATATTGATAAAAATGCAAATAAATATAACGTACTTTCAAAGAAACAATAAAAGCATGGGGTGCTCTTTCTTACATTCTCATAATTACTCTATAAATAGTCATGATCCATAATTTACGACAACTGAAGTCGACTTTTATTTTTTCTTTGAAAGTACGTTATATTTATTTGCATTTTTATAAATATTTTATTCTAAATTTAAGCTTATTTCAAGGATTAGGTTACATTCATTTGTTGGATATCTTAGCGATATCGAATAAAAAATTTACATTTAAAATTATTTTGTTCTTTTTAGGTCACATTTCAATAAAAGCGTGTTCCTTAGTTTTTTAAAATTTTAATTTTATCTAAACATTTCTTATATTAATAATAGTAGGAGACTTGGCGTTGGAATATTAAAACAGGTATAAACTACTACGTCAGAAACGCCAAAGAAAAATTATTGAGGTGCATACAGCTGTTTCGGTAGCCTAAAGCGTACCGTCATCAGTGCAAAAAAATAATTCTGAATCTGGAGAAGTACTCGTATATATAGGAGAGGGACCGGATTTAGTACAACCAATAGGATTACGGAAGAGGTGGGGAGTGTGGCCAATAGGAATTAAGGAATGTGTAGCTGTGTAAACAGTAGAAAATTTAAGGAAATGTGGACTGAATGTAAAATTTCCAACAATCAGACAAATAGGGAACAGCGAAATCACAATTTACAAGGTTTTTAAAGTTTTTATAAATATGAAAAGCTTCAAAGAAATCGAGTTCATGAATGGATTTAGGTCTGCAAATTATTTTAGCTGAATTAAATTTAAAATTATGATTTTCCTCCCAGCAATGTTTAGAAATAGCCGATTTATTGGTTTCTTGTTTGCGGACGTAATTCATATGTTCTTTTAGACGAAATTTAAGACTGCGTTTAGTTTGGCCAATATATGATAAACCACACTGACAGGATATACTATAAATGCCCCAAGAATTATGCATATCAATAGGATCTTTTAACTGAGAAAAGGTGAGTTTATTGGAAGGCGAAAATATTATTTTAAAATCATATTGTTTGAGAATTTTAGCTATGGTTTGACTGGTTTTAGAAAAATAGGGTAAAACAATACTGATATTAGAAGTGACTGATTTAGTAGACGAAATACGAGGGAGTTGTAATTTTTGGATAGCTTTGTCTATAATGGAAGGGTCATAACCTCTGTCAATTGCGATGGCTTTCAGGTATTTAATTTCAGATTTCAATAAAATAGGATTTGAACAAATATTAAGGGCACGGTTTACAAAAGTATAGAAAGCAGCCATTTTTTGGTTAGGTGGGTGACATGAACGCGCATGGGGAGGAAGGGAGACTGCAAAATTTTTACGATAGACAGTGGTTGAAAATCCATTTACAGTGCGAGAGACGAGGGTGTCAAGAAATGGAAGGGAGCCATTATTTTCTATTTCATATGTAAACTGGATATTACTGTCAATTGAATTTAAGGTTTCTAAGACATGGTCAATATTGTGAAGAGATATGTCAATAAGCGTGAAGGTGTCGTCAACATAACGGGTCCAAAAAGGAAAAGATATTTTCTTAAAAAGCTTGCTTTCGAAATAGTGCATGTAAATGTCTGCGAGAATTGGGGAGAGAGGGGAACCCATCGCTAAACCTTTAGACTGACGATAGAATTTATTTTGGAAAGAAAAAGTGGTTTGTGATAGACAAATGCGGGTAAGAGAAATTAATTCTTGTATTTCAAAAGAGGTGAAATGAAACTCTTTTAATCTATTTTCGAGACAACAGAGGGCGCCACTTATTGGAACATTAGTGAAAAGAGATTTAACATCAAAAGAAACCATAGTGAGATTAGTGTGAGGGCAATTTTGAATATTTTTTGCAAAATTTATGGAATTCTTAACAGTATAACTATTAGCAGCAAGAAGTGGAGCAAAAATTGTGGTAAGAAATTTAGCTAGATTATAGGAAGCAGTACCGGTATTAGAGACTATTGGACGAAATGGAATATTGGGTTTGTGAACTTTTGGTAAAGCATAAAATCTGGCACAATTAGCAATAGAAGGGATAAGATGGGATTTAGTCGAGTTCAATAATAAGGGGCAAGATTTTATAGCAGATTTAATTTTATTTAATTCTTGAGGAGAGGGGTCACGGGGCAGAGGAATGTATGGGCCATCATTAATTAGTTCGGTAACACTTTCGATGTATTGATTTTTATCCAATATAACAATCTGACCACCTTTATCAGCTTTAGTAATGATGATATTTTCATTAGATTTTAATTCCTTCAAGGCGTTTTTTTCTGCAGGGCTGAGATTTGATTTAAAATTTTTAGTGTTGAAATTGGCATTATTAAGGATTAAATGACGAAGATTTTCTTTCTGTTGGTCAGTCAGTCGAGAATTTTTGAAAACTTTTTCAACCGGTGCAATTAACTGAGGAAAAGAAGGAGGTTTAGAAATGGCAAAATTTGAATTGAGTTTGAGAACAGAATATTGACTATTGGAAATATCAGTACTGGAAAGATTAACGATTGCATTTTTGTTGACAACAGGTAAGTCGTTCGAATGAATAGCAGTCTGTGAATTACGAAGCCGGGTGAATTTATCATGTAATTTAATTGAGTGTTTACGAGAACGGTTGTCACAATGAATCCAGGAATTGTGATCGATCAACATAAAATTAGGACGTTCAAAAGCTAACTTTAAGTGGAGAAACAATAAATCTTTTTCAATTTTGGCGATGTTGGTACGAGTTTCCTTAATAACTGCACGGAGAATATTAAAATGAGACCTGAGTACTGCTTTGTTTACAAAACTGGAACCAGAAATATTGCATTTCAGTTGAATGAATTTAGGGATAATGCGGTGTCTCTTGCATTGTAAAAGAAATTTCAGACGGTTGAGGGCACGAAACTTTTTAGTACGTAGACGGTAGAAACGATTAACTAATTTGCACATTATGAAAACAAGAAAATGGCTCAAAATATTACTGACCTAATCTCCCCCTCATATGAGGCTTCTCAGACCAGGTTGCTCAGTAACAATATGAGCAGAAGGCCAATAACACAACAAAGCCCGTATAAGCTTAACAAATAATAGTAGGAGACTTGGCGTTGGAATATTAAAACAGGTATAAACTACTACGTCAGAAACGCCAAAGAAAAATTATTGAGGTGCATACAGCTGTTTCGGTAGCCTAAAGCGTACCGTCATCAGTGCAAAAAAATAATTCTGAATCTGGAGAAGTACTCGTATATATAGGAGAGGGACCGGATTTAGTACAACCAATAGGATTACGGAAGAGGTGGGGAGTGTGGCCAATAGGAATTAAGGAATGTGTAGCTGTGTAAACAGTAGAAAATTTAAGGAAATGTGGACTGAATGTAAAATTTCCAACAATCAGACAAATAGGGAACAGCGAAATCACAATTTACAAGGTTTTTAAAGTTTTTATAAATATGAAAAGCTTCAAAGAAATCGAGTTCATGAATGGATTTAGGTCTGCAAATTATTTTAGCTGAATTAAATTTAAAATTATGATTTTCCTCCCAGCAATGTTTAGAAATAGCCGATTTATTGGTTTCTTGTTTGCGGACGTAATTCATATGTTCTTTTAGACGAAATTTAAGACTGCGTTTAGTTTGGCCAATATATGATAAACCACACTGACAGGATATACTATAAATGCCCCAAGAATTATGCATATCAATAGGATCTTTTAACTGAGAAAAGGTGAGTTTATTGGAAGGCGAAAATATTATTTTAAAATCATATTGTTTGAGAATTTTAGCTATGGTTTGACTGGTTTTAGAAAAATAGGGTAAAACAATACTGATATTAGAAGTGACTGATTTAGTAGACGAAATACGAGGGAGTTGTAATTTTTGGATAGCTTTGTCTATAATGGAAGGGTCATAACCTCTGTCAATTGCGATGGCTTTCAGGTATTTAATTTCAGATTTCAATAAAATAGGATTTGAACAAATATTAAGGGCACGGTTTACAAAAGTATAGAAAGCAGCCATTTTTTGGTTAGGTGGGTGACATGAACGCGCATGGGGAGGAAGGGAGACTGCAAAATTTTTACGATAGACAGTGGTTGAAAATCCATTTACAGTGCGAGAGACGAGGGTGTCAAGAAATGGAAGGGAGCCATTATTTTCTATTTCATATGTAAACTGGATATTACTGTCAATTGAATTTAAGGTTTCTAAGACATGGTCAATATTGTGAAGAGATATGTCAATAAGCGTGAAGGTGTCGTCAACATAACGGGTCCAAAAAGGAAAAGATATTTTCTTAAAAAGCTTGCTTTCGAAATAGTGCATGTAAATGTCTGCGAGAATTGGGGAGAGAGGGGAACCCATCGCTAAACCTTTAGACTGACGATAGAATTTATTTTGGAAAGAAAAAGTGGTTTGTGATAGACAAATGCGGGTAAGAGAAATTAATTCTTGTATTTCAAAAGAGGTGAAATGAAACTCTTTTAATCTATTTTCGAGACAACAGAGGGCGCCACTTATTGGAACATTAGTGAAAAGAGATTTAACATCAAAAGAAACCATAGTGAGATTAGTGTGAGGGCAATTTTGAATATTTTTTGCAAAATTTATGGAATTCTTAACAGTATAACTATTAGCAGCAAGAAGTGGAGCAAAAATTGTGGTAAGAAATTTAGCTAGATTATAGGAAGCAGTACCGGTATTAGAGACTATTGGACGAAATGGAATATTGGGTTTGTGAACTTTTGGTAAAGCATAAAATCTGGCACAATTAGCAATAGAAGGGATAAGATGGGATTTAGTCGAGTTCAATAATAAGGGGCAAGATTTTATAGCAGATTTAATTTTATTTAATTCTTGAGGAGAGGGGTCACGGGGCAGAGGAATGTATGGGCCATCATTAATTAGTTCGGTAACACTTTCGATGTATTGATTTTTATCCAATATAACAATCTGACCACCTTTATCAGCTTTAGTAATGATGATATTTTCATTAGATTTTAATTCCTTCAAGGCGTTTTTTTCTGCAGGGCTGAGATTTGATTTAAAATTTTTAGTGTTGAAATTGGCATTATTAAGGATTAAATGACGAAGATTTTCTTTCTGTTGGTCAGTCAGTCGAGAATTTTTGAAAACTTTTTCAACCGGTGCAATTAACTGAGGAAAAGAAGGAGGTTTAGAAATGGCAAAATTTGAATTGAGTTTGAGAACAGAATATTGACTATTGGAAATATCAGTACTGGAAAGATTAACGATTGCATTTTTGTTGACAACAGGTAAGTCGTTCGAATGAATAGCAGTCTGTGAATTACGAAGCCGGGTGAATTTATCATGTAATTTAATTGAGTGTTTACGAGAACGGTTGTCACAATGAATCCAGGAATTGTGATCGATCAACATAAAATTAGGACGTTCAAAAGCTAACTTTAAGTGGAGTAACAATAAATCTTTTTCAATTTTGGCGATGTTGGTACGAGTTTCCTTAATAACTGCACGGAGAATATTAAAATGAGACCTGAGTACTGCTTTGTTTACAAAACTGGAACCAGAAATATTGCATTTCAGTTGAATGAATTTAGGGATAATGCGGTGTCTCTTGCATTGTAAAAGAAATTTCAGACGGTTGAGGGCACGAAACTTTTTAGTACGTAGACGGTAGAAACGATTAACTAATTTGCACATTATGAAAACAAGAAAATGGCTCAAAATATTACTGACCTAATCTCCCCCTCATATGAGGCTTCTCAGACCAGGTTGCTCAGTAACAATATGAGCAGAAGGCCAATAACACAACAAAGCCCGTATAAGCTTAACAAATAAGGTCAGATTTTTGAAAATGGTCAGATTGTTATATTGGATAAAAATCAATACATCGAAAGAGTTACCGAACTAATTAACCCCTTCCGCTCCAGGCTAGCTGTAGTGTAAATATGTGAAATACCAGATTATAATTTTGAAATAATGCAATACATAACGAAGTAACAATGTGCATTTTGTTGTGAAGTCCCTTTTCAATTCAGGCAGTTGCTCAGGACGTGCATCGGTAAAAGGATCTGACATAAATTTCCAGTCACCTGCTGTAAGTGGTTCATCATCACTGTCATCGCTTTCGCCGTCTTCACTTGTTGTAAAGTCATCATTGGAAACTTCAAGTTCGTCATAATCGGGGATATAATCACTATCCGAATAACCAGACATTATTCATAGTTTCAAACACCGGCAAAACACACAAAATCGAGGAGCGAAAATTACACACAACCGCAGCCGCGAGAAATCACGAAACAACTGGCGTAGACAAAACTAATAGGTAACCGAGACTACTAACGGCATCTTGTTGTCAGTAATGAAAATACAATTTCAAATAACCATATGGCAAATAAAATAACTCTCTCTGATACCACTAGAACGTTGGGTTTATTGTATCGTATACTTTCTTTGGACGTATGCACGTACGTCCATGGTATTAATGGCCATTAAGACTAGGACGTACGCACGTACGTCCCTGGAGTGGAAGGGGTTAATGATGGCCCATACATTCCTCTGCCCCGTGACCCCTCTCCTCAAGAATTAAATAAAATTAAATCTGCTATAAAATCTTGCCCCTTATTATTGAACTCGACTAAATCCCATCTTATCCCTTCTATTGCTAATTGTGCCAGATTTTATGCTTTACCAAAAGTTCACAAACCCAATATTCCATTTCGTCCAATAGTCTCTAATACCGGTACTGCTTCCTATAATCTAGCTAAATTTCTTACCACAATTTTTGCTCCACTTCTTGCTGCTAATAGTTATACTGTTAAGAATTCCATAAATTTTGCAAAAAATATTCAAAATTGCCCTCACACTAATCTCACTATGGTTTCTTTTGATGTTAAATCTCTTTTCACTAATGTTCCAATAAGTGGCGCCCTCTGTTGTCTCGAAAATAGATTAAAAGAGTTTCATTTCACCTCTTTTGAAATACAAGAATTAATTTCTCTTACCCGCATTTGTCTATCACAAACCACTTTTTCTTTCCAAAATAAATTCTATCGTCAGTCTAAAGGTTTAGCGATGGGTTCCCCTCTCTCCCCAATTCTCGCAGACATTTACATGCACTATTTCGAAAGCAAGCTTTTTAAGAAAATATCTTTTCCTTTTTGGACCCGTTATGTTGACGACACCTTCACGCTTATTGACATATCTCTTCACAATATTGACCATGTCTTAGAAACCTTAAATTCAATTGACAGTAATATCCAGTTTACATATGAAATAGAAAATAATGGCTCCCTTCCATTTCTTGACACCCTCGTCTCTCGCACTGTAAATGGATTTTCAACCACTGTCTATCGTAAAAATTTTGCAGTCTCCCTTCCTCCCCATGCGCGTTCATGTCACCCACCTAACCAAAAAATGGCTGCTTTCTATACTTTTGTAAACCGTGCCCTTAATATTTGTTCAAATCCTATTTTATTGAAATCTGAAATTAAATACCTGAAAGCCATCGCAATTGACAGAGGTTATGACCCTTCCATTATAGACAAAGCTATCCAAAAATTACAACTCCCTCGTATTTCGTCTACTAAATCAGTCACTTCTAATATCAGTATTGTTTTACCCTATTTTTCTAAAACCAGTCAAACCATAGCTAAAATTCTCAAACAATATGATTTTAAAATAATATTTTCGCCTTCCAATAAACTCACCTTTTCTCAGTTAAAAGATCCTATTGATATGCATAATTCTTGGGGCATTTATAGTATATCCTGTCAGTGTGGTTTATCATATATTGGCCAAACTAAACGCAGTCTTAAATTTCGTCTAAAAGAACATATGAATTACGTCCGCAAACAAGAAACCAATAAATCGGCTATTTCTAAACATTGCTGGGAGGAAAATCATAATTTTAAATTTAATTCAGCTAAAATAATTTGCAGACCTAAATCCATTCATGAACTCGATTTCTTTGAAGCTTTTCATATTTATAAAAACTTTAAAAACCTTGTAAATTGTGATTTCGCTGTTCCCTATTTGTCTGATTGTTGGAAATTTTACATTCAGTCCACATTTCCTTAAATTTTCTACTGTTTACACAGCTACACATTCCTTAATTCCTATTGGCCACACTCCCCACCTCTTCCGTAATCCTATTGGTTGTACTAAATCCGGTCCCTCTCCTATATATACGAGTACTTCTCCAGATTCAGAATTATTTTTTTGCACTGATGACGGTACGCTTTAGGCTACCGAAACAGCTGTATGCACCTCAATAATTTTTCTTTGGCGTTTCTGACGTAGTAGTTTATTCCTGTTTTAAGTTCTTATATTACTTTAAGTAGCTGGATGACTGAGTTCACTTGTTTTCATTGCAAAAATCATTCGCAGTGTAAATACATTGAAATGTTTTCGGAAATATATTTCTTATTTGTTTGCCCTGTTAGAACATGGGTTACCAGTGAACGCTAATTTTCCTGCAGATAAAGAAAAAATATGTCGAGCTATCATCTCAAATCGCTAACCATAGTTGCTTATAAAAATCAAACATCTACTATATTTTGTTCAAGACAAAACACGGGTTACCAACGACGATTAATTTTTCTGGAAAAGATAAGTAAAATCGCTCTTTTAACTGGGGAAAAAAAAAAAAAACCTCTAACTCTTTTTTTTCTATCCTTTCTCTTTCTTGACTCTTTCTTTACATCCATCACCCGATTACCGTAGATAATGGAAGTATTGTATTTGGTCGAAAATTTTGACATCGATTTTTCCCCTGATTTACATGTTATAAGGTTCTCGAGTACAAAAAAGTAGTTTTCAGCTATTGGTCAGTATGTATATGCGTGGGGAATCTTCTGACTATCATCGCTCCTAAACGAATAAAAATAGAATAACAAAATTTCAGAGTTGAGACAGGTCTGGTGAACAGATGATTTTTTAAACTTTTTGTGAAATTTTGAAAAACAGAAGTGAGACATTGAAAACCAGAGGTGGAACCGCATATCCTTATCTCATAAACAGCTCTACTATTTTTTTCTAAGCTGCTATATAAGCATCCTATTAGATGTCATTTCATATGTATTAGTTGATTACTTCAGAAAAAATAAGAGCCATCCTGCATTAGTAAGTGAATTTGAAGTCTCGCAAGAGCGCCACTTTAAAAATGCCTCTACGGATTTTTTTTCAAACTCGTCATATTAACTCCCTTTTAGATATTCATTCGTTTGCAATAGTTGTTTTCTGGTTTTCAGATAAGTTTACCAAGTTTTAGTAAAAATGGGAAGAGGGGGTAAAAGTCGATATCTCAAAAACGGCTTTAATGATTTTTTTTCAAAATTATTATATAAACCCTTTTTAGACGTTTTTTCGCATGTATCTTTTGGTTACTATAGAAAAATAACAGTCATTCTTATTAGGAATGTTAGTTTTAGATCTCGGAATTTGTCTTTCAAACTTTTTTAACTTGCTTTGTAGTCTCAGGTTCAGATGTCTTTACATATGTATTAGTTTTCTCTTAGAGGAAAATTGTTAAGTGTCTCATTTATTAGATCAGTTTTATGTCTTCTGACTGCATTATCTCCAAAACATCTGGGGTGAAACAACCACACGACTTCCATTACCCACTATTACTTTTTTTTTTTTTTTTTGAGGTAACGTGATCAGAAGACATAAAATTTGACCTAACGAAGTGGAAACCTAAAATTTTACCAATTTTAGAGATCTAAAATTAACCTACCTGAACAGGATGATTGTTAATTTTCCTGTAATAACCACAGAATACATGAGAAAGGATATCTAAAATGGATTTCTGTAGCAATTTTCAAGAAAATCATTAGAGCTGTTTTTGAGATACTAAAACTTAGCATACTCAATTATTGACCAAAAAACACTAATTATATACAAAAGGATATTTAAAAGGGAGTTAATATGACTAGTTTGAACAAAAATTCGTACAGCCATTTTTAAAGGAACGCACTTGTGAGACCCGAAATTGAGCTATTTATACAGGACGCCTATCAGTTTTTTTGAACTAACCAACTATATCATTCGAAAGGAATCTAATAGAGTGTTCAACTGTAACTTTGAAGAAAATCGTTGGAGCCGTTTTTGAGATACGAGCATACAGTCCCACTTCTGATAATCCACTTCTGATTTTTAAAATTTCACCAAAATTTGGAAAATCCATCTGTACACCAGACCTGTATCAATTCTGAAGTTTCGTAGTTCTATTTTTATTAGTTTCCGAGATATGATAACCAGAAGATTCCACACATCCATCCATACATCCATACATACATACACACACACTGACCAATTGCCAAAAACTACTCTTTTGAACTCAGGAAGCCTTAAAACGTTTAAATCAGAAAAAAAATCGATATCGAATTTTGGGACCGAATACAATACTTCCATTACCTACGGCAGTAGGATAATGGAAGTAGCTCGGTTGTTACACACCAATTGTTTTCCAAAATGGTTTTAGCAATCCCCCAACCCCTCCCCCCTCCAAAAATAAATAAATAAATAAATAAATAAATAAAATAAAATAAAATAAATAAAATAAAATAAAAGTACTTCCTGCCTTATTTCCTCCAAGTGGAATGTGGATTACCGCTTAGCGCTAATTATACTGAAAATGAAGGTATTTATGATCGAGCTATTAACTCAAAAATACATTTATTCTAAATTCTTATCAAAGTCAATAAAGTACTTTCGTACAGTATTTTCTATCATTTTTTTTCTGGGACGAGGCGTGGCTTACCAGTGAACAATAACACTAGTTTACATGGTTTTCATACCCCAGCTGAAAATTGTTATTTTATTATTCATTTAGTTAGAATTATCCAGGAAAAATAATAAAAAAATTCTGTCACGTCTGGTTTAAAAAATATTTATTAACTTAACTGAAATACATAATTTTGGTATTAATACTAAAAAAAAAATTAAAAATGACTAATTTTTGCCTTATTTTTATAGTTATTTGAATCAGTTTCTCTTATAATGGACCAACAGTAATCCCCTAACATGTTTTCATCCCAATATCCTTGATGTCATTCTTCAAAAACCTTTAAATCTTGGTAAAAACGTTCCCCTTGTTCGTACTCATACTTCCTAAGTTTTCAGGGGAAAAGCTCAGATGTGAGTGCAGAAAATGAATCTTTAATGCCATGTTTATTCCCATCTTTTGAAAAATTTCCAATAAATCGCTAACAATTTCTTTGTAATTTTCACTTTTTTTATGTCCCAAAAAAAATTTTCACAACCACTTTGAATGACTTACAAGCAGATTTTTCATTAACAGATAAAAGGCTTTCAAACTCAGAATCTTTCATAATTTTACGGGTTTGTGGGCCAACAAATATACCCTCTTTCAATTTTCCCTCTGTAATGTTTGGAAAGATTTTTTGTAAATACCGGAAAGCATCACTGTTTTTGTCAAGCGCCTTCACAAAATTTTTCATGAGCCCCAATTTGATGTGTAAAGGGGGTAGAATGATGTTATTGGGATCTACCAACAGCTCGTGTTTAATGTTCATTTTGCCCGGAATACACTCATTTCGAATAGGCCATTCTTTTTTTACATAATGATGTTGTTTCGCTCTACTGTCCCACAAACAAAGGAAACAACAGTATTTTGTGTAACCAACCTGCAATCCCAATAACATACCGATGACCTTGAGATCGCCGCACAGTTTCCAATGGTGTTCTTTATACTTTATTAAATTAATTAAAATACGCACCGTTTCATAGCTTTCTTTACAATTCACTGCGTGTCCTATTGGTATGGACGGTTTCTTATTACCATTGTGTAATAAAACAGCTTTTAAACTGTATTTCGAAGAGTCTGTGAATAAGCGCCACTCTGCTTTATCATAGTTTTGATTCCTTGCTTCAAAAAGTCGCGGGATATCATTACAATAACAATATTCACCTTCTCTTTTGAAAAATTCTGAAAAAACTGCTTCTGTTTCTGAAAAACGTAACTTTTGTGTCTGGTAGTAATAAGTTCCATTGTTGTAAGCGGGAACCAAGAAGCTCTGCTTTAGATCTAGATAATTGTAAATCTCTTATAAAATAATTTAATTCGGCATGGTTAATTAAATTTCGAGTGTTTTCCTGAAGTGAGAACTCCTCAGAATCACTAGAAATCGATTTGAATTCAACATCACTTTCATTGTCATCTAGTATATTTGCACTCGAATACCGGGACAAACTGGATGTGGTAGATCTTTCAAATGTAATATGGGCTTAGTAACAGGCGGAACTTCGGCATATATAATACTTGCCTTATTTTTTTTATTATATCCCAATGTCTTCGTAACACAAAAGTAACAATCATTTTCATGATTACTCGGTTCTCTCCATAGCATTGGTGAACCAAATAGAAGGTAAACGTTTTCTCCTGATGACCACTGGAGTAAGACGATTCTACATCTTTCGCAAAACACATGAGGCACCCACTTTTCATCTTGAGTTGCAACAGGAAATCCAAAATAATGAAGAAATGCACTTTTTAACGAATCTACAATGGGCCTTCTCTTTTTTGAAAATATAAACTTTCCACAAACATAACAAAAACGATCAGAATTTTGTTTACACTTTCTACTCGACATTTTAAATCAATCCGAAGCAAGATAATTGTCATTTGAAGCGAACGAATAAACAATAAACTGTCGTCAACACGTTAGGTAGTTAAATAAAAAAAAAAAAAAAAAAAAAAAAAATTGACTGCAGGAAGAAATTGTGACGTGATAAAATATTTCTGCTAACACTTTTAGGTTTAAGGAAGGTAGATTAACATATTTATATACATTTATTTTGGGGTATAAAAAAAAAGGTTCAATTTTGTAAACTAGTGTAATTGTTCTGAAGAAGAAGGCATATTTTTGAGTTTACAGAATTACTGTGCAGCACATTTTCTCCTTTGGACATCTTGAACATGCTCTATGGAGTACAGGATATCCTTGGAACATCCTGCAGGTGTTCTACGGAGGTCTGTGTATAAAGGTGTATATTAAAAAAGATCCTAAATCTAAATTTGTATTGAACATTTTCAAGTAATTTCTTAGAAAATCAAGTCTTTGCCATATTTGACATACGAGGATTATCAGTGAATGCTAATTCTCGTGAATATAACGAAAAATCAGATGGGTTTCTCATCTTAAAGAAATACTTAACCCTAAGTTTTTATCAACATTATTAGAGCCATTTTTGATTATCGCAAAAAACCAAGTTTCTGCAATATTTTGTAACGGGCAGAGTGAGGGTTAACACTGAACGTTAACTCTCCTGAAGATGAGGAAAATTCATTTTGAAGTGACACCTTAAAAAAGCCCTAAACCTTACGTATTTATCAAAATAGCTCGAACAAGTTTGCAAGTAAACCAAGTTTCTGGTGTGCTTCACTAAAGAGGAGTAAAGGTTAACACATTTGAGAGCGCTAATTTTCCTGAAGATGAGGATATGCCAGATGGATTTCTCATTAAATAATAATTAAAAAAAAAAAAAACTTAACCATATTTTTTTATTAACTGACTTTGAAAAAGAAGGAAGGTTCTCAATTCAAACCGTATGTTTTTTTTGTTTGTTTGTTTGTTTGTTTGTTAGCTCATAACTTCTGAACGGATGCTCCGATTTTGATATTTTTCGTTTTGTTGAAAAGGTCTTGGTCTGAAATAGGTCCCATTGTAATAACTTTACGATCTAAAGAAAATACAGGGTGCCCAAAAAAATCAGTCCCAAATCTTTTAACTGCTGAACGGCTGCAGCTATAGTGATAAAAATGGTATGCAAGTATAGCAAAGTGGCCATGCAGTACAAGGTTAAACAGCTTTCAGCGCCACCTGATAAAAAATAGAGGAGTTAGTGTTCCTATCTCGAAAACGGTTCTAGAAAAAAAGTGAATTACAAAGTTGAAGAGTATCATCGATTTAGTACAAAAAGATTGTTTAGACATTCATGCTAGCGTTCCTACCTCGGAAACGGTTCAAGACAGGGGGGAAAAGTGAATTATAAAATTGCAGAGCATCATCTATTTAGTACGAAAAGATAATTTAGACATTCATGCTAAAAATACAATGCTAAAAACGTGCATTCGTTTGTTCGCAATTTCTTACACTATGCACACTTGAGCTACATTGCACACGTTGTAGCGTAGCTGGTGAGACATACGCTATATAGATCAAAATACGGTTACTTGATACTTTTTGTTTTGTTGTAAAGATCTTGGTCCGAAGTAGGTCCCATTGTAATATCTTTACAATCTAAAGAAAATAAAGCGCCATCTGGTGAAAAACAGTGGAATTAGCGTTCCTATCTCAAAAACGGTTCAAGATGGGAGAAAAGTTAATTACGAAGTTATAGAGCCTCATCGATTTACTACGAAAAGATAGTTTTTAGACATCATTGCTAAAAATAAAACGCTTAAAACGTGCAGTTGTTTGTTCGCAATTTCCTACACTGTGCACACTTGAACTAAGTTGCGCACTTTGCAGCGTAGCTGATGACACGTATACTCTGTGGTTCTCAATACAAAGCATATGTTTTTTAGTTTTTGTTTTTTGTTTGTTAACTCATAACTTCTGAATGGATGATCCAATTTTGATACATTTTGTTTATTGTAAAGGTCTTGGTCTGAAATAGGTCCCATTGTAATATCTTTACGATCAAAAGAAAATACAGGGTGCCCAAAAAAGTCAGTCCCAACTCATTTAACTACTGAAGAGCTGTAGCTATAGTCATAAAAATGGTATGTAGGTATAGTAAAGTGGATATGTGCATTGAGATTCAACCGCCTACAGTGCCGCCTGGTGGAAAACTATGGAGTCAGCTTTCCTATCTCGGAAACTGTTCAAGACAGGGGAGAAAAGTGAATTATAAAATTGCAGAGCATCATCGATTTAGTACGAAAAGGTAGTTTATACATTAATGCTAAAAACAGAACGCTTAAAACGTGCATTTCTTTGTTCACAATTTCCTATTTTGTGCACACTTGAACGACTTTGTATATTTTGTAGCGTAGCATTTATGCTATGTAAAATTCAAAGTATGGTTATTGTAAGCGGTCACATCGATTAACGCATAAACGTTTTAAACCGACTTCATAAGGGAAAAGGTTCTCAATACAAACCATGTTTCTCATTGTTGCTGTTGTTGTTGAAATTTGTTAGCTTATAACTTCGTAAGGGATGATTTAATTTTAATATTTTTTTGTTGCCGTAATGATCTAGGCCTGAAATAGATTTCATAATGATTTCATTAAGATATAAACAAATTACAGGATACTCACAAAAGTCTGTTCTCGCTCTAACGTACTCTCTAAGTTATTCTCACTCTAACACTGCTGAACGTATGCAGCTACACTGGTAAAAGCAGTATGTGAGTATCGATGTTGAAACTTCTGTCCGTCAGCTGTGATGCATATTTTGTTCTTTGTTTGAACTTTACGCTTCGCAATTTCCAGCGCAGCGGGTGACACGTATTCACTGTAAAGTTCAATATATATGCCTAGCAATATTTTTGGTTACGAATACAGCATATCCGTTCTTTACATTTCTAAAGACATTTTAATTTAACGTATGTTCATTCAATAGATAGTTTTTTGCTCATATTCGATAAAGGCAACAAAAGTGACACAACTTAAAAATGCAGCATTTGAGAAAAATCAACTTAAAAGTAACTTGACTAGAACAAAACTGGCATAACTGTCTCTCGAGAGGATAACTTTGTAGATGGAGATGTAACATTTTTGTTCCCATTGGGTGCATTTCATGTATTTTTCAGTGACATAAACCATTTTTTGAGTTATGTCACTTTTCCTGGAAGTTGTGATTTGTGAAACTGCCGTCGAACGTCTTCTGATGTTCTGCTATATGAATAAATTTTCACTGAAAAGAGAAAAATAAACACTTTTGTAAAGAAATAGAATTGACTCCAAAAAGCAACTACTATTCAAACAACTAAAAAAAAAAAATAAATAAATAAAAATTCGTACGAAATGAAATTGTAAATTGCGCCCCAAAGTATAAAATAATTTCCTTCGCCAAACAACCTATAACACCACAATTAATCATAACTTTTGAAGTCGGCGCAAAAATTAAATAAAAATTGATACCTTTATTCAATACAAAAATCAAATCCTATTGAAAATACACATCTTACATTGTCACCTGCAAAACGCAGCCGAAAACTGCTTTGATTCAAGAAAACAAATAAGATTTCGTAAGCAGCAAAAATTGGCGAACATGCTGGTATCTGACGTCCTTGGTGAAAGAAAAATCGCAAAATTATCTAGCAAGCATAGTTAATTTCTTTGGGATATCATTATCATTTTGATAAGGTATATTAAGAGAGCAATCAAGAATATGCAACAATTCTTCGTACAATACATATTATGAAAATATACATCTTGCGTGTATATTTGCATTACGTTTTGATTGCCAAATCCAAAAGCCACCAAGGATGATAGTTATCAAAATTATACCAAATTTGCAAAGAAAACTCTAACTTTGTAGAAACATAAATACCGCATTGTGAAGAACCTTCACTGTTCTGTAGATGCTACTAATGGACCAATTGTACACAGTGATAAAATAATAAAGGAAACATGATAATGGATCATTCGAGACAACAGCATTTGTTGCTACCGATCTAAAAACAAACCTTTAAAAACTAATTAAATTTTATTTAATTTTGCGCCGACTTCAAAAGTTATGATTAATTGTAGTGTTATAGGTTGTTTGGCGAAGGAAATTATTTTATACTTTTAGGTGGAATTTATAGTTTCATTTCATACCTTTTTTTTTTTTTTTTTTTTTAGTTGTTTGAATAGTAGTTGCTTTTTGGAGTCGGTGCTATTTTTTTACAAAAAGATTTTATTATTAAAATCACTCAATCCATCTCCGACAAAACCAAGTTTCTGCCATATTTTGCAATGGACCGAAAAAGTGATAAAAATGAACTTTGATTTTCCCAACTATGTGGGTAAGTCACATAAGTTTGTCTGCTAAAAAAACCCTTAACACAAAGTTTTAAACAAAATTGTTAGATCCATTCCTAAGAAAATCAAGTTGTTGTCATATTTTTCAGTGAAAGGAGTATGGATTAACAGTGAACTCTAATTTTCCTAAAGATGAGGATGAGTCGGATGGGAGTGTACGAGACATTTCATTGGGCCATAAACCGCAAAGAACCACACAATTACAATTAAATTTACTCATTTGCGTGATTCCAGAGATTAATTTGTGCGACATTTTATTTTGTGGTTTTGTTCCTTAGAAGAGTTATTAACAATAGAAATCAGTAAAATGTTACGTTTAACCTTGAATTTTAACCTATTGTAATTAATTTAGTGATTAATTTACAGCAGTATAACTAAGCATGTGACGCAATTACCTTATATTCTCTAATACTAAAATTTAAAATTAACACTCATAAATTTAATTCAAAGGGATTTTTGCCAAGATATAAAGGTCTAATAATCCCATTTTTAACCATGAGAACGACATTTGATGACCTGTATAAAATCTAAGGTAAATAGTAGAGAAAAATTAAAAGTTTTTTTAAACATTTCTCACATGTGCCTATCAGGGACACAAATATCTAAAGAAATAAAAATAGTCGCGCAACACACTTCCATGAAATTATGTGGACTGGCCCTAATTTGAAGCAATATTTTTTAGGTAAAACATAATGCGTTTAAATTAACTGAAATTGACTAATTATTTTTTAAAAAGTGGATTTATTACTATCTTCTGCAAACATAAGAAAAAAAAAATTTTGAAAAAATTTCTATCTCCAGTTTTTGACGAACTTACTCATTTTGAGTTTTCATGAACATGATTTTACTACTTTTAGAAAATGTCAGTCATTTTTAAATTAGCAAACGTATGTGAAAATTGTACTATATGAACCAATGGACTTAATTTAACAAAACTTGATTTTTGATTGGACCTTGTTTCGAATTCGAGCTGATTAATTCTTGGGCCGTATCACTCAATGCCACGATGCGATTTCCTCTCATTTCAGGGAAGTCTCAGCATCTACATTATATTTATTATGTAACAACGCGGCTGATTCAGTTTGAGTGCATATCGGCGAAAAGGTGGCAATTTAATCCCATTTTTGTGACTACTATATCTTCTTTAGTATATAAATGTACAAAACTTTACATGTGAGATGGATGTTAGGAAAAACTATGCTGATTTACTTTGGATGTAATTCGGATACAGGTGACACTGCTATTCTGCAATATTTTTTGTTTGCGGTAAAACTATATCTTAACTTCAGTGTTATATAAATGTGCCAAACTTGATGTTTGAGACATACTTTATCAAAAATTATTCTTATTGAACTTTTGTGTATGTAGGCCGAAAGATGGCGCTAGTAATACTTTATGCTGTTTCTCAGATGGCTGTATCTCAGCATCTATTGGCCAAAATTGCACCGATTTGCATATGTAAAAATTAATTGTGAAAAAATATATTGATTAAATTTTTGGTTATTTTATCCGGTAGGCGATGCTGTTATATGAAATAATGCATAGGAATGTATTGAAATATTATAAAAATTTCGGCTTCGGTTTTCAATGAATTTATACGTTCTGAGAAATACTAAACATGATTTGCCCATTTTTAGAAAATGACTATTTGTCTGCGTGTGTATGTATGGTGTGTTAGCAAAATTTTTTATTTCATGAACCAATGAACGGAATTTAAGCACGATTGGTAATTAATTTTAATTTGTCTTGATTTTAATTAGTGCTGGTGAGCTTTACGAATATATCACCCAATAGGAAACCTAATGTATTGTGATACCCCCCCCCCTCATTTAATTGAAGGTTATAGCTCAATTTTGTTGGAACTAAATGCACTAAACATAGTACGTGAAATGACTTTTACGTAAAAATATGCTGCTTAAATTTGGGGTTTATCGGAATAGGATACGCCGTCTTTCTGAATAGGATACGCCTATTATAGGATACGCCTGAATAGAATACATCAGTCTTTCTGAATAGGATACGCCTTTTGTTGGCAACGCAGGTGTCCATAAAGTCAGGTCCACCTTATCCATTGGGCTGCAGCCCAAGGGCGCTAGATGTAAAAGGGCGCCTTTCACAATTGTTTTTTTCCTTCTATGCAAGCATAAAAATGATTTTTTCTGATCAAACTTAAAGTTAATAGATCAACTTTATTTTGATTTTCTGTATTATTACTACTTTAAATATATTATATTCATATTACCTTTATTTATTTATTTATTTATATTTTTTTTCGAACTTTCAGGCTACAAACCTATTCTCACATACAAGATTCGATTTTGGAGATGGGTTGGTTTTCTAATCTCCCTTTTTTCTCCAAAAAAAAAAAAATTGAATATGTGGTTTTTAAAGGCTGATTGTTTACGCTGAGACCTTGTCCTGAATGGGAAATGCTCTCCCTCAGGTTTTTTTTTTTTTTTTTTTTTTTTTTTTTTTTGTGGGATCCAAGCTTGTATTCACGCGAGTTTATGAAAAATAAAGATAAACAAACAGGAAAAGTCTTCAACATATAGAACGCTGAAAGTAATAATGAGTGAAAAATGCCGTCAGGGGTTTTGGTAGCATCGGACGTACTGTTAACAGTGCACCTATGACTGTATACTCATTCATACAGTGATGACGATACGCTCAATGATACCAAAACAACCATCTATATTTTTCGGTCATTATCACTTTTGACACTTTATGTGTCAAAAACTTTTCCTAAGCTTGCTTATTTTACATTGTTTTGCTAATAAATTATCATTATAGCAAATGATATGTGCGTTAGTTATAGGTCTTTTACATTAAAATATGAAATAATTTACACATTCAACGACATGTGGAAACTAATTATTATGAAAAATTCTTTAGAAGAGAATAAAAATTATCTATGTATTAGAATTTTGTTACAGAATGATCGTTACTGAAAATTGCTTGCTTAAAATTTATACACCTAATAAAAAGACACACAAGAAAGAAACCGAATACATTATCGTATCGTTGATTGTACAAATATTTTAATTTAGAGAAGAGAAATATTGAAACATCGTATTTAATTTTTCACTTTTCATTACTTATTGAATTATTTGATAATTAAAATTTTTATAACTGCTAAATAATCAGAAAGTTGAGTGGAGCAACTTTACTTTTTTATTTTATTTTATTATTTTAATTATACAATTAAAGTTATAGTGTAATGACTTTTTAATTTTTTCCCTAATTATTTTGCAACAGAATGGATGTACTAGAATTATCATCTTAAAATTTATAAGAATAAACTATAATTATAAAAAAAAAATTATGAAAAAAAAATGTATATTTGTTAACTTTTCTGAACACACACTTTGACACTCGGTCATGGATCCATTGCTATTTTTACCTGGTTCTCCAAAATTGGCTTCCATTCATCATAGAGCTTCAAAATTTTGAGAACCCTAAACTACTATTTTTTGCTAAATTTCGTTGCCAAGACTCCGAATCCGTCACCGAGACTCCAAGTTTTCATGAAGGGCAACCTTATTGAAAGAGAATGGACTACCCTTTTATTTTGATTTTGACTGTAAATCTACTTTCTTTGCAATAGCACAATTGATGCAGGGAAAAAGATTTAATCTGTTGCAAGATATATATTTGACATTTATATAATTTTTCAATTCTAGAATTTTGTAAAATACGTTGGAAACTGTTATTCTCTGCTCTTCATATAAACACAAGGCAACATAAATTGTGTAATTTAAACATTCAGATATTACTTAACTGGTTTAAATTTTGTAATGATTGAATTTTCTGAAAATGCAGGAAAAGAATGTCATTAACAATATGATAGATATATTTTTGTTATTGATCATATTTTCTTTTTCGATTCTCCGTTCAGACAGTGCAAATTAAATTACATCAATATGTTAGTAATAAAAGGAGACATATAACACTGAATATGAATAAATTTTATACTTAAAAAATTTGTAAGAAACAAATGAAAAAGATATCTATTATATCAATTCTTTAACCACAAAATTATATAATCAGGGTGGTTCAAAATGTCATGTCCAAATGGCACGCGTGGATTTGTCAGGTCATGAAGAGTAAGAATTTCACAGTACCTGGGGGTCAGAAAGTGATTGTCACACTGCAATTGCATTGTGACCGTTACGCAAAAAAAGGTAACAAACAGTGTAAAAGAGATCTTTACTTTACATAAAACGTAATCAAAGTACAAAATACAAATAAAAAATGTTATTGATCTTAAGAAATGCTCAAAATGTGCCCAATTAGCCGCGATTTACGCCTTCACATTCACATCGTATTTTTGCGTGCTTAGTCGGTCCCTTTTCTTGTGTCCTTCAGTGGGTTATAAACGCTTTTCCAGCCCCCATTTCTTATGTAATTCTCACTAGAGACCCTACTTCTTACTCCTGATGAGGTGACAAACCCACACATGCCGTTTGGATGTGATCTTTTAAACCACCCTGTACATATATGATTACAAAAAAATAACTTCATTCTGAATTTCGATAGAGTAAATTTAATATTTTAAGCATTCTGGCAGACAAGTTAAAATAAATTTATGAAATGTTACAATTAATAAATTTGTAAATAATTATACAAGAAAGTTATTTTGTTCATTAAAAATACTTTAATATAATGAACTACTGTTCAACAGTTTTATAAATTAATTTTCTAAAATTTCTAATTCATTATTTCCGATGTAAAAATGTATTTTTTAAAATACATTTGATAAAATACAAATACATAAATTTGAATTTTAAAAACTATTTAAATTTGTATTAAATTATTTATTTAAATTAAAATAAATAAATTAAAAATTAAATTATATTTAAATTTCAGTTACATTCTACTAAATTCTTTTCTATTTTTTTTTTCAAAGGAAAGGACGCCTGAACTTGTCAGCCCAAGGCGCTTAAATGTGTTAAGACGGCCCTCCATAAAGTAGGATTTTTATATTTCACAGATATATCGCTTTTAAGGAAGGATTTAATTGCAAATTACTCCTTTGCTTTTGATTTAGACGGAAAAGTGCCATCTTTTGGCAAAATATATAACAATTTTTTATGTAAACCTCGGTCTAATTTCAATAACACACACAATTAAAATATTATTCGAATCCTATCTGGAGAACCAGAGCTATCGGTCTCTGAGTACTTTCAGTTTGATTTTAACCATCCATAACTAGGCTTTGAATTAATGATATTTAAATTATTGTGATAATATTATACTTGATATGATCTGTCACATCAAAAGTAATAATATGAAATTTGGTATGATATTTTTAATAGTTTTCTTATTTTACACTATTCTATGGGAAACTAATTATGAATATTTATTTGAATTTAAAGTTCTAATCGATCATAAATATTATTTTTAAATGTCCGATAAATTTCAGACATATAGTCTGAAATGAGCTGTAAAGTATTTGTATATCACATAAACTTATCTCTTAATAAATATTAAATAAAGTCATTAGTCTAAAGCTAAATAAAATAAAATAAATGAAGATTTCAATTTGATATATTGTGCCACCAATGAAATATTGATATACTTTAGTGATACTATACAAGAGATGATATGTGTCTTCTTTAACTATTCTTTTTCACTGGTAAGGCGAATTTTAATACACTGTAAATAAGTCATACCAGGACGTAATTTTAATATTTTACATTAGGCTAAGTGTGCTTAAATCCTTCTACTTATTAAAATTTACAGCTGGAAAGATTTTGATAATTTGCTGCATGAGTAAATTTTATATAATTCAATTAATTTATCCAATGAATTATAATTTAAGAAAAAAAAAAAAAGGGAAACCTATGGCAAATCTCGTACCACTCAGCCTCTTTTAGGAAGAAAAAAAACTGATTTTCATATCATTCAGTCTTAATAACTTTCTGAATTTTCACGATATTCAACTGGACGTTTTATATGAGTTGCTCTGTATATTTAACGACTAAGGTATGAAAAGATAATTTCGCTATGCGCATGCATAGTTAAAAATTATTTAATACATATGCTCAAAATTAATCAAACGCTTTTTATATTTATATGTTAATTAATGTATCTTGTTTTCACTGTAGATTGTCTGTATTTTTGTAATTTGGCTTGTGTTTTGTTGAAAGTTATAAGTAAACATTTTCCGAATTTTTTAAATAAACGTAAAATATTCTGAAACATACGTACTATTCTCGTTGAAATTAGTATAGGCATTGTAAAAAACCATGATAAATGCTAAAGCAACAGATTTTTCTAGCATTATTTTTAACAAGATGATACCAAACATTGCACATATTTTTTTTTTTTTCAATTTCTTACAGGTATTAAATTATTTCCGTGATCACCGTGCACTGAGTTCTACAGCATTTAAAATGTTCTTCACATCCCTGAAGTTCCCAGAGAATGCATCAAATATTTCTCTAGTTAATTCACGAAACGTCTAAATTCGAAAATTGTTAGCGTTATTTTTTCACTTACACGCGTCAAACGTATCGAGAAAATTATAATACTATTCAATCAAAACCACATCGAAGAAAAAAAAAAAAAAAAAAAAAAAAAAAAAAGTATATAAAAAAAAAATATTTCCTTAAAAACACTAATTTCTCCAAAATACTGTTTTATAAATTTCTTTCGTAATGGATTGATATAATATAAAAATTCCTATTGAGAATGCTGATTTTAAAATAAATATATAAATTTAAAAGCTAATAGTAACAATGAACTAGAAAGTGCCTTTAAAAAAAATGCATATATAGAATATAATATATATACTCATTAAACCGTCTCATTTTTGTCCACGAAAAATCTTAAAAAAAAAAAAAAAAAAAAAAAAAAAAAAGTAATTAAAAAAAATTATAGTTAAGTTTTTCTTAATCTTTATATGGTGGATGGTAAATATTCCAATTTCAAGTTAAGTTCTCAATAGGTTAACGAAAAGTATTGCTACACAATTTTATTTGATAATAGAAAAGTAAAAAATATAGGAACACTTTTTTTTTTTTTTCCAATTTTCAGATAAATTTGATCCTGAAATAAATAACAGATTTATATTTCTCTCGACAACTCTTTCACAATGTTACAATTTTCAAATCAAAGCATTTTTGAAAAGGCGTATAGGTTTTCAGACTAAATCGGCTCGACGACGAAATAGTATTGAATTATTTTTTTTATATTTATATCATTCATGAGACGAACATGATCTTACTCGTAGGGAATATAAATAATAAATAGCAGACACGGAAAAAATGAAGTCCTTTGACAGAAAGAAATCACGATTTATTGAAAACGTGAATGCATATTTCTTCGACTAATTTTAATACATTACTGTACAAAGATAGAGTTTTCAGTTGATATTAAAAATAAATTGGAAATAAATATATTGAAATTTAATGATTTTATTTAAACTCAATGAACAGAAAAGGTACGCAGTTTGCCACTAAGTCGTATTTTTTATGAACAGAAATAATTATATTTTACCAAATAAAAAAAAAAAGGAATAAAAAGTAGCTTTTTTTTATATACATTTTAAATTCAAAATATAGCAAAATATGAAAGAGTATGGAAAGTTATATGATTGCTTCCAATGCCACCTAGCGTAGAGAAACATACAAAATTCAGCTTGTAGTTTCTCTAATTCCTTGAAAATAATAAATTAAAGATAAAACTAAGTAAGCCGAAAACTGAAAATAATTATTTTAAGGAAGTTTCTAGAAAAAATCACCGGCAAACCTTAAAATTGTCTAGCATTTTGTAATAATTTATTCTTGGTAATTGAAATATATTTCAATAAAGCAAAATGTAAATATTAGTATATTATTTTCAATGTCACTATAGCTCAAAATTTCAATTGATTAATATCATGGAATTGAAACAGTTAACTGTAACGTATGATATTTTCAGGGTTCAAACATTTCTATATAGAGATTTAGTTATTTGGTAATACAGAAGATCTCTCTTCAATGCTAGCGTAATTTATTCTTCATTTTATTTTAAAATAAAAGTATTAGGCTATATTATTAATATAATTTTAAATTGTTCATTTAATATATATATATATATATATGAACAAAAAAGGTAACGTTGAGTCGACGGATTTTCTCGTTAGGCCTATCATTGCTCAATATTTTTCATCGAGGTTCGTTTTTACTTTTTTATTCTATTATTGCCTCATTATATTTTTTTCCTCAATCTTTTTATTATTATTTCATACTTAATTATACATCATAAGTTCAGGTTTATATCATAGTAGTGAAATTATTAAATTTTCATCAATTCCTGACACACTGCAAAATTTTAGGAAAATCGATGGTCTGGTAGTGTTATTGTTTCATATTTCATCATTCGTCATTAGTTTAGGGGCAGGTCACATTCATAAAATAATTATTTTTTAATAAATTTTTAATAATTCTGGAAATTTTAAATCAGTATTACATCAAGAAATGTCCAAAAATTTAATTACGGTAATACAGACATACATACAAGTCAAGCTAATAAAGCACGTTAAGATATTTTTACTATTTTTTTTTTCATCGAATTAAATAGATAACCAAAATATTATAGTTATCTTCATGATTTTTTGTAAATATATTTAATAGGCCATAAATATCAAACTATTGGATATATAAAGCAGAGCCTCAACGTGCAGACTTTATTATTCATTACAGGAATGTTATTTTTTATTTACTATTATTTAATATATATATATTTTTTAATTACTTATTAATAATAGTGTATTTGTATAAAAAAGGCGCCAAAGGCAGCACAAAAAATTATACAAAAATATATAATTTTGAAAGTATGTAGAAACTTGAGAACAAGTGGGCGTGGATAACAAGAAAAAACTTTAAAAAAAGTAAGGAATTATAGTAACGATGAACAATTGTAAAAAACAACACTACATGCGAAAAACACCCTTCCGCTTCCTCTTCAGTGGGTGGGAGCAGCAGAACAGACAAATTAAGTTGAAAGAGGCCTAACAGGTTTCGGAAACATGGCGAAACTAGCATACTCCCAACAAAATCAAGAATAAAATTCTGGCAAATTATATAAAAACAATCTTCATGTAAATTAGTGCTTCATAAAAGCAGTGGCAAATTATATAAAAACAAAAACAAATTATTCATAAAAGCAACAAAACTAAATTAATATAATAATCCAAAAACTATAACGTCGATATTTGTGATAAAAAAAATTTAATAAAAGGACATGCTAGATCGTCATGTTCCCACCCAGACCTGAAAGGCAAAAAGATATTGTAATGAACTGAACTTACTGCAATGTAGAAATAGGTCTTTAAAGCAAAAGCAGATGATTCACATGTAGTGGCTCAATACTGGCGCTGTCTTGTCCAATGTTCCAATATCATAGTCCAAACTCTCCGAGTCGCTCAGCACCAAGTAGCTGCAGTCCGACATAAGGCGTTCCACAAGTGCTTCATTAGTGCTTCATAAAAGCACTAATCTACTGTAAATTAGTGCTTTTATGAAGCACTAATTTACATGAAGATTGTTTTTATATAATTTTCCAGTATTTTATTCTTGATTTTGTTGGGAGTATGCTAGTTTCGCCATGTTTCTGAAACCTGTTAGGCCTCTTTCAATTTAATTTGTCTGTTCTGCTGCTCCCACACACTGAAGAGGAAGCGGAAGGGTGTTTTTCGCATGTAGTGTTGTTTTTTACAATTGTTCATCGTTACTATAATTCCTTACTTTTTTTAACGTTTTTTCTTGTTATCCACGCCCACTTGTTCTCAAGTTTCTACATACTTTCAAAATTATATATATATATATATAATAAAGTGAGTTAATTTCCCAGCATATTCATTAATTCAATTCTTCTTCCTGGTGTTTGATCATTGCAATGATGAATCATCATCATTTTTATTACTGTTATTATTATTATTATATTCCATTATAAAATAAATTTCTGGGTGGGACTTTTGACTCAACTTAATTTCCGTTTACTATATACATACATACTTCGAAATTCTTTTGTAAAGTCCTGTAAACTAATTATTAATTACATGAACATTATTTCGTACTTTTAAGAACATTAATAATGTATTTTAATTTTATTTTGTTTACAATGTAAGATGATCAAATTGACGTCAAATAAATTCTGTTATTTAACATTTAAAATTATTATTTTGAATTTTGAGATTTTTGAATTTTTAAGAATTAACACTTCATTAATTTCTTTTCATTGTTAAAGCAGATTCCACAGCAAAATAATGCGATTTTCAAAACAAATTTCAGTTATTAAAACTAAAAAAAAAAAAAAAAAAAAAAAAAAAATTATGAGATGAGTTCAACAAAAAATTGTGACGAGCGCGACATCGTGCAATTTTGTTTTATAATCATAGTATTAAAATTAGATTCTATGTATGCTCGGCTATCGCCGCATGAACCCCTAAACTCAAAAAGACGAGGAAGGTACCCAAAATATTGCAAAATTACACAAAGATTCAAAATTGGCTATTTAATATAAAAGTATTTCAATATGTCAAAATATGTCAAATTAAAATCTAAAACGAGTACAAAATAAGCATCTCACTGCACTGTTAAAATACATCCGCCTATTGGAGCGTCAACTGTCTGAAACAGTTGGCCATCGGCAGCGAGATGCGTTATAGAAACTTTAAAGTCCCAAATTTTATGTATTCCTCGAAACAAGGTTGAGCGATTTCAATGGCTATTTTTTGGTTTTTATTTATAAAGTGATATAAAACGGGGTTATTCAATTATTTTGGAAATCTTTTTAAATACAGTGATCAGCAAATCAGACAAAGACTGCTACTTAGACGTTTAAATACTGAAGATTATTGAAATTTTGAAAATATTGTATTATCCAATACACTTTATTTCTAACTTTTGAAAAATTATCAAAGGTTTGAAATATATAATATCCTATTATTTACAAGAGATGGCAGTGAAACGTTCTCGACAGCTACAGATTAATTTTCACATAAAATGTCGTCATTTACCAGCCAATACTATAAAGGTTTCTTACATGCATGCATTTTAAAGTATTATCTATTTTTTCTCTTTTTTTCCAAATCAATGTTAGAAGATTAATTTTTACAAAACTAATAGAGAACGTTTTTCTAAATTTATATTCTATATAGTATTAGCTTTAATTTGATGTACAATAGGTGATTATGCAACAAATACGAAAAATCTCCTTCTCTTCATGTCCACTTTTACGTGGAATATCCGAAATACTAAAAATTTCACAGATAATTCCAAATAATTCAAAAATACTTCTCGTCGATTGCATGATCATATAACGTATCAAAATTTTTTGCCTAGTCCAACATACTAATTATTTTATGACTAGAATCTTCTACTTTTTAGTATTTTAATGACATACACTGATGTGCAAATCTTTATGAACTTCTTCCCTATATGAAATAAACTTGCCTGGATTGCGTGAGAGGAGCATGATCAAGTGAGAATGGTACTTATCTTATTCAGGGAAGACTGAATATTCATTCTTGCGTTTACTTCTACTTGCGATAGGAAAGGCTGCTGGTTTAAACGATCTTTAGAAAAATTAGATTGTATCGGCCCGAAGACTCGGAAATATCTTCGAAATATCACGATTCATGAATTTTTCTCGACCTGCCGTTGTTAATACACATACAAAATAGATAAATGACAGTGAAAATATCTGTAAATATAACAGCACTGCACGCTCGTGTGTTATCAACCAAAACGAACTTTGGAGACTGCCCAGCATGGCAAAGGAAAATCGGCTGCAGACAGAGACTCAACTCACAGCACAATACGATGCAGGTCCACATAAAAGTATTTCAGATCATACACTACCATGGATATCGGATATTTTCCGCATTGGATCATGGAACAGGAGTAATAACTGCCTGGGCAGATGAATCACCAGTCATCGTAATTCACATCGATGGTCATTAATGGATTGATTACAATGTAACCATGTCAAAATGCACTTAAAAGAGATACCTTCCATACATTCTAATTACAAAATATTCTTTCGTATGTCCCGGTACACAAGGCACAAACACAATATATATTAAAATTATACAGCTAATTCCATGTATCTCACACATATTTTTACCAAATTTGAAACAAATTGGTTAACTACATAACATACCTGAATTCTTTTGTGTAACCCTACAGATAAATTATTAAATTTATGTTCACCACTGTTTTACAGAGACCATGCTTTCAAGCATTTTAAAAATGTATGTTAATTGCTTTATTTTGAATGCTGTTTATTTTTTTAATATATATTTAAAGGAAATTCAATCCATAGACAACAATTATGTGAAATATTTTGGTATGTATCAGTACCGAGCGACAAATATTATATACAAGAAAAAATATACAGTTAGAAAATTCTGTTATAATTTCTAATAGTATATATATATATATATATATATATATATTTGCAATGAAAATAAATTTCTTTGAAATTACTTATTGGTGGTCAGTTTTAACTGTTCCTTTGATATATTAAATAAAATTAGTACCATATATATTTGAAATAGAATTAACAAGAAAAAAAAAACTATTAAATCTCAAACAAAAAGTGACAGCTCTTTTCAATTTAATTTATTTTTTTACATACAGTTTCTAGAAATTTCATCAAGACAAGATTTTTGTATTCGAAAATACATTACATAATTTTCCCAGAGACTCTGCTGGAGAATTAGATGAATTTTAGATAGGATTTCTTTGAAGTATTAAGTATAATAGAGAAAAACAGGTTTTTTCATTAATCTGTCACAATAAATAAATTTCTACGGCGAAAAAGAAAAGGGTTGGAACATTTTTTTTTTTTGAAAGGTTGGACGAGTTTTAGCCAGAAAGAAATGTGACCAAAAACTTGGGTCATTGGTGAAGAAATTTGGATCTCTGGTGTAACGTGCCAATCCTGTACTAACTGAGCTACCTGGTGGACATTAACATAGTGTGCTCTCTTTGTCAGGTGATTTTCCCCCGATCAAACAGATGGCGAGTCTATCAGTAACATAAAATAATTTATCTGAATTATTTTATGTAATTAATAGATTACAAGAATAAAGAAACGTAAAAAAATACTTCTAATAATGAATTCCTAATATGTATACCTATCTACCTATATACAGTACTGGCCAGAATGGATGACTCACTTGTTTTTTTCCCATTCATAGTGATGTATTGGCGCCAGATGTTCGTTTTGGCTGTCTGCCAAAGTACAGGTGTTCTTGCTTGGTATTTCGCTAGATAATTAGTTGTGTTCGCCATGTGTTGACGTACAAATTTTTGCAGAAGGGTGAAATAGTATAAAAATGCCTGGTAAAAGAATTTCACGCGGAATGCATGCACAAATAAAGATTCTGAGCGAAGAAGGATATCGTACTCGGGAAATTGCTGCCAGATTACAATTGGCACAAAAGACAGTTTCCAGGTCTATAAGGAATTTCAAAGCAAACGGAATTTATGGATATTCAAAGCCAAAAGGTCGTCACAAGAGCACAAGCAAGCACATGGATGAGTACATAATTTTGGCAGCGAAGAAATCACCCAGAAAATCAGCGAAAGCAATCCAAGCTGGTTTACCAAAAGATGTTAATATCCCTAGCCAAAGGACAATCCGCAGGAGGCTATTCAATGCCAATTTAAAGTCCTACAAGCCTGCTAAAAAGCCTAAATTGTCTCCCAAAAACATTGCTGACCGACTGACATTTTGTAAAAAGTATCAGGGTTGGACTGCGGAGCAATGGAAACATATGATGCTTTCAGACGAGACTCAAGTATTGCAGTTTTATGCATTTTGCAGAAACATACAACGGCCTCCCGATTAAAGAGACTGCCAATGCTACATTATTCCCACCATGAAGAATGCTGCAAAACTCATGGTCTGGGGAGCCATTTGTGCCAAAGGAAGATGTGGAATGTGGCTCATGCCTGAAGGCACATCAATTAATGGAATTGTTTATCTCGATGTGCTAAAAGAGAAGTTACCACCGTTTATTAATATCAACCTGTGCACACACTTCAACATGATTGAGCACCTTGCCACCAGACTAAATCTGTTAAGACATGGATTGCAAAGCAGGGGTTTCAGATCCTTGGGAAGTGGCCCGGAAATTCCCCGGATCTAAACCCAATCGAGAACTGTTGGGTAATTTTAAAGCGCAAAGTTGCTGAGCGTAACCCCATTTCACTTTCGGACTTAAGAGAAACTGTAAAACAAGTGTGGATTACAGAAATTACACCAAAACTATTGCGAAAAATTATGTATTTCCATGCCTGATCGTATCCAAGCTGTATTGAAAAAAAAAAAAAAAATGGTTTCCACACCAAATATTGAACCATTTCTCAATTATGTATGTATACTGTGCTTAAATAACTAAAATTAATAATTCCCATAAAATAAATACTTAGTTAAATGCAATTATTCTTGTGCATCCATAAACATCACAGTTTTATGTGGTGAGTCATCCATTCGGGCCAGTACTGTATAGATATATAGCAATATTTTCTTCTTTTTCAACTTGTTCATGCTGTCCAAGTCATGTCATATTTTTTTTTGCAATGTCTGAAAAAGTATTCATAGTATTATAACATTAAATATATATATATATATATATATATAGTAATACAATATTATCAGTACAAAAATTTGAAATTCAAAGATGATTTAATTTCAATATTAAAACAATTATTCGGATCATAAGCGAAGACTACCCAAATCAAACCAAAAAAAGGAATAAAGTAAAATCGAAATGAATTATTGGAAATTGGAATGAGAAAAAAGCATTATTTGCATTCTAACGTTTTCAAGGGCCTGGTAGAATGCAAATATTCTAAAAAATGGATGTTTTTCTGTCACAAAGAAAGCAAAAGCTAAGAATTTCTTTATTCACAGGCCGAAACACCCATAGTAAAACCAGAAAAAACGAAGATCAAAATAAAACAATTCACCAAAAATGATAATCCAAAACCTTTTAAAATCGTAGATCAAACTAAACTCACCACTACAAATAATAATACAAAATTACTTATATATATAGATACAGGGTGATTAGAAAAAAACTACCCCGATATATGAGACTATAGCTACTATACCGTTCCGAGAAAATGAATAAAAATTTGGTGGAGGTATTTTGAGATATGCGCTCAAGAATTATATAAAAAACAACAGTTAAACTCTAACAGTTACGGTTACAGCGACAAAATTTTAAAATTTCAAATGGCAACGCCATTTTTTTTTTTTTTTTTTTTTTTTTTTGAATGGGATCTCCATAGCAAAAAACCATAAATAGCGTTGGAACGGTACATCTAGCATGAAAATCACCAAGGCTAGGCATACTAAAAAAAAAACACCTGTGATGTGCCTACCAGAGCACGACTTTCATTTTCTTAATGACGTCTTATTTCATACTGAGTCTTCGGACCTCACTAAAGTTTACTGATTCTGCTTCGAAAAGAAACGAAGAGACCATGGCATCCTTAATTTCATGTAGGTCTACTGAATAAGGGTTTTAATTTTGTTGTTAGTTGTAAGACACCGTCATGGCTGACATCATCACACTAATTGAAAAAGAAGGCATTTTGAAATGCGTGATGCGTATATTGCTTTCTTGCTCTGTGAACAATATGCCGCTTACTGTGAAACATCATTAGCATCATGAAAATTGATTTTGATTGCCATTTCACAATGCCTTGTTTTTCACGTAGTGCTATGACGTCAGTCATGACGGTGTCTTGCGACTAACAACGAAATTAAAGCCTTTATTCAGTAGCCTTACACGGAATTAAGGATACCGTGATCTCTTCTTTTCGTTTCGAAGCAGAATCAGTAGACTTTAGTCTCAACCAAAGACTCAGCGTGAAATGGGACGTCATTAAAAAAATGAAAGTCGTGCTCTGGTAGGCACATAAGTTTTTTTTTTCTTTTTTCTTAGCCTGCTAGCGCTGGCGATTTTCGTGCTACAGGTACCGTTCCAACGCTATTTATGGTTTTTTGCTATGGAGATTCCATTTCAATAAAAAAAAGTAGGTGTTGCCATTTGAAATTTTTGAAATTTTGTCGCTGTAATCGTAACTGTTAGAGTTTAACTGTTGTTTTTTATATAATTATTGAGCGCATACCTCAAAATACCTTCCACCAAAATTTTATTCAGTTACTGTGAACGGTATGGTAGCCATGGTCACATATATCGGGGTAGTTTTTTTCTAATCACCCTGTATATGTTGAATTTTCTTTTTAAATATTTTAATTTATTTGAAAAAAGAAGACGAATACTCACTTTAAAATAATTCCTATATATAAATTACTATGAAATTAAAATCGAATATGCTTTAAAATTTTAAAATACCTCTTAGCAGTTTAATAAAATAAAATGATTTAATGTTTATAGGTACTTTTGCAAGGTTAAATAATGTTATTGAACATTTCGAAAAAGAAGTTTCTTAATTTTAAATTCTCTACTTTTATAATACATATAATTTATGATATTAATATTTTAAACCATTTTCACAATTGTCATTAAAATAATTATAACCCAGCTTATGATTGATTATTACCAACGAAAAAGAATGAGCTTCTCTTAATCTTTTGTAATTTTATTTGCCTTTTTATTCAGTTTAAACACCTGCATAAACATTCTATATATCTTTAAAAAAGCAAAAATGCATTTTTTTTTTTAAAGCTTTTACTTGAAAAAAAAAAAATAATAATAATAATAATAATAATAATAATCTACATTTCATAAATTATAATATTTTATATTATTCTCCTTATTGGAAAATTTCATTTCCGTTCATAACTGAAAGGAAAACCAAGTTTTTTCAATAATATCTTAAATGCATTTTCTTACAAAAAACAGTGATAGATGGTGTAATAGTTTTTGGATGTAGCTTTCAGTTGTTCATATATATATATATAGAGAGAGAGAGAGAGCACTTCAGTAGTATGTAATGCATGTTGAGAGCGAACTGAATTTTTTTTCTAGTCTTTTTATGTGAAATAATTTTTAGAGACATTAGTTTACATAAAAAATTCCAGTTTATACTTTTAACTAAATTATTCTTTTAAAATACGATTCCTTACAAGCAATATACGTGAGCATATTTATATATAAAACAGTTGTTATTATAATTAAATTTATATTCAAAATAAATACCTTCCTAGTTTCATTTCTAATTAAAGATTTAATGAATTTAGTTTGCATTCACAAAATGGAGATTTTGGAAAACACTTCGAAAAAGATTATATTTACCATTAAAACTGTTTTATCTTTAAAAATAATATAGAAAATATATATTCCTTGCAGATTACTTTATTTGTAAGAGTTATGTACGTATTTTAAATCTTATATAAGACAGGTGACACGCAAGCGCGCCCCATCATCGACTGACCCAGATACGAGGGTATCCATGCAGTCCCGTCTCAAGACGACCCAACATCGTGCAGGCCTTAGCCGCTACGACAGCAACATACCAACTTCGCGACAGCAGGGAAGTGGCCCAGGTAAGGTTCGACAATCAGCTATAGCAAGGCTCATATCGCCCCTCCGGACCAACCGGAGTTGGTCAAAGTTGGGGCTGAGGGCCCTAGTAACTGGCCGACCTCGGTTTGGCGGCCAGAAGGCTTGTTTGCCTTCTGAGGACGACCTAAGGCCGTCCACCAGGCCCGCTCTCCCAACGGAGTTCACCCCTAGCCGATAACGCACATCCATGCCGACTAGTAAGATCAGCACCGCTTCCCAGTTTTGCTAAGCCTCCTTATACTGCCACTCGGAAGGCCCCACCCAGGACACCTGGACAGCCCCTGTTTGCTCGGGCCATCACAACCCTATGTGAGCACCGATGTCCGCCAGGGTAGTCCCGCCGTCCGGTCATGCACCACCAGTCAGTTAAGACAGACCTCCTCACACCACGTGGGTATACTTCTCCCCGAAACGCACAGGCGGAGAGCACTGCTACGAGTTCGTGCGATGCCAACAAAAAGTTCCCTTTTAGACAGTCCGAATTGGCTGTTTTGAATCAGCGCTTCTACCTTTCGGTAGACAGGGAGCACATGCTCCCCCTTCTCTCCACACCACACCAACGCCAACCGTCTCACCAACTCGAACTCACCGTCACACCACCACACACTTACCAACACGCCAACTTACCATCTTGCCAACTTACCAACTCATACTCGCCATCTTGCCAACTTACCAACTCACACTCGCCATCTTGCCAACTTACCATCTCACACTCGCCATCTCGCCGTCACTCTACACTTCGTTACACCACCACTCTCACACCTTTTCATCACCAACTCTCATCGTCTCACCGTCGCACTTACCAACCGAAGAGACCTTCTAGGAGGCTCTTCTGGGGCGTCAGGCTCAGACGCTTCGAGAATCCGTCGTCCACCACCAAGCGGGTTAAGTGCCCAGTCCAGGAGATCCGTCATGATGACTGCGATTCCTTTCCTACAATAGTAGTCCAGGCACAAATCCCGCCGCGTTCGAAGGTGGTAGTTCGGCGGGAAGTAACGTTCCCTGACCGACCGCCACCGTGCGCACTCTAGCATCACGTGCTTTACCGAGCTTGCGCTGGCCCCGCAAATACATGCAGGGTTCTTCTGAAAGAAGCGGTGCTGGTGAACTCCGAATGAACCATGTCCGGTGAGGACCTGATTAACAAAGAAATCTCCCTGCACTCTCCGACTGCTCACCTTCGGAAACACTTCATGCGTGAATCTACCCTTCGTGGAGCCATCCCAACGACACTGCCATCTATCTATGAGGCGCCTAAACAGGACGCCCCTTGCACATCTCACACTAAGCTTGACTGGAAGATCTACGTCTTCACGTGCAGTTGCCACCTTAGCAGAGCCATCGACCAGTTCGTTAAAGTGATGACCCACATGGGCTCTGATCCAATGCATCGTGATTCCTAACCCGCCACTCTTAATCAGGTCCTTGGTCTCAGCAACCGTCTTGTGCCTAGGCTTCAGACAGTTAAGCGCTTGCAGCGCCGATCTGGAGTCAGAGTAGACATCCATCTCACTGAGCCCCGACTCCATAGCATCTCTGATGGCTTCCCTGATCGCTATGACCTCCGCCGTGAATACAGAGCTATGGTCGGTAATCCGAAACTGGTCTTCCGAGACGATCTCTCCCCCAGAGACCCGCAGGAACGCGCAGCCAACCCTGCCGTCCTCCATCTTCGAGCCGTCCGTGTAATAACACGAGGCTGATTTGGGCGTTACGTCTCGAGTCCAAGGCAGTCTCCAGAGGTCTTCACGTCTCAGCTGATATCTCCAAGTCTCTACCGTTTCCGGCGTGAGATTGGTGTCTTCAACGCCTTCACCCCATCTCACTAAGCCAGTATACAACTGCTCAAATTCCGCACGGAGATGCAGAGGTGGAATCCCTGCAAGCACATTCAGTGCGTCACTTGACACCGTGCGGTAGCATTTCGTCACACACAACAACAGATTTCTCTGTATGGTGTTGAGCTTGTTATTCAACTTTACACGGTTGGTGAACCAGACAGGAGCCGCATACAGTACAATTTTCTCAGCGACGGCCGAGTAGACTGCCTTCCGGACCTTAGGCTTCAATCCCCAATTAGCGCCCGTGTAACGCATCAACTTGTATTGAAGCTTTGATGCTTTCTCCTGAACATAGTTCAGGTGAGGCATCCAACTCTGAGCAGTGTCTATCAGCACTCCAAGGTATCTTATCTCGTAACTAAATGACACCTTGTGTCCCTTCATACGTATCGGCCACGAAGGCGCGTACCTCATCTTCCCAACAGCCGGAATAACCGTGTACAAGCACTTCTCATAACTAAACTCCAACTGCACACTATGTGCCCACTCACATATCTCATCCAACACTGGGTTTATAATTCTGTTGAACTTATAAACCCGCTCCTCTCTCGCCATCAGGAAGATGTCGTCGGCAAAAGCCTGAACCACCAAGTCTTGAGTGGACTGAAGCCTGCTCAGCAATTCATTCACGAGCACCAACCAGAGAAACGGCCCTAGGCATGAGCCCTGCGGAACGCCAACATTATAGCTGAACTCCCCTGCGTTCGAAAGTATGGTCCTGTCCCTAAGGAACGAGTCCACGAGACCCAGGAGGTCCGACGGTACTTCATACTCCACCAGGAGGCGGAGAATTTCCGTACGCCGGGCACTATTGAAAGCGTTCTTAATATCTAGGGTGACCAGACATGAGTGTCTGCCACCTCTCTTCGACTCGGCTACGAACTCCACCACTCTCTTGAGCGCATCTAGTGTGCCCAAGTTCCTGCGAAAACCAAACTGTTTCTCGCTCAGAATACCCCTCGCTTCCAGATGGGTCGCCAGACGCACTGCGCACATCTTATCCAGTGCCTTCCCTAAGGCCGGCAGCAGACAGATCGGGCGGTAGGAGCCGGGATGGCTTTTGTCTTTTCCCTCCTTCGGGAAGTAGACTACCAGAGCCCTTTTCCACTCCCGCGGAAAACAAGAGGTGCTGAGGCAGTGATTATACAAAGAGAGTAGCGACCGAGGGTGGTACTCGAGAACCTTTCGGACGATTTCCAAGCTGAAGCCGTCGTGACCGGGTGCCTTGTTAGGCGGCAGCGACTCTACTGCAAACTCCAGTTCCCCGATAGCAAACAGTTCGGGATCGTCGGTTCTAGACGAATCGATCTGCGATACGTCATCTGCTTGTGTGAAGTGATAACTTGCCAGTTCTGCTTGTATCTCCTCCCACGAGGAGATTTCTTCGCCATTTGCCAGTTTTAGTTTCTCTGGGGCTTCACGCCTCCACTTCCCTTTCACCACACAACACACCTGACCAAACTTATCAGTGCAGAGCGTATCTGAGAGATATTTCCTAAACGATTGAAGTTTAGCTCGCAAGATCGATCTCTTGTATTCTGCCCGCTTCCGCTTATACAGCACCTCAAGCCTCACCCTCTGATTCGACTCCAGCGTTCGCTGGTAGAGCCGCCTCAGCGCGCGCAGCCGGGACCTCTGGGCAGTCAGACCTACCGTCCACCACTCTTTGCTTCTGTCTTGGCCAGAAGCCTTTCTGTGCTTGTTACATAGCCTCGTCAAAGTCGATATCAGATATTCAATTCCTGTGTCTGGGGAGCAGTAATCATAAGAAGCCAGATCTGCAGTGCGCAGATCGCGGAGGAAGGCCTCCCAAACCAGATCCCTCGGCCTCCAGCGACGGCTGGATTCCTTAGGGTGCATGGAGCCTGGTTTGCCCCGAAGGGTCCACTTCATGGCTCTATGATCACTCAGCATCTCTTCATCAGAGACTTCCCAGTTTGCGATGAGCTCGAGGCAACCGCGGACCAACAGGACGTCGATCCAGCTGGTGCCAAGACTCCCCACGAAGGTGGGTTCGCTATCTGGGTCATTCACAATATCCAGTTCATTGTTCGAAGCGAAGGAGATTAACAAACTCCCCCTAGGATCTGTTGGATTTTTCCCCCAGAGCGTGGATTTGGCGTTGAAGTCACCCACCAGGACAACTCGGTCCTCAGGGTAACGTCTCAACAGCGCCTCCAGCTTTTCCAGGTTCGGAGCAGTATCTTCCCTCGGTGCGCAGTAGCACGTGGCCACTAACACATTCGAGTTGGACACCTTCGTTCGGACAGCTAGTACGTCTCGATCACCGAGGACCTGACAGAAGGTGACTCGCTGGCTCACCCAAAGAGCGACTCGACCGTCACTACAACTCGGGTTCACTTGCGAGTACCCTGCCGGCAACCCTACAGTGAGTCCGCCAAATAGGTAAGGTTCATTCAGACATGCCACGTCCACAGAGTCTCGCTCTATCGTTTTAGCGAGGTTGAACATCACGGTATAACTGTGGTGGCAGTTAAGATGCAGGAATCTAAGGCTTCGGTCCATGATTCACTGCCCGCAATTTTTCAACCTCTGCCTTGTGGACAGAACACTCCTTCGAACCCACCCTATGGTTAACGGGCAGTTTATTACCCGATCGGCCTCGGTTGCTAACCTTACAATTGGGACATGCAGGCTCCCCCTTGCAGTCCCTTTGCAGGTGGTCCTCCTGTCCGCAGCGCCCACAGAGGGGTTTGCCGCGGCAGACCTTCGCTGTGTGCCCGTATTTATAACACCGGAAGCACATCAACGGCCGTACATTTCGCTTGAATCCCAAACGTCTCCATCCAACATTGAGCCACTTCTCTCCGGCCAGCTTCGTCATCGTCTCATTGTCCAGAGCGAGTATCACGTTTTGCCCATTCTTACCGGGAAAGATCTTCTTCACCCGGATTTCGCAGTTCGAACCCATAACTGCGTTCTGAAGCTTTATTGCTTCTGTGATCTCCTCTGCAGACATAGAGTCTTCGATGCCAAAGACGATGATCTCTGGTATACGAGGGCCAGGTTTCGTAAGCTCATTATCCGCCGCTAGCCCCGTTTCGCCCATCTTAGCCTCTAGTTTGGCGAGGTCCGCAGCGCTGTTAACAGAGATCAACACTCCGTTGCCAGCTACTGGCCGCATCCCTCTAACCGCTAGTTTAGCTTCGATTGGGTTAATCCTTTTGGCTATGTCCGTCATCAGGGCCTCAGAGGTTATGTCCGTTCGCGGTCGGACAATAAGCAGATGCTTCACCTCGGCCGTCGAGCGACGTGCTGACGCGCCGGGTCGAGCTCTCCCTCGGGATGACGCTCGTTCCCTCTTCGACCCCTTCGGAACTGAAAAGTCCCCAGACACGGCGCTTCGAACATGGTCCGAATACTTTGGTACCACCCCTCCAGTCGTGCCTACCGAGCTTGAGGGTGCTTCACATTCCGCTACATTAAGAGGTTTTTCTGCCTCCGCAGCGGGAGGATGTTCCTCTGTGGGAACTGCTGGGGTATCCCTCTTTTTCCCCTTCTTTTGGCGGCTACCTCTATTTCGCTTCCTGTTAGCACCCTTCTCCTCGGCTGATTTTAAAGGCCTCCTGGTAGAAGCTTTCCCGCACTGTTCAACTAGTCTGTGCTGCCGGGTGAATGCTTGACGCACCCATCTAATGAAAGCATGGACTTTCTCCAGCTTTGGTCCCGACAGCTTTGACCTGTCAACAGCGTGTGAGAGATCCAAACTTAGTCGGTTCATCTCCATAACGAGGGTCTGAGACGTGCCGACCATCTCCTCAAGGGAGATATTGGCCAGCTCCTCGCTATGTAATTGGATACCTTTATCCATCGTCTGCGCGGCGACAATGGTCGTCTCTGGATCCCCAGAGACTGCTTGAGGGCCGGTGGGGGAGTCGGCATCTGAGATCTCAGAGCCCGCCTCTGCTGCATCACTCTCCCCACTCATTCCAGTGTAGTAGACTGTGTCAGGGTCGTTACACTTTTCATCGTGCTCGCCTTCACTGTCTTCCACACTCTGGAATGACGCTATCGAATTGCCATCACTATCGTACACCACAGTCTTCTTCTCATCTCTCTCACACACCACACTTTTCTTACTCCTCCTCTTCCGTCTCCTCACCTTCGCACGACATTCGTCAGTTTTACTCCTACCACTACCATTACCTCCAACTGAGTGGCTGGGAGTTGGTTCAGTCCCAGTTGAGGACCTATCCGGGGCGGACCCGCTCAAACAGCCAGTAGGAGCTGGAGCTTCGGGGAGGTCCCCAGCCACAGGTATTGTGTCACGTCCTGAAAAGGACGATTCATCATGCCGCAATGGGTTCATGATTACTTCACTAATAAACGCTTTTTATAAATCACTAAGAAAAAACACACTTCACTAGCTCTCGCTACGACAGATATACTCCGAGATTTTGTCCGTCTAGCTAAACTTTCAATTCCTTTATTCTCAAATACGACACAATAACTAACAGTTGTACTTACCGCCCCAAAAAAGGACAAATCATAATAACAGCAAAATTCAAAGACTTTTTAAAGACAGAAATATAGTTCTTTAATGGTAATATAGGTTATCCTTGCCTTAAACATGTAGTCCCCATGTTTATTAAGTTTATTTATTGCCTAAAAATAGTTATCTACGAGGGGGGAAATGTTCATTAGTTTTCATGTTTGCCGTTCTATGTGATAAAATATCAAAATCATATGTGAAAGAAAAAGAAAAAAGAAAGGGACAGATTGCTTAAATAAACGTGGGGAAAAAATATGTTGAATGTTAACAACAAAATAAAACCTCATCAAAGCATTCCTGAAATTTTATTTTAATCTAATTACTTATTTTATTTAAACTGCAATTAGTATTATAATAAAAAAAAAATCTGTTAAAAATCAGAAAGTTTACATTACATTCTCACAGGAAATTTTCTTTTCTAAAAATATTGAAATTTACTATGAAATTACGCCTCAATCTGTTAAAAGATGTATTTTTTTTTTTTTTTTTTTTCAATGAACAGATAAAATCTGTAACCATTGATACAGATTAAATCTGACAAATGCATATTTTTTTCCATTTTATATACGGAATTCTTGGCTATTTAAAGTAACAACAAATCACTTAGTTTATTAACCCCTTCTTTCTTGCTCCCGTGAAAATGACGGAGTGAGGTTTTGATATCTATTTCTCGTGTCCGTGATATTTCCGGGCTTTAGTGTTCAAAAGTAACACACTAAAGAGATTTAAAAACAAACCATTTCTGATACCCGGAATATTTTATTTCTTATTTTACACTCTAGACGGAAGTAGCAGACTATTTAAAATATAATTTGAGACAGTAGGTTTATTTTAAACTATCAGCATTATCCAAGTTTAAATATTTGTAATACTTATTTTGTAATCTTAGCTCAGTTAGGCTTTTAAATGCACGTAGTATTTTGCTCTGTGTTAAAATATACTTTGTATTAATATTGTGTACATTGTGGAGTAAGAATCACTCGGATTCTAATTTTCGTATCAATCCATCTGAGAGTGATTTTGAAATAAGTGATATTTATGAAAGTCCGGAAAACGAATCTGAGAACAGTGTATTGTGCACTGTAAACGAAAACGTCTTAAATTCAGTTAAAAAAGTGTCTTAAACGGATGGTCATTTTTTAAGCGAAAAAAAAGTCTTACTTTTTAAGACAACTTTTTGCATCTGAAATTAAGGCATTGCAAATGACTTAAAACACCGCCATCTTTTTTAGGTTTAAAAACAACGGTATGTTAGGCTTAAAAATTCTGCCATTTTTAAGGTTTTTAATAAATAAATAAATAAATAAAGGTGGCGTGGGATTCTGCTTTTCTGTTTAAAACGTATTTTAGAATTTTATAGAGCATTAATAAAAAAAAAAAAAAAAAAAAAAGAAAGAAAGAAACAACTACCAGCACCTGGAGTTGAACCCACTATCCTCGATACCACAGACAAGCGCTCCTACCGATCAAGCCACAACCTTACCCAGAATATTTTGGTAATATATACAGTAGTATTCGCGAAATGAATTGTAGTGTTATAATTTAATTAGTATTTTTTTTTCTTAAAACTATCGAGATTAAGAATTTTATGTGTAGAGGTTTAACATTTTGTAAAATATAAACAAATATATCAAAACTTCAGACTGTAATATTTTGAAAACGATTTCTTTTTATAAACTGTTATTTGAAAGAAAATAAAAATACATATGGATATGAAAACCAGAAAAGTTTTGTTTTACATCCAGGTACAGGTAAAGATGATAAAGAAAAGAGTTTTAAATCGAAAGATATATTTTTTACATCTATTTACAAATTGTGTAAGATTAGTTAGAAATTCGCTTTCTTAGCTGCACACTTCTTTGCAAGTTGATCTTAATGTTTATAATTTAATTAAATGAATGAGCTTTAAATAAAAAGTAACATTTTTATTTGCATATTTGCATATTTATTTATTTTTTAACCAATTTATTTTTGCTCCTAAAAATGTCTTTTATTAAGTTTTTCACACATAATTCCACACAAATAAGATAACGTCATTTACCATTTATGCATATTTGTTATGTTAAATCTAAAATTTATCTAATAAGCTTATTTAAATTTCACAAATAAATTTTTTTAAATAACGCAATTTTTGTAATTAATTTCATTATTTTAAGCTTTATTTGAACAAAAATGTAGATAACATATTTAATTAAACAATAGTAATTAAAATAAGTATTTTCATCTTTTATTTATTGAAATTTTATATATTTAAATTATTTCACTTAATGGAATTGAAATGAACTCAAACTAGTAGTAAAATAAGAGTGACTAGCCTTTCTCACTTGACATGATTTTCAGAAAAATCTCGTAAATAAAAACACTTACTGAAAAAAAAATATTTATTTATTTATTTTGTGTTTAAAAAAAAAGAGATTTAAAGTTTTGATATTTGTATTATAATTTCAATTATATATATATATATATATATAAGGTAAAGACACCAGTGCTCGTCACCCCTAAAATCTGCACCAAGTCGTCACCCTCTTAAACGAAGTGTTAAAATAAGCGTTAATTAACATCTATGAGTTTTAATCCACCAGCACTAGATTCTCCAAAGCCTTCTGCTTCTTATCACACAAACTGTTCGGTTTCAAGTGTTGAGGAAAAGTGGGGGAAACCAAAATAATTGAAGTATGCGTTAAATGACAATTTGATTGAGTCAACGTAAAGCAAATGATTAAGGAATGAGGTATGCATTTCTTGGTATATTTTGTTGTTTGTTGTATTTGACATTGCTCATAAAGCATTGTATGTAGAGTTTATGATATGTAGAATACGATTTATGTGCGACTTTTTGAAATTTAACATAGTATAAAGATTTTTAAGGTATGACGGCTACTGGTGCATATTTTTGCACGTTTCACCAGTGCTCATTGTGGAAAAGAGTTTCGGTTCTCAGACGAACACCTGCTAGTATTATGCGAGAGGCGCATGCGCTGGTTACGAGAGAAGAAGAAAAAATTTAGTTTTTACTTTGAGACTTCAGCGGAAAGATGCACGCTGATTACTGTAAGAATGTTGCGAATAAGGAGACGTTTTTCCTTCATTATATTTTATTTATTGCTACGTAATATTCTAGCATATGTAAATAGATTGTTTTGTACATAGCCTAGTCTGTAAATAGAAAATGTATATAAAGGATTCGAAAATGTAAGAAAGAGCCCTGTTTTATTCGAGTTCCTGGCTCCTAGATTATAAGTTATTTTTATTTTATTTAAGTATTAAGAAATATTTTATTATATACGTAACATTTTTGGCGAGCCAGGATTCGTGAAAAACGGGATTTTAAAAGGGCTCTTAAGTTATTTATAAGATTAAAGAAAAAGAATTACGTTTATATCAAGAATTAAGAACAGAAAGTACTTAGGCCAAGTTTTCGAATAAGTTTTGTTTTGACATCGGAGCTGAATACGATTATCAGGTAAGCTCTCTCTCCCCTTTATTAAAACATTGAATAATATATATATATATATATATATATATATATATATATATATATATATATATATATATTATTATGAGTTTTATTTACGAAGACAGTATTATTTTGAATCATTTGAGAATAATTAAGAATTAGTATTATAACAATAATACGTAGCACCCAAATGTAGGGTGCCAAGTCATATTCTTATTAAGAAAATTTAATATATTAACGTGGTTTCTTGTGTGAATTATATTATAAGATAAGAATATAATTATTATTGTTGTGAATATTATGTGAAGGTAATCAAAAAAAAAAAAAAAAAGTTCATTTGAATTGAGATTTCAGAACAATAAGAATAGAAATAATAAAACAATATAAAATTTTGTGTTTTATCAGAAATTGTTAATAAGATATTATTAACCATGGCAGAGTTAGAAAAATTAAAAAGAAACCGAACAGTAATTAGAAGTTCAACTACGAAATTAATTACTAATTGAGAGCAGTACAAAGAAGCAGATGAAATCGAAATATCTGTTCTGGAAGAACATTTAGATCAATTAGCAGTAAAATACGAAAATTTAAGGAATCTCGATGAAGAGATTCAAAATCTTATGAAAAAGGAAGACGATTTAGAGCCCAAATTTGAAACAGCAGAAACTTACGCAGAGAAAATTATATCAGTTAAATCTAAAATCACTTCGGTTTTAAAAAGTAAAGAAAAGCTCGAAAGCACAAATACTAAAAAAGATGATATCATAAGTGAACAGTCATCTTTAATTTCTTGTTCACATTCTAGAATAAAACTCCCTCGTCTAGTGATTGAAGAATTTGGCGGGAATCCCGCTAACTGGCTCTCATTTTGGAGTCAATACGAGAATGCAATTCATAACAATAATGATTTAACAGAGATAGATAAATTTAATTACTTACATTCTCTGTTAATAGTATCTGCGGCTGATGCCATTAGAGGCTTTTCGTTATCCAGTGAAAACTACCAATCTGCAGTTAAAGTGTTAAAAAATCGATTTGGTCGTAATGACCTGATAATTAATGCACACATTGGAAAGTTATTGAATTTAGAACCTGTTAAAAATTCAAATAACACAGATGCGCTGCGCAAGTTCTACGATAACATTACGATCCAAATCAGAAACTTAAGACGTTTAAATGTAACACAAGGAACATACGGCACTTCACTTACACCAATTTTACTTAAATTGATTCCCACCGATTTAAATTTAAATTATCAAAGAAACAGAAAAAGTCTTGGACATTTTGACATTGAAGAATTGTTAGAATTTTTAAAAGCTGAAATTGAGTGTCGTAAAACGGCGATACAAATACAAGAACTGTCTACACAAAATCCAAATGTCGTAAAAGAAAAACAGAAAAAAATTCCCGAGTCTAAAACTTTACTCCCTACAGCGTGTAAATTGATGAACACTAATGAAAATAATAAGGAAATTAATTCAAAATTTAGAAAGGTTGATATAGTGTGTGTTTTTTGCAATAAATCACATGCATCGGAGAGTTGTAATGAGGTCTCTAAGTTAAATTTAGAAGCTAAAAGAAATATACTAAAAGAAAAAAGGGTTTGTTTTGTTTGTCTGAAGAAAAATCACAGAGCAAACCAATGTAGATCAGGGATAGATGTCTTATTTGTAAAAGACTAGGCTATAATATGCCCGGATTTACCCTCGAACAAATCAGATATTTCAAATAAGATTAATGAAGAAATAAAAATAAGTACACTAAATAATCATGTACAGCTCTCTAATGTATTTCTGCAAACTTTAATTGTTAGACTGCACAATAATAATAAAGAAATGCTCGTAAGGGCAGTCTTGGATTCCGGCAGTATGAAATCTTATATATGTAGCGATACTATTGAAGAAATGAAGTACATCCCTAGCAATGAAATAAACTTACGTCAATCACTTTTTGGAGGTTTTGAAACGAATGAAAATGTTTTTCAAAATTATGTAATTGAATTAAGTAGTATGGACAGAAGTTATAAATGTAAATTTGATGCATTAGCTGAAAAACGTATTTGTTCTGAGCTTGGCCAGATCCCATCTGATCCGTGGTTAAATGAACTTAAGAAGCATGGTATACATCTTACGGACTTAGAAAATAAATACAAAGTGGATAAGGAAATAAAATTGTTAATAGGGGCTGATATTATGGGTAAATTGTTAACGGGAAATTAGTACCCCTTAAATCAAATTTAACCGCTATACAGACTAAATTGGGGTGGACTGTTCTAGGAAAACTTTTTGGCACTAACAGCAATACACCTAGTAATCATTCTCTCGTTATCTCTTCTCTTTTGGTTAAAAACCAGTGTGTAAGCGATCTGTGGAAATTAGACGTATTGGGAATTAAAGATCCTGCACGCCGTAAAACTAAGCAGGAGGCAGGAGTTAGAAGAAGAGACTAACAAGTATTTTAAGGAGACTCTTCGGGTAAATTCCGACGGCAGATACGAGGTAGCTTTACCATGGGTAACGGATAATTCTGCCTTACCTGACAATAAAAAACTTGCTGAAAAAAGTCTGTTTAGTACGAAAAGAAAATTAGTTAATTCCGGCAAATTAGAGGATTACTATGGGGTTTTTGATAATTGGTTATCACTCGGCATAATAGAAAAAGTAACAGAGACTAAATCAGAACAGATACATTATTTACCGCATACACCCATAATAAAAGAGGGTAGTGCTACGAGTTTACGGCCAGTGTTTAATGCGATTTCACATTCTCAGGGTTTTCCTTCATTGAATGATTGTTTATCTACGGGACCTAATTTAATAGAAATTATTCCAACAATACTAAATCGATTTCTTAAAAGCTACGGGGGTGTTACGTCAGACATAGAAAAAGCGTTCTTGCAGATTTCAATAAGAGAAAAGGATCGCGACTTTTTACGTTTTCTGTGGTTTGGTACAGATAATTCGGAACAAATTGAGGAGTATCGGCATCAAAGGGTTGTTTTTGGTTTAACATGTAGTCCTTATTTATTAGCCGCTACCTTACAGTATCATTTAAGTAAAGTACCCGAAAAGTTAAGCAATACTGCAGAAATTCTTAAGACATCATTATATGTCGATAATTGTGTAACTAGTTTGAACTCTGAATTAGAAATGAAAAAGTTTATCTTGGAGTCACAAATAATAATGTCTACAGGCAATTTTAATTTACGAGGGTGGAAATCTAATTTGCATAGTGTCACTCCAGACAATGAATAGATCACTGAAGAAAACATCTCCGTCTTGGGTCTTACGTGGTATACAGACAGTGATACTTTATCCTGCAAAGTGCCGTCAATGGATGAGCCCGATAAACTAATTACGAAAAGGTTAATTTTAACCATTGCTCATCAAGTCTATGATCCAATTGGATTTACGGCACCTGTGTCGTTAATTACGAAATTAATTTTGCAGGAAACATGGAATTTAAAACTTAAGTGGGATGAAATTCTTCCGGATCATTTAATACGAAAATTTACAGCATGGATCCAACAACTGAATTTAATATAAAAAATAAGGATACCAAGATGGTTAAATATTTCCCCAGACGATTCATTAAGTTTGCATGTATTTTGTGACGCGAGTCAAAAATCTTACGCGGTGTGTGTTTTTTAGAGTCTGTCGATGTTATTACTTGACCGTCGATTTAATACATGCTAGAAGTAGGGCAGCGCCTCTAAAGGTTCTAACTATACCGCGGTTAGAGCTCCTTGCTTGCTTGATCGGCGCTCGGTTGCTTTCGTCTGTGGTAGAAGATATGCAATTTTCCAGTATTGATATTCATTGTTGGACGGATTCTACTACTTCGTTATGTTGGATTCAAAGAAATCAAAATTGGGGGACTTTAGTCCAAAATCGTGTACGTGAAATAGTTTCCTTGACATCTCCCACCGTGTGGCGCCACTTTCCGGGTGCTCTTAACCCTGCCGACATAGCTTCTAGAGGATGTTCAGCCGAAAAATTGTCGTACTAAATCGATGATGCTCTGCAATTTTATAATTCACTTTTCCCCCCTGTCTTGAACTGTTTCCGAGATAGGAACGCTAGCATGAATGTCTAAACAATCTCTTTGTACTAAATCGATGATATTCTTCAACTTTGTAATTCACTTTTTTCTCTAGAACCGTTTTCGAGATAGGAACACTAACTCCTCTATTTTCCACCAGGTGGCGCTGCAAGCGGTTTAACATTGTACTGCGTGGCTACTTTGCTATACTTACATACCATTTTTATCACTATAGCTGCAGCCGTTTAGCAGTTAAAAGAGTTGGGACTGATTTTTTTTGGCACCCTGTATTTTCTTTAGATCGTAAATATATTACAATGGGACCTATTTCAGACCAAGACCTTTTCAACAAAACAAAAAGTATCAAAATCGGAGCATCCGTTCAGAAGTTATGAGCTAACAAACATAAAAAAAAACATACGGTTTGAATTGAGAACCTTCCTTTTTTTTTTTGAAGTCGGTTAAAAATAAGGCCTTAAGAGTGACGAGCACTGGTGTCTTTACCTTATATATTAGGTCGTTGCAAAAGTTCGTGCGGACGCGAATCATTTTATTGCATCCAAAGACGACAGCTTCAATACCCGTGGTATACATTTGTTACCCGAAAAATGGCAAAGGTTGTAGAAAGTAATGGAGAGTATTTTGATTAAAATTTGCCGTTTCATTTGATGTATTTTTATGAAATGAAGCAATAAAAACCTCACGAACTTTTGCAACGACCTAATATATTTCCGCTGCTAAGTTAAAATTTTTTTAAAGAAATTATCATTGTATTAAAACTGCATCTTGATAAAAGAAAAACGAGACGACGAAGATGATTTATTTCCATTGACAGATGGCGCCACTACTAATAATCAACGATGAAATATAAAATGATTTATTTTAAGGCATGTTCCTTTTTTAAGACACTTTATATCAGTTCATTTGCCCTACCAGTTTATTAAGACACAAAAGTGTCTTAAATTAAAATGCCTATTATGTCTAAGCTTCATATTCAGACATTTATGTGTCTAAAATGTATTTTCAGATTTTTTTTTTTTTTTTTTTTGTCTTACTTTAAGACACTTGTATTGGCAGTGTGAGCAATCTGTGAACAATACTATGTATAGTGTTGTATTATAACTAAAATTCTTTTTTAATGTTCAAAACATATCTTTTTTTTTTTTTTTTTTTTTACTTACTGGAAAACCAACATTTAGTAAAAATGAATACATATATTGTTCAGACATTTTATTTTATACAATTTTCTTGAATAAAAAAAATAAGGATTTTTTTTCTTTCTTTTTTAACCGTTTTCTTGAAAATTACGAGATCGTTAAGGGGTTAACAAAACATGTCATTCATCAAGTATGATGATAGTTTTCTTCTTAAAAATATATTGAGAATTTTCGATAAATAGAAAATTAAAATAAATAATAATAATAATAATAATAAAATAATAAATAAAACAAACTTTTTAGATACAACTGACAAAAAATGACATTTTTCGATTTTTCGAAACATCAAATAAAAAAATATATAGGAAATCTTTCATTCTTCCTTTTTGAAAAGAAATATATTAAAAATAAATGTACAGAATAAAGTGTTTATATAATTTGCAAATTCCTTAAATTAAACAGGTATTTTATATTAAATTTTAAAGAGAGAGAATGTATCTTTAATAGTTAAAAAGTATTTAGTCCTTGGAATTTAAACTTTGTAAATGTTATTTGTAGTTTTTTATTAAGAGCCAATACTGCTTTTATTTCTGAAAATTATTCAAAAAATTCTATAGCTTTGCGATCGAGAATTTTACTTTACGTGTTTATTTGTATGGAAAACTTTTGAAATTTATTTAAAGATCTCATAAACAAGTTTCTTTAAATATCATTTTTGATTTTAAAATAATACTTCTTTATAGTTCGCTGAACTCACAAAATTATTTTATCCCTATAACAAGAAAACGTTGAAAAGAAATATGATTTAATTAACCTTGTTCAAGAAAGACTGGAAAGTGCTGAAGTATAATATAAAATATGTAATTCCGTGACTGAGGGTTAGCAGCGTAGCCTACTATGCTGTGAACACTAGTTTGTACCTGGCTGCCTGAGCTTAATATATATATATATTTTTTTTTTCAGTGTGCTCAAAGAACAAAAAATCTGTTGTGAACGAATATTTTCTGTATTGTTCTGTTATGGAATTTGTGTGCTATATAAAAAAAAAAAAAAAAAAAAAAAAAAAAAAAAAAAAGTTAAACTTCATGCACTGCTGGGTATCCAAAATTCAACACCAAGAAGGAATGAAGATGTCAGAATGATATTTGTTGGATACATACATTATAGCAGGGAGAAATGTGGATTAAATTTTCAGAAAATTTGGAGTAATATATCCTGAGAAAACAGTACATAAAGCAACGACTGCTAGGAACAATAAAACTACATATCTGCTTAAGCATTGAATCGAACAGCGATTAAATAACATATACGGGTTTCCTCATACGGGTACAGTGCTCCATGAAGGTTCAATACGATGCCACAGCTCATCAACCGTAGTTACTGGTGAGTGTTGGCGTGCCAGTCGCTTTTCAACGATTAAACAGTCAATTTCTTTGGTGCAAGATCACGAAAAAGCGATGGCCAGAGCAACAATCCAACACATTCTGTATCAAGAAAGCTCCAGACAACACGGAGAACTTGCGGTCGTGCATTGTCCTGCTTAAATATTGCGCTACAGAGGCCTATTTGCGCTTTAGGGCAGAGCGACAGGCTTTAATTCATGAGAAGTGTAATGGTCTCTATTCAGAGTGCGGGAATGAGAACAAGAGGAAATCGAAACGTGTATGCATTGGGTCCCCATACTATTACTCGTGAAGGGCCAGTATGATGATGTCGAATACCAGCTGGCATAGTGCATTATTCACAATGCCGTCAAATACGGATGAGGCACTCTTGATGTTGTACATATGGTTCAGATTTGTCTGAAAAGGTTACGTCACGCCGTTCCTGCGCCCAGGTTCGCCATTGATCACGGATTAAAAGCGCCCATGTCAGTAATGCAGCTTGTACGGTAACCGATGTTTTGGTAGCCATATACTGTGTCACGACGTGGAGTGATGGTATGTGAATAATCTGAAAATAATCTTAAGATTTGATCTGAAAATAATTCCACTGAAAATAATCTTAAGATTTTTATTAAATAAAATCTGCAGAATATCTTAATTTATTTGACCCACTTCTTAAGTAAGTTTACAAAATATCTTTATAATGTCTTCAAAATTTCTGCAGATATTTTATAGAAAAAGATAAATCTTCAAAATATTTTTAAATATTTGAAGAATGTCTGAAGAATATCTTCGGATTATTTTTAGTGGGGATAGGATACACATCTCGATCATTTCTTTTTCTCATTCTGGGCACATCGAATAGTGGCCATTACATTTCTGACGAGTTAAGGCCATAGTTGTCAACTAGCACCTTTTGGCTACCAGAAATTTTTAATATAAATATTTATTTTATTTAATCAGCAAACTGTAACGGTTTTCACTGAATAAATAAAATTAAAATTTTCATTAAAATTTTCAGGTAGCCAAAAGGTTCTAAGTTGTCAACTTTGGTTAAGGCCCGTCGCTCTGCCCTATATTCGAGGGCTCCGTAGCGCAACATATAAGCAGGAGAATGTACGACAGCAAATTGTCCGTATTGATTGGACCTTCCTTGATACAGAATGTGTTCGATGGTTGCTCTGGACAACGCGTTCTCCTGATCTCGAACCAATGAAAATGAGTGTTTAATCTTTGAAAAGCGACTGGCATACCTCCACTCACCAGTAACTGCGGTCGATGAACTGTGGCATCGTGTTTCAGCTTCATGGAGTGTTGTACCGGTGAATGTCATCCAATCCTGTTCGATTGAATGTCTAGGCAGATAAGTGCAGTTACTACTCCCAGAGGTCGCTGCTTCATGTACTGATTTCTCAAGATATGTTACTCGAATTTACTTGAATATTTAATCATTTGTTCTTACCACTATATTGTATGTAACCAATAAATATCATTCTGATATTTGAATTCCTTCTTAGTGTTGCATTTTGGGTGTCCAGCAGTATATATATATATATATATATATATATATATATATATATATATATATATATACATTAGATTTTTTTCTTGCAACTTTGCTTCCAGATATTTTCCGTACTATAACAGGATTTTATTATTATTATTATTATTATCATTATTATTTTTAGTATAATTTTATAATAAAATAATTTTAAAAAGTCTTATAATTTTATGAAAACACTGAAAGGTTTTCTTTTATCAATTGCTATAGTTTCTTATAACTATCTGCAAAAAGTAACAAGTTGCCCTTGGATGATCAAACCCCCGACCTTTGCGTTATTAGCCTGAGGCTTTAACCAACTGAGCTAACGAACCACGAAAAGTGATTCTACTTTTGCGTTTCTGTTTCGAGAGACGCCTATTTCAGTAATTTATAGATATTAATTTATTAATTAAAAAAAAAAAAAAGAAAGAAAGAAAAATAATCACATTTTCGAAATTTGGACTTCGAGATGCGTCAGGAGAGGTCAGTACGAATCTCCTCGAAACAAATCTGTAGCTATGAAAGCAGCCGTTGGCCCATAAAACGACGGACATTAAACAGACACATGCATTTTATTTTATTATATGTAGAGATTACTATTATGATAAAGTGCTTCTATCTAGAAACTTTTACTTATACTTATTAGCAAGATATATAAGTGAGACATAATCCAATGCATTTGGTTTATTCAATTTACTTAATTATAAATAAAATTCTTAATGTATTAATAAAGTTATCTTTTTTAAAATTTCAACTCTTATTATGCTATAAATCTTAAAAAGTTTATTCAAAAATTAAATATTATATTATGAATTAATAAATTATTATTCAGGTGCTATTTTTAATTATTGGGAAGATGGTATGTTAAAAATAGTATTAAATTTATGGCATATATTGAATAATATGTATATAAAATTCTTACAAATTAATTAGATATAATATAATAATTTGAAATACAAAAACTCAATTTTCTTTTTATATTAAATTTTGTGTGCATTATTTGTAACTAAATAAATAAAAGAACTAAAGGTAGTTAAATTTAAATACGTATAATTTATTTAAAATGTGTGGCAGCATATGTCACATTTACAAAATGAGCCTCTATTTCTATAAACGTGTCGTATCGTATCAGTTGGTTTAAATCTAAATACTTATGAGCATTAAAATTACAAAATTTGTACTTTAAATAATATTTGTGTGTGTGTGTGTGTGTGTTTTATTTTACGATTGTAGATAATATATTTCAATTTTAACATAAAGTGACGTTTAGTTTTTTACTTTCTTCTATATGTAATATAGAGAAAGTATTGGATTCGCGAAAATTTTCGACCTCCGTTTTTTGACGGATCTACACGTTTTGGGATGTCCTGAACACGAATTGATAGTTTTTAAAAAATGTCTGTCTGTGTGTCTGTCTGTCTGTGTGTCTGTCTGTCTGTCTGTCTGTCTGTGTGTCTGTATCATTTTTTTGTGGACGCTGTATCTCACGAACCAATGAATGAAATTTAACCAAACTTGGTATTTAGTTGCACCCTGACATGAACTGGTGCCCATTAGATTTGGGGATCAATAGCTCAACAGGTGGCGCTGTGATCGCATTTTATAGGACAAAATTCCGTATAAATGGGCATAATGAGAGTTATTTTAAACTTGTGATTGTAAAATTAATATGAATTATTGATAATAGTAGTAGTTAACTAGGAAAAAAAATTTGACCCCCCCGGGGGGGTTAAATTTTGAAGATGGGTATCATTCGAAAGATCTCGTCAATACCTTTAAAACGAATGGTTGAACCATAAATCTGTGATAATTTAAAACAAAGTTATCGATTTTTTTTACTTTTAACAAAAAAAAAAAAACTTAGAAAAAAAATCGTATTTTTTTTTTTTTTTTTTTTTTTTTTTTTAACGAAATTTTACCAAACTTGGTATTTAGTTGGTCCCCGACATAAACTGGTGCTGATTATATTTGCGGATCAATAGCTCAACAGGAGGCGCTGTGATAGCATTTTATCTAAATTTTTAACATGGCAGAATAGGACAAAAATTCGTATAAATGTGCATAATAAGAGTTATTTTACACTTGTGATTGTAAAATTAATATGAATTATTGATAATAGTAGTACGTAACTAGGAAAAAATTTTTGTGCATGGGGGGGGGGGCATCGCTTCCCCCCCTGGGGGGGAAGTACCCTTAAAAAAAACAAGTACCCCTCCAAAAAAAAACCCTTAGAAAAAAAAATTGTATTTTTTTTTTTTTTTTTTTAAATATTGTTACTGATTGAATATGTATAGGAAAATATAGAAGAAAGTCTTGTGGTGGCCACAACATACTAGTTCACATTTTTATCAAAGAATTTCTTTATAAGATTTCATTTATCCACTCAACTCTTTTATTACTGAATACAACTAATGTCTCCGGAAATATTGTCTTGTAGTGTTCAATCTCTCTTTCTCATATCATTATAATTTTGATGGTACATTCTCATTTCTATTATTTTCGGTTTATTTCTTTATTCGTTTTTCATCATTTTTTCCATTTCTGTACAAGATCACACTGCTAAAAATAGTTTAACAAACATGAGCAAAATTGTCTCAAAATAGCTCCAAAACAACATATACTTAAATTTGAAAACCCATGTACTCATTTTTGAATATATTGACAGGCTCAAAAATGGGGATATTGGGATTCTTAGTGGTCAACCCCATTTTTGAGCATATGTCAATATACTCCAAAATGAGTACATGGGATTTTCAAATTTAAGTATTATATATTGTTTTGGAGCTATTTTCAGACAATTTTGCTCATTTTTGAGAAAACATTTTTAACAAGGCAAAAGTCTCCATATAAACCTTAGCTTAATTGGCTGTCCGTAGTTTGAAACCTTGTGAAAATTGCCCTATTGAAAATGTTTGCCTCTGATAAAAACTTTTTTTTTTTTTAGCGAGGTATTTCATGTCTTAAAACGTGGTCTCATTATTCATTTTTGTTAGTTAAACAATTTAATCTGTATACTTATTCATATATTTTTTATCTGTTTTATTTCAAGTGAATATCCAGGATTTTATTTTAAGTATTTCATCGAATGGTAATTTTGATTTTTTAGTTTGACTGTTAACTAATCTTTCTCTCTGGATCTGGTGGATGTTGAAACTATTCTCTCCCAGCTGCTTAGCGGCGCATCTGCACATGCGCGGTTTTTGTTTTGTTTTCTGTTCTCTTTTTCATCTGTGAGTCTGAATAAAGTATTGTGCTTGATAAGGCGTTTTTTACATTGCGTCTTAAAACTATAATATAATGATTCGTCTACCAAATAATGATTATAAAAGCTGAACCACCTCTGAACCGAATATTTATTACATGTTTTTTGGTGCATCTTGCAGGGCTGCCAACAACTACACATTTGGTGTAGTAACTACACTTTAGCCTGCTTCTACTACACTCTACACATCGTATACTTAAAGCTACACTTTTCCTTTCCCCACCATCATCTTGTTTACAACGAGCGAACTACGATTTCACACTGTATTTCCAAATCGCTGTTATGAATGAAGTAGCTTGAAAACTCCGGAGGTTGATAGGTTGTTTCATTTCCTCCTCATAAACTGTGACGATAGCGTGACTGTGTACGCATGGTGATTGGATGTTTGGAGAAGTCCTTTTCTATCGCTAGAGCTTGTCTAATCTGTTTACTTTCGATTTTCGGTGTTGTGCGTTTGTTGTTGGCTAGACTTGCTTTTCTGTATTTATTTATTCTTATTTTTTGCAAGTACAAATTTATTTATTTTTTTATTTAATAGTATTTTTAGTTAAAATGTGCGATGATGATGATAATACAAAGAAGAAAAAAAAATCCTGATCAAAAATCTCTATCGGAGTATTCTGCTACAATCTGTAGATTGCAAATTCTGTAGATTCTGTGGCCGTGTTTGCATTCTGTAGATTCATCCCATGAGGCATATTGTGCAATATGTAATAGCAATTTTCGCGTAAATCATCGTGGACTTTATGATTGTTCGCGTCATATTGCAACAAGCTGACACAAGCGTTTAAGTAAAATAAAAGCAACGATAAAGCCTTTGCCATCCAGTTTTTATGTGAAAAGTGATGCAGCATCAAAGACTACCAAAACAGAAATGCTCTTTACATCATTTCTAAGTGACATAATGTTCCAATTTCTACAGCAAATCATGCTGGAAATTTATTTAGAGCTATGTTCCCGGATTCAAAAATCGCCAGACAGTGTCCTAGCGGTAGAACAAAGACGGCGGCCCTATTGAAATGCATTGCAAAAATATCCTGTTCTGATATCGTTGGCGATTTGAAACATTTGCCGTTTTCGATGGCAACTGATGAAAGCACTGATCAAAATGCTGTTAAACTGTATCTAATTGTTGTTAGGTATTTCGATAATTTCCAGAAAAAATTTTGTGTGCAATGTTATTTTTAAAAGAATGCAGTGATATTTTGTATGTTTGATTGTTAAAGTCAATAAATTTTAGAAAGTAAGTCTTAATGTAAACAAAAGATTTTATGCTTATTTATTTTAAGCATTTTCTTATTTTTTAGCGGCTACACTTTGTACCTTAAAACTACACTTTTTCTTGTTTGTTAACTACACTTTAGCGCTCCCAGAGGTTGGCAGCCCTGATCTTGCCGGAAAAATGATTTGAATTATTGAATAACATAAAGAAAAAGAAGAATATAAGGTAGGCGAATATTTTTGTTCTTGAACTTTTATGATTGAATTTTAAATAATGAATGAAGTAATAGTGAAATATTACACGAATAATGAATATAAATTATAAGATTTAAGTGTGATATTCATGAGTAAGAATTTTTTAAATTATAAGTAATTATGGCTGATATAGAAATGCACAAGAAGCGTAGAACAATACTTCGTAGTTTAACCACAAAACTGATAAATAAAATAGAAGCTTATGTTTCAGAAATTTTAAATGATCCGGCTTCTATTTCTGAAAAAACTGAAACGTTAAGTGAAATGCTTGAACAATTAACGGTCAAATCGAATGATTTGAAAGAATTAGATCGGCTCATAGAACAAAAAGTTACTGATGCTGAATTTGAAAACGAAATAATCTCCGCAGAAGAATTGCAGGAAAAAATTATTCGTTATAAATGTAAAATTAACACGTGTAAAAAATCACTTTCGGTTTCTGAAGTTAGGGCTAACAGTGCAGAAAAAAGAATAAACAACATTGAGCCGTTAAATAAAACAGAAGTAAATAATTGTTCTAATGAATATTATTCAAAAATTAAATTACCAGAACTGAACGTTTCAAGGTTCGATGGTCATCCTTGTAAATGGATTGAATTTTGGAACCAATTTAAAACATCTATTCACGAAAACAAATTATTATCGAATGATGAAAAATTTTTATATTTGAAACAGTTACTTAGCGGAAACGCTGCTAGTGCTATTGCGGGCTATACGATTGAAGCTGAAAATTATACAGCAGCTATAGAATTACTTGAAAATCGATTTGGAAGGAAAGATTTAGTGATTAATGCGCATATGTCAAAATTATTATCTATAGAACAAGTGAAAAACATTAATAATCTACCTGCGTTAAGAAGGTTATATGATGAATGTGAAACACAAATTCGTAATTTAAAAACATTGAATGTGGCTTCAGGTACTTACGGTCAGTTATTATGCCCCATTTTAATTAAAAATTTACCTGATCAATTAGCCCTGGAATATAATAGGATTCGCAAAACCAAAGATTTTGATGTTACTGAACTTATGGATTTTGTTCGTGCAGAAATAGAATGTAGAGAAGCGTCTAACATGCTTTCAAATAATCTTAAATTTAAATCAAGTGTAAATTCTTATGATTACGAAAAAAGAAATTTAAAGCGCAACATTCCCACAGCATCAGCATTGCTTTCGAATGTAAAAAGCAGTTGCATATTTTGCTCTAAGCTTCATGAAAGTACCAGTTGTACTGAATTAGGTACTGAACAAAAACGCACTAAAGTATTAGCGCAAGGCTTGTGCGTGAAATGTTTAAAAAGAAATCACAAAAGTGATCAGTGCTGGTCAAAAATAAAAAATTGTCAAATTTGCAAGAGTTCAAAACATTGTACTGCGTGTTGCGGCATAAATCTTAAACGTCAGAATGAAAACAATCCAATTTCAAACTCTGAGGCTATTGTATCAACTTCCTATTTAAATGATTCAAATAATTCAGAAAGTGTACTACTACAAACATGTTCCGCTTTAATTAATGAAAATGCAAAATCTAAAATGATTAGAATTTTAATGGATAATGCGTCCCAAAGATCATTTATAAATTCAAAAACTGTAAAGGATTTGAAAATTCCTATCATTAGAAAAGAAAAATTGTTTGTTTATTCGTTTGGCTCCAGACAGCCCTGTGAAAAATTATTCGATGTTGTCTGCGTTAGGTTGACAAACAGAAAAGAACCAGAGAAGAGTATAGAAGATATTGAAGCTTTAGTTACTGATTGCATTTCAGGTGCTCGAATTAGAGCTCCCACAAAACAGATTTTCCATAATTTGAAATTACAAACATTTGAGTTAGCGGATATTCAATCAAATAAGCCAATCGATTTACTAATTGGTGCAAACTATTTTTGGTCGATAAATAATGGTGAGGTGATTAAATTAAATGATCACATATATGCGATAAAATCGTTGTTGGGTTGGTGCTTACAAGGGAAATTAGAAATATTAGAAAATAGAGTATCTGATTGCGCCATCAACTTTCTAAGTGTATTGAATAATGAATCATCCTGTGAAAATTCTGAATTAACGAACCAATTAAAAGCTTTTGGGGAATTAGAGTCATTAGGGATAACGGATGATAAAAGAGAGTTATCTACACATGATGTTGATTTAATTAAGGAATATGAAACAAATTTAGAGTTTGTAAATGGGCGATATCAAACCTCTCTTTTATGGAAATCGGATAAACAAGGTTTAGAAAGTAATTATAGAAATGCTGAAAAGCGCTTCATTAAATTACGTGATGAATTAAAAAATAATGAATGGTTAAAGGCAAATTATTCCCAAGTGGTAAATCAATATATCAAAGAAGGAATCGTTGAAAAGACAAACAAAAGTGTAAACAAAACTTATTATATGCCCCATAGAGCCGTCGTGCGTAAGGATAAAGAAACTACTAAAGTTCGTATTGTCTTTGATGCGTCATCGAAGAGTAAAAATTGTGCATCTTTAAATGATTGTTTACAAACTGGTCCTAATTTGAACCCGAGTGTTTTAGATATGATTCTTAAATTTCGCAAACATAGAATTGCATTTTGTAGTGATTTAAAACAAGCATACTTACAAATTTCAATTGATCCTAGGGATAGGGATTATTTAAGATTCTTGTGGATTAAAAATTCTATTAATGAAGAGAATAATACTCAGATTTTAAGAATGACAAGAGTGCCTTTTGGCGTTGCTTGTAGTTCTTTCATTCTCTCAGAAGTTATTAAATTTCACATACGAAAGTATAAGGATTCAAATCCCGAGGTTTATAATATGTTAAATGAATGTTTTTATGTTGATGATTTATTTTTTGGATCAAATGATGTTGATAAGGTATTCCAACTTTCATGTGATGCAATAAGTGTGATGAATGATGCACATATGCAATTGCGAAAATTTAAGACCAATTCTCCAGTTTTGAAAGATTTATGGGTGAAGAAAGGTATAGTTAAAATGGATGAAAATGTTGAGGACTCTGTTAATACTTTGGGTCTTATTTGGGATACTAAACAAGATATTCTAAAATTAAATATTAAATCCTTATTGGACATTTTACCTCAAATGCAATACACAAAGCGATTTCTACTTCGACTTGCAGGAAGAATATATGATCCAGTAGGATTTTTAGCCCCCTTTGTAGTACGAATAAAGTGCTTGCTTCAAGAACTTTGGAAGGCGGGTTTAGGATGGGATGAAGAAATTCCAAATAGTATGAAGGAAGCCGTGAATTCATGGTGTTCAGAAATTGAATCAATGCCACATTTAGGGATTAAACGACATTATTTTGCTTCATCTAGTATTGTGAATGATTTAAATTGTGAATTACATATATTTTCTGATGCTAACCCCCAAATCTACGGCGCAGTTGCCTATTTCAGATATTTTGATGAAAAGGGAAAACCCAATTGTAGTTTTATTATGTCCAAATCTAGAGTTTCCCCGATAAAGAAATTGTCACTGCCACGTATCGAGCTTATGGGCGCATTAATAGCAGCAAGATTAGCTAAATATTTAATCAATTTATTTAAAATCCCCATGAACAAAGTTCATTTGTGGACAGATTCTTCTATTGCCCTTTTTTGGATTAAGGGTTCCGCCGATAGATGGAAACAGTTTGTTTCCAACCGTGTAGTCGAGATACAGGAGCTTACTGACCCCGCATGTTGGAGACATTGCAGTGGATCAATAAATCCAGCTGATAAGATCACTAAGGGTGCAAAATTAGAAAACTTATTAAATGATGAGAATTGGTGGTCTGGTCCTAATTTTTTGAAGAGATCAGAAGAGGAATGGCCACGAGTAATTTCGAAATTAATGCATGAAAATTTAATTGAGAAAAATGAGGAAGTTTTGGTTTCACCAAACGTCTGCGAAAACACCCTTAAAAATGAAACATTTTTTGACTTTGAAAAATTTAGTTCCTTTATGAAAATTGTTAGAGTTATGGCATGGATCATTCGGTTTGTTAAAAAGCTGCGAAAATCTACAACGATGTTTGAAAATGACTTAAATAGTGACGAGTTAAAAAATGCTGAAGAAATTTTGATAAAATACATTCAAATCCAATCTTTTCCAAATGAATATACGGCACTAAGAAATCAAAATGTAATTTCTAAAGATTCTAAATTGGCTGAATTAAATCCTTTTATAGATGATTCAGGTATTTTACGACTTAACAGCCGTTTACAAAATTCAAAGTTCCATTTTGAAGAAAAACATCCTATATTGCTTCCAGCCAAATGTAAAATCACCGAATTAATAATTAAGTTTGTTCATGAACGAATTGCTCATTCTGGAGTTGCACATACCCTTAACACTATAAGAAGTAAATATTGGATAATAAGAGGAAGACAATATGTTAAGTCAGGGTTGAGTAGGTGCACCGTTTGTAAGAGGTATAGTTCAAGACCAGGTGCACAAGTGATGGCTCCATTACCAACTGTAAGATGTTCCGAATCTCCACCATTCAACAGTTGTGGACTTGACTTTGCAGGACCTTTGTTCTGTAAAAATAGTGATACTAAACATTACATCCTTCTTGTGACATGTGCAGTCACTCGTGCGATTCATTTAGAATTAGTGAATAGTCTCACTACTGAATCCTTCCTACTTGCATTTAGAAGATTCATCGCAAGAAGAGGATTGTGTAAAATAATTTACTCAGACAATGCACGAACATTCAAGAGAGCTGAGCAAGATTTGCAGAAAATTTTTCGTTTGATTAACCACCCTGACTTAAAGGATTATTATGCATTTCATGGTATCCAGTGGAGATACATAATTGATAGAGGAGCTTGGTGGGGCGGATTTTATGAACGTTTAGTACGTACAGTCAAGACTAGTTTAAGGAAAATAATTTCACGTTCTTCATTGACCATATGCGAACTAGAGACAATTTTAATTGAAATTGAAGCAATCATCAACTCGCGACCCATTACTTACGTTTATAGTGACTTTAATGAACCAGTAGCATTGACGCCAGCTCACTTTTTGGTGGGAAAACAGTTAACGTCATTGCCTCCTGTAAAGATTTATGATGAAGAAACTTCTAGTACCAGAGATATCTTGATTAAAAGACACAACTATCGTGAAAAGTTGCTGCAGCATTTTTGGAACAGATGGCGACAAGAGTACATTCTTAATTTGAAATCAGCGAATTCGATAATACCTGTGAAACGAGTTACCAACATAAAGGTGAATGATATAGTGCTCGTAAGTGATAAAAAATATCCTAGAAATATCTGGAAACTAGCTAAAGTGATTGAAGTCTTTACCGGACGTGACGATAAAGTTCGATCTTGTTTACTGAAAACAAGTACTGGTACCATAAAAAGACCAGTCCAGTTGTTACATTCGTTAGAAGTGAAATAAATTTGAACTGATAACAATAACTTTAAATTTTTGAACTTTAATCGCTTTAAAGAACTCTAATTCTATATTTAATATCTGAATTCTAATTTCACTATTGTTTATTACTTGTCTTTATTAATTTTTTGTTTATTTGCAGTAAAATGCTTGTTAAAATGAGAATTGTAAACATGTGAAAATTGTAAGTATATTTTTATTTTGTTTGGCTGTTTTTTTTTTTTTTTTTTTTTTTTTTTTTTTTTTTAAATGATGAACGTTAAAAGTTCATCGGGGGGGAATGTGTTGAAACTATTCTCTCCCAGCTGCTTAGCGGCGCATCTGCACATGCGCGGTTTTTGTTTTGTTTTCTGTTCTCTTTTTCATCTGTGAGTCTGAATAAAGTATTGTGCTTGATAAGGCGTTTTTTACATTGCGTCTTAAAACTATAATATAATGATTCGTCTACCAAATAATGATTATAAAAGCTGAACCACCTCTGAACCGAATATTTATTACAGTGGATACTTGACATTTGAACTACCCTTTTCTTGCATTCTGTCTTATTTGTACATTATATATGTATATACATTTGTATATAGATTGGCATGAAATTTGAAATTGTGGGACATATACCTGAAAAATAATTGAAATTTCAAATTACCTGCCAGTTGATTTACAGCTTGCATAAATTTACTCGTCATTTTTCAGCTGATTAACGAAATAAATAATTTTCCCGTTTGAATTTAAAAAAAAAAAAAAAATAGTCATTTAAAGGGCCAAATTTTTGCGACGTGTTTGTTTTTAATTTGTTGATTCTTATGAAATATTTCAATATCGGTGGTTCCGTGCAAGGTCCATTTAAAGATTGTTCATTTTTGTGAAAAGTCATTTCACGAACCAGCATTTTTGTTACATAGACGACAAAAAGGACTTTTTTCATAGTCAACTGATCAAAAATTCAAGCTTTTTTATCGCATATTGCAAAAATACGATGTTTATCTACCAAAAGATGAAGTCGCCACTGATTAGAAAAAAAAAAAAAAAAAAAGAAAATCAAAGTTAAATTGCAGCTAACTGCTGAAATATCCAATTTCTTTCCATCGATAACTCGTGAAATAGGAGATTTTTTTTACTGCTAATCGAAAAAAAAAAAACTCTTTTTCTTTCGAATCTGTTATTTATAATATGTGATTATTTCACCGAAATCATGCATAGATACGAAATTTTATAAAAATATTAAGAACTGACATTCATTTTTATGATAATCACGATAGGGAAAAAAATTGATAAGTTGTATAATTTTTCAAGTCGCCACTTTATTCTATCTAGTCGACTCATGTAGTGTAATGGGTGGATATTTTTAGGACTAGTGGAAACTGATAATCAGTTCATAAGTTTTAAATTGCATATTATAATTAAAATACTTATTATTTTGCTTTAAAAGTACTAAATTATATAATACATTTATATATACATTTTTATAATAAAACTCTTATGATATAAATGAGTAATGTAAGCAGATTTTAAAATACATTAATTAAGCAAATATCCCTTTATTCACATCGATATTATCATAAGATGTCTCAAATATTTGCGATCATGTTCTAGGTTGTGTTTTGTTAAATTACTTTTCTTATAAAATACTTAGTAAAAATTCCAGTCAAATACAGGTCTATATACAAAAGATTATATTTAACAGCCATTTTTTTTTTTTTTTTTTTTTTTTTAAGAAGCGGGCAGACTTGGATAGTTAACATTTTTCATTTTGTTGAAATTTTCAGGCTATGTTCTTTATGTCGAATTTTCAGACACGCATTTTTTATTCTTGTGGAAAAAAAAAAAAAAAAAAAAAATCTTGTTTTTTTTTTTTTTTTTTTTTTTGGGGGGGGGGTCAAAGGTGAAGGTCCCTATTTACGAAAGGCAATAATTTTTGCGCCAGAAATGAACCATGGTATTGATAGTTATTTTGTATTCTACTACTTCCACACTAACTATTAGGCATAAATACTGATGGTTGATTCTGGACACAAATTTCAAAGGTTATTCAAAATTCTAAAAAAAAAATGCCTTTTTTTTTTTTTTTTTTTCCTTTTAAAGTTTGACCCTCAGAATCTTCTTGCGCCACAAGTGAACCACAAAGTTATATATTTAAGTAAATAATTTCTAATGAAAACTACCCAAAAAGAGTAAAATTTGTGTGGTTAACTTCTGGCACAAAAAAATATTTGACTTTAGCATTTCGAAAAACCAAACATTGCGTGACTTTGAAGGTAATTTACTGCTTGCGCCAGAAGGGAACAATTATTAAATTAGTCGAAAAAGAAGCCTTAAGTAAAGCAGAAACAAGATCCATTCACAAAACCTATGGTAACTTACTTATACGTAATGCGACTCTATACTTTGTGTTTTGTGGCACATGTTAAATAACTTTTATTACTTTATTTCAGCATTTATTACTATTGCACATAAAATTATTACAGTAAAATTGCTTTAACTAACTTAATTGCTATCTAAACATAGTACCTTCTTAATAATAAAAGCCCAAGTTTCACGCATATAAAGCTAAAATTAATACCATAGCTACAAATTTATGTCAAAAAAATATCCTTGTTTTAGAAGGATGAATAAAATAATGAAGGAAAGAAGATTTAACATTTAAAAAGAAAAAAAAATTGTCGTAACAATTGCAACAATGTATCTATGGTAACTGCAACTTTTATGTAATGCGGCTGTGTACTTTGTGCTGAAAATGTTTTTGAAAATGTTTTTGCAAATTAGGTAATTTTGAATCTAAATGCGGCAAAAAGTGGTAGTTTGGGAGTTCCAAAGTCTGGAATCTCTAACTTTAATAGAAGTCGAGTTCTGGAATTTTCCGGAATGATTCATTGGTTTCTTGCGCAGAGCTACCTCGAAAATTCTATAAATCAATGACAAGACTCTTGATGAATTAAAATTCCATTCAAACTTCAAACTGTGCATTTAATCGTTGTTCTTTAAATTGGTAGATATCTCTAAAAGGGTAGCTTGTGTCAAAACCAAAGTTGGAAGTTTACAACAAGACGTCATTGAAATCACAGATATAAATTTGCAATATTCTACGATCATTCGGTTTTGAGCTATGCGAGAAACAAAATCCACATCGCAATTTGGGATTACAATACTTCTTTATATTTTGCATAAGGTAATAAAAAAACTGACATATTTCCAAATGTAACCCTACCCCAAATTATCCTAGGATGCGGATGTTTGGTGTGTGGACTGGTTAAGTGTACCCAACACACATTATTAATGGAATTCGCGAAAATTCCACCTTATCCCTTTGAGGCAGGGAGTAAAAAGCACGTTTCCAAACGTAGCTCTGCTCCAAATTATCTGAGGAGGGCGATGTTTTGAGGTGTGTCTAATTTAACTAAATTGTTTTGACTATAATTTGGTTGCTTATAGCGATGGTCAAGAAAGAAAACCACCAAATCGTGAACTGGCGGTCCCTATATAGAATTACATCGTTTCTTTTAAATTAACTCTTATTCTTATTTCTTTCAAACCACGTGTAAAAATTATTTTTTCTCGATGCATTGTTGCAATTGTGACGTCATTTTCCCCCTGCTAAATCATCCTTCTTCCATCATTTTTTTCATTATCTAAATCAAGGATAAAAGGTATTTTCTTTAATTTAACACACTTTCGTAGCTATGACGTTAGCTCTAGAGTTATCCCACTGAAATGTAGGCTTTTATTATTAAGAAGCTTTTATATTTAGATAGAAATTCTGTTAATTAAAGCAATTTTGATGCAATATTTTTATATGCATTGGTAATAAATACTGAAATAAAGTAATGAAAACTATTTAGCGTGTGCCACAAAAGTAGTTATTATTAGTATGTATTTATTATTAGTATATGTTTAGTTATTATTAGTATGTATTTATTATTAGTATATGTTTAGTTATTATTAGTATGTATTTATTATTAGTATATGTTTAGTTATTATTAGTATGTATTTACGTAAATATATACCTTTGTGGTTCACTTGTGGCGCAAGAAGATTTTGAGGGTCAAAGTTTAAAAAAAGTGCATTTTCTTTAGAATTTTGAATAACTTTTGACCTTTGCGCCAAGAGTCAACCATAAGTATTTACGTTCTAATAGTTAGTGTGGAAGTAGTAGAACACAAAATAACTGTCAATACAATAGTTTACTTCTCGCGCAAAAAGTATTGCCTTTCGTAAATAGGTATGTTTTTCGTAAAAAACAGAGAACCTTCATCTTTGACACCCCAAAACCCTACCACTTTTTTTTCCGCAAAAATTAAAGAATACGTGTCAATAGTTTTACATAAAGAACATCTCCTCATTGTTTGTTATACGAGTTCGATAAAAAGAGCACGACAGCCGCAGCATGTCGCAATGTTTGACAATTTTATGGGGAGGATGCAACAGACGAAAACACATGTCGTCGATGATTTCGGAAGGAGACAGAAGCTAACAAGATCAGGGCTAGGAACGGACGGCCATCACACCTTGGAGACGATGATATTGACCATGCCATAAGGAGCAACCCAAACATAACCATTCAAGAATTAGAGAAGACCTTCAACGTACACCGGCCAATGGTCGAGAGACGGCTGGTTAAGTTGGGTTTTACAAGAAAGTTGCATCGTTGGGTTTCACTAATGTGGAACCCAACGACAGCTAATCAACGGGATGACCGAATCGTCACCTGTGTTTTCTTGCTTTCCCGATACAAAAAATGATCCATTCTTGACACGAATTGTGACAGGAGATTAGAAGTGGGTTATGTACCGTAACGTAAAGCGTCGTAGGACTGTATGTCGCCCTACTGATCCTCCTGCATCGACTTCGAAAGCTGAACTCATCCCAAGCAGGTGTTATTGAGTGTGTGGTGGGATGAGCATGGAATAAATCACTGGGAGGTCCTGCCACTCAACAAAACCATCAAAGCTGCCTTCTGCTGTCAACAGTTGTTAGTTCTTGTTAGTTAGTTTGTTCCAGACAAAGTTATTCAAATTTGGTAGCAAAGCAGCCAGATCTTATCGATCGTCGCGGTGTTAACGCCAGGCCACATGCTGCTGTCATCACTCGCCAAAAATTTCTGTGCTTTATTTGGGAGGTTTTACCTCACCCTCCCTATTCTCCTGACATGACACCAACTGACTATCGCCTATTTCATGCGTTGCACAATTCCTTCAGTCAGAAAATCTTTGATGATCGTGATGCTATGAAAACTGCCATCCAAGGTTTTTTTATTCGAAACCCCCGGAATTTTATCGCCATGAGATTCATCTCCTACCAGAAAGGTGGCAAGAGGTCATAGATAGCAATGGCGATTATGCACAATAATAGGTACTGTTCATTTTGCGTTTATTTGCTCTTCTTTATGGGTAATAAAAAACGGGTAAAACTTTGCACTCAGCCAATAGTTTCTACCTTATGTTTATTACATTAAATATGACACTGTAAATATAAATGCTTGTTTTCTTTTTTATTGAATCAATGAAATAAAAAAAATATACCGTAATTTCCTGGCGAAAAGCTGCCCCCGCATATACGCCGCATCGGTAAAAGTTGATTGAGAAAAAAAAAAAAAAAAAAAAAAAAAGTCATCGAATACGCCCCACCATTAGATACGCCGCACGTGTTCACCAACGTAATACATTTCTAATCGTTTTAATTTGAAATAATTTTAAGTATGCAAAAATTAAATGATAAAATAATAATATATATAATGATTAAAAAAAGCAATAAAATTTAAAATAATTATTAAGTAAATAATTATTTAAGTAATTCAATGAAGATAATACAAAAACCATCTTACTTTAAATTCACAATCATAAACTTGCGTAACCCTCTTCATAAAATTATAAAATAAGAACATTTTTTCTTTGTTCTCCATTGATTTAGTTTCTCCACAATTATTTTGGATTTAAATTTTTTGAAAATATATACTTATTATTTATCCACAAAAAAAAAAAAAAAAAAAAAAAAAAAAAAAAAAAATTTCTAATGTGAAACAAACTTGATTATTTCATACAGCAGATTGTCGATCATCTTTCACTTTTGACCTTGAGAAACACATCAACTAATAGATAACTTCGTTATTCGTCAGAATAAATTACTCGTACATACACTGCAAAAGAGAGTTTAAAGAGCTAATAACATTCCTTCTAATTTCTGGCCTTCTCTCTTTTATTTTTCAGAAAAAGAACAATTTTTTCTTCTACCTTCTGTTTTCTTGTTATTTTATTTTATATTATTTATTTATTTGGTGGGGGTTAATATGGAACTGATAACGGATCTTTAAAATTTTTCGGAATAATTTGAAAAAATTCCATGATTTTCGAAGAGAATGATCCTTTAAGAGATTCCGTTTCGAAGAGAACCATCCATCTAGAGTGCCTAGAATGGTTAAGGGTGCTTACTAGTACTTTAGTCCCCCAAGGTTGATAGTTATCACATTCACAACGTTTCTCGTTTACATCCTAATGAAGCTGTCTGTGGAAATGAAGAATAGCATTATTCCTAATTTTAATATGCTCAGAACGGTTTTCACAACAAGTGCTTATGTTATGAAATACGAAGCGTTTTGTTTATATACGACACCGAAGATGTTTCCCGGACCTGGATTTTTTGTCTTTATAATTAACTAGATTCGTCGGTTTGCATGTGCGCTACGGTTTTGATTTGTTATAGCTTGAGAACAATTTCCGCGGGCTTGCGTATGTGCTTGGTCTTGTATAGCTTGGGCTCCACGGCACTTTCATTACTTTTATTTTTATAAGCCGTCTGTACTGACATTGACTGAAATTTTGACCGTTAATGATTTTTTTAAAAGATACTTAAATTAAAAAAAATCTGATGTGGGCACCACGTGACTTCCTTATACTCTTTTAGAAATATACATAATGTTAAAAAACATTGTCATTGGACCCGAAACAGTTGGCTAAAAATATTTAAAAAAATAAATTATCACCGTGTTCTGAGCTTTTCTGAAAGTTAGTTAAAAACCGACGCAAGATTTGAACTGGTAACGCTGACGAAGGCAGCAGGGACCCGAAAAAATTGCTAAAAGTATTAAAAAAATGCATTTTCACCGTGTTCTGAACTATTCTGAAAGTTTCAAATGTCTAGATAGTCGGGAAGTTAGTTAAATAAATTTTCTGTTGAACCATATAAACGCTGTCGAAGGCAGCAGTCACCTGAAACAATTGGCTAAAAATACTTAAAAAATGCATTGTCACCGTGTTCAAAGTTTTTCCAGAAGTTTTAAATGTCTAGCTAGTCGGGAAATTAGTTAAAAATCGATTGCAAGATTTGTACTGGTAACGCTGCTGAAGACAGCAGGGCATCTATTCTCCGACCAGACTATGCCTCAATTCCGACTGTGGCAGTCGTTATTTTGATCACGTGGCGGCACATTCCGACTTTTGATTTGACGACTGTCGTTGTTTAAGGACGGTCGGTATAAAAGTCGGATCGGAGAATAGATACCCTGGGACCTAAACAGTTGGCTAAAAGTACTTAAAAAATGCATTTTCACCGTGTTTTGATCTAGTCTGAAAGTTTCAAATGTCTAGTTAGTCGAGAAGTTAGTTAAATAAATTTTCTGTTGAATCACATAAACGCTGCTGAAGGCAGCAGGTATTAATGCATTGTCAACGTGTTCTGAACTTTTCTGAAAGTTTCAAATGTCTAGCTAGTCGGGAAGTCAGTTAAATTGCAAGATTTGTCCTAACCGTTTTTGAGTTATTGCCGTTTTTTGATACATTTTGCCCATTATGAACCTAATTTTCCTAAATATCTCCAAAACGGAAAAACATACAAAGTCCAAAAAGGGAGGTGCACAACTAGATGTTATAACAAACCTATGTACCAATTCGCAATTTTCTACGTCCAACCGTTTTTGAGTTATGCGACACACTCTCTCTCTCTCTCTCACACACACACACACAGACACACAGACGCACATACATACAGACGTCGTGAAAAATCGTGTAAAGTCCCTTATATCTCTAAAACGAGAGCTCGTGTTATGACGACACTTGCAGGTGTACAACTAGACATCATGACAACCACACGTATAAATTGGCAACATTTAGCGATCATTCGTTTTCGAGCAATGTGAAATGCAAAATCCATTTCACTAGTCGAGATTACTATACTTCCTTATACTTTGTATAAGGAAGTAAAAGAAGAAAAAAGCCAGATACGCCGCATGTACTAAAAATCGTATAAGACGCAGCTTATCTCCCCAAAATTACGGTAATGTATAAAAGGAATATTAAATAAAATAAATAATTCATCTGAAGTCAGTTGCCAAAAATGAAAAGAAAAATTTTTCGTAAGGTAAGTGGGATTTAAATTAAAATTTATGTTCAAATCCTTCACAGTTTTTTTTTTTTAATTATGCATACACGTTTTTCTTTTTCATATATGAAATAATTTCATTTATTACTGAAAATTTTAACCTAACTTAACTTAAAATTTATGTCTACTATGCCTATAATCTAACCGAGTTATCGATAATAATTATCATAAATAAAACAGAACAAAATTATCAAAATTTGTAAATTTCAGATAATTAGATTTTGAAACAACAGTATCGAAATAAATTTGTGGTTGATTGTTTCTTTTATAAGATGGTTTTAAACAAATTAAAATTTATTACCCAGTTCTTTAATTTAATAAACTTAAATTTGATTTATAAAAAATACAGTAAATTAGAAAAATTTGCCGAGATTAGAAAATTGCATGTATCGAAATTAATAATAGAGTTTTTAAAATATACTCTTAATAAAATTAACTATAAAAGCCCGAAAAATAATATTTCCTGACTAAGCAATAACCTTAAAGCAATTTTTAAAGGAAAAATTTCCAAGTTTCAACATTATTAAATTATATTTAGCGGAAAAAAAGGTAAATAGTCTCATCTTTTCACTTAGAAAGATATATTGCTAACGAAAGCTTTAACAACTTTTACTCTTTTTGACATTTCTGGAGATTAATCGCCTGAGAGACAAAAGAGGTAATTTATAGTTATTAACAACTGAGATATTTTTTTTTTTTTTACTGAGCTAAGATTCCTGAAAAATGAGAAATATATAGAGACGTTCTCTTCATTTAGTAAAATTGCCTCATAGAATGTAAACACAATTAAATTTTAAACAGCCAAACATTTAAAGAAAGAAAAAAAAAAGAAAAAGAAAAGAAAAGAAAACGGTAGAAAGAAGAAGAAAAATTGAAAAAAAAAATAATAATAACAAGAATCCTTCTTCAAACTACATTATTTAAAAAAAAATATCAAAATAAGCTATTTTTAATGTATTAACGTAAAAAATATATTGTTTATAGAAAATGAAATAAACTTTACGCCTCATATTTTATCCAAACGGATTTTTGGATTTATTTTATCTATAAATCCAAACGATTTATAGATTTCTTACGTGAAAACGTTTGGTTTCACGTACATTAGAAAATATCCATTCGAAAGAAATAATTCGTCTGCTGTAATAGAAGGCATTAATTTTATTAACTATACCTTATAAGAAATTTCCTTTTTAAACTTTATAAACATCATGACGTTTAATATACTGATAATTCTCAAAAATGTCCAATAATAAGTAAATATATATACAGGGTGGTTATAGTTGTACTTAACCTATTAACAGCATACTACAGCTCAAACGGGTCAACGAAATGCAACGAAATTTGGTATATAGACTATACACCAGATGCGCTCACGGAATTTCGAAAAAAAAAATTAGTTCCTAAATGTCCACCCTTTTCCAGAAAAACATTAAATTTAACAGAATAAACGACCAAAACGGAATACAGAAACAATATTAACATTTATTAACTAGTTTCTGATCACTTTGTCATTGAACCACATTATGTGTTCCGCATTAAGTTTCCATAGTAAGGTTGGTTGGTTGGAGGATTAAGGCTAATTGACTCCTTATGTGTCCTAGGCCTATAGGGGGAATGCCCTCCGTGGGGGTCTTTCTAAGGGGTCCTAGCCCGTATTTACGCAAGTTTCGGAGGAAACCACGGAAAACTCCGAACGGCTAGGTCGATGAGCGCGACCTGGGATCGAACCCGGCACCTCCCATCTACCAGCTTTGAGCGCAGAACCGCTCGGCCGCTGGTGGGCCTCCATAGTAAGGAAAAAATGACAGTACGCTGTGTGAGGAAAAAAAAAAAAAGTTCAGTTTGTATAAACAAAATCAAAATTAGGACGAAATCGCAAAAAAGGAGCAGTTGTTAGTCGTGTCCAGAACGATGTATGGAAAGGTGCTCCGTTTGACCACCTTCATTCACCAGCAAAATTTCAAGTCAATGGACAATGTGTTTAACAGCAGATTGTAATTGATCAGTTTTGATGCTTCGCAAATGAAGCGTTATGGAGTTCTTTAAGTCATTCAACGTCGCAACACCTCCACGACACACCACACTTTTTCAAGGTGATCAGAAACAAGTCAATAAATGTTAATATTGTTTCGGTATTCCGTTTTGTTATTTTATTGTGTTAAATTTAAAGTTTTCCTGGAAAAGGCCTCTGGTGGACATTTTGGATTTTTTTTTGTTTTCGAAATTCCGTGAACCTATCTCGTGCATAATCTATATACTAAATTTTGTTGCATTTCGTTCACCCATTAGCGCTGTAGGATGCTGTTTATAAGCAGTGCTCGCAGCAGTCCTATATTTTTACGTGCATTTTATTATTTTCCCACCACTTTAATCAATCAGTATACTTGTACATATCGCTTTAGCTGTAAAATCTTGATAAAAAATATATATAAATTAGTGGTATGAAAATATTAAAACAAATGTGAAAATATAGGACCGCTGCGGGCACTGCATAAGGGAAGTTTATAATTATAATCACCCTGTATAATATAGTATATTACTAAGCAATATATTTTCCAAAAAAGAGAGAGTTGCAGAACAAAATCTATAAAATTATTAAAGCAATAACAATAATCGATTCTGCATCAGAGGCATATATGAAATTATTGTAAAGAAAAATATAGATTATTTTGTCATATCTGTAAACGTAAAAGTAAGATTTAGCAGAAATATATGCCCTATTAACTTTAACATAAAATAATTCAAATAATAGCATAAGCAGAAATAAATGAAATAAAAAAATTATGAGAAATAAAATCAAATACTTATGAAAAAATACCTATCTTCTCTTTTCTTGTTTTTTTTTTTTTTTTTTTTTTTTTTAGGGTGGGGGGTTAATATGGTACTGATAGCGGATCTTTAAAATTTTTCGGAATAATTTAACAAATTTCCATGATTTTCGAAGAGAATTATCCATCTAGGATGCCTAGAATGGTTTAGGATGCTTACTAGTACTTTAGTCACCCTAGGTTGATAGTTATCACATTCACAACGTTTCTCGTTTGCATCCTAAAATGAAGCTGTCTGTGGAAATGAAGAATAGCATTATTCCCCATTTTAATATGCTCAGAAGGATTTTCACAACAAGTGCTTACGATATGAAATACGAAGCGTTTTGTTTATATACGACACCGAAGATATTTCCCGGACTTGGATTTTTTGTCATTATAATTAACTAGATCCGCCGGTTTGTATGTGTGCTACGGTTTCGGTTTGTTAGAACTTGAGAACAATTTCCGCGGGCTTGCGTTATGTACAGTCGGGGAAAAAAAAAAAAAAACGCAACACCCGCTGTAATTTCGTTATTTATTGACGCAGGAACATCTAATAGACATAATACAACAGGAAATTAAATACACTTTCAGAAAATGTCGTCGAAGATTGAATTAGGGGTCATCTACATATTGAAATGAACGCTAAATTTCATTTTTTCATTAGCAACACCCAATTTTGACTTCATATTCAAATTTCTGAGAGTCTGGCAGTGCTGAAAATTATACTATTTATATACTTTATCTTTAGTATTTATAGAGTTATAATCAAAAATGTGTTAGGGGGTTATCTCTAAATGTAGAAAAATAAAATTAAGATCCTATAAGAAATAGACAAAATTTTAATCTTTCACACCGGAAATCTTTCAGGAAAAAAACAATTATATATAAGTTAATAAAAATATTTACATTTTCCAGTTTCTTAATTAACCAGACTTCAGTTTTTTACACATGTATATACTTCAGTACTTTTTTACATAATTTTAGGTCTATTTAAATACATTACATTTGCGACTGGTCCAGACAGTACTCTTTGAAATGAGTGCAATATTTTTCAAGTAAAAGTGTCTATTATGGCTGTACTGATCGCCAATAAAGCTTAAATTTTATTTGTAGGTGTAATAATATACGAAATGAAATAATATAGAAAAATATATATATACAACAACGCATCAACTAAATCTTTTCGGATAAATTATTGTAAGGATTCATGAAGTAAATATTAAACAATTTTAATCACACTTACCAGTTTTGAGTCAGTTGAACTCTTTGGAACTGTACGATTCGTTTTATAATTTCTATGAAAATATAATTTCTTAATTAATCCTTCTCGACTGCTGACATATGAAAATCTGTAACTCAGCCAGTGGGTGTTTCTTTCGTAATTTGTGTCTTACTTATTTCTTAAGTGTGTACCCATTGTTCATATATTTGCAATAAAATATACTATGGATAGAAATATATTGATTAGAAAGAATATAATTATAATGTATATCCATTTGTAATATAATTGTGAATACAGAAAATTTGTTCTGATATATTAAACCTATTTTTCTATTTAAAACAGTAAACCCCGCCTTTTTAGTTCATTTTTTTTTTTCTGGTGTTCGTTTAAAAGAATCAAAATTTATCACCAGTAATCGATGAAGTAAATACCACTTGTGCATATTTTTGTTCACATAAAATAAGTGGTTTAACATGAATACTCGATGTCACATTTACTTTTATTTTATTTTCGGTATTTTTTTGTTTTGAAGAACAATGAAGGCGGGGCTTGTCTGCTTTAGAAAACAGGAATTTTTGATGACTAATGACTGAAAATCATTATTTTTGTTTCATTTCTTTGCGTTTGACGTTGTTGTTATATAATTTGACTCGAAAGTAAAAAATAAAAATATTTTGATTAATTTTCTTTGTTATTTTTTAAGATTTGATTCGTTACCTCATGCAAAACTTCATAAGAGACGGCCCCCTAACCCACTCGAAAAGAAAGATTTATTTATATCTCGAAAACTAATAACTGGAATGAGCTGCAAATTTGCACACCCATATTTTTCAGCATTAGGATTCATTTTATGTAAAAATTAATATAGGTCATAATTCATAATTTTTATGAATATGAATTTATTAATATTTTTCATAATTAAATTTTTTTTTCAGAATCAAACGTAATGATGGATTATGTTTGGGTTTCTTTACTGTGTCTCGTAAAAAAACAATTATATCGATCAAGTTATTTATTGTGAAGACATTAATAAAAGTTTGAAATATGAATTTAATATTAGCACCTTCAAACTTTGAACGCTTATAACTCTGTGCAAAAATAAATAAAGTATACAACCAATATACTTTTTCGCGTTGTCGTGATCCCAGGTATTCAAATATAAAATAAAAATGGGGCATTACCATTGAAAAAATCAAAGTTGGTGCGCGTTTTAATATGTAGACGACCCCCAATTCAATATTTCACTTCATTTTCTGAAACTACTCATAATTCCCCGTCGAATGATACCTATTACATTTTTCTACATCGATTAGCAACGAAGTTACGTTGAGTGTTGCGTTTTTTTTTTTCCCCCGACTGTACTTGGTCTTGTATAGCTTGGGATCCACGGCACTTTCATTACTTTTATTTTTATAAGCCGTCTGTGCTGACATTGAGTGAAATTTTAACCGTTAATGATTATTTAAAAGATACTTAAATAATAATAATAAAAAAAAGCCAGATACGCCGCATATACCAAAAATCTTATAAGACGCAGCTTATCTCCCCGAAATTACGGTAATGTAAAAAAGGAATATTAAATAAAATAAATAACACATCTGAAGCCAGCTGCCAAAAAAGAAATGAAAAAATTTTTGTAGAGTAAGTGGGATTTAAATTAAAATTTATGTTCAATTTCTTCATAGTTTTTTTTTTTTTTTTTTTTTTTTTTTAATATGAAATAATTTCATTTATTATTGAAAATTGTAACCTTAATTAACTTAATATTTATGTCTACTATGCCTATAATCTAACCGAGTTATCGATAATAATTATCATAAATAAAGCAAAACAAAATTATCAAAATTTTTAAATTTCAGATAATTAGATTTTGAAACAACAGTATCGAAATAAAATTGTGGTTGATTGTTTCTTTTAAAAGATGGTTTTAAAGAAATTAAAATTTATTACCCAGTTCTTTAGTTTAATAAACTTAAGTTTGATTTATGAGAAATACAGTAAATTAGAGAAATTTACCAGATTAGAAAATTGCATGTATTGAAATTAATAATATATTTTTTAAAATATACTCATAAGAAAATTAACTATAAAAGCCCCAAAAGTAATATTTCCTGACTAGGCAGTAACCTTAAAGCAATTTTTAAAGGAAAAATTTCCAAGTTTGAAACTTATTAAATTATATTTAGCGGGAAAAAAGTAAATAGTCTCATCTTTTCACTTAGAAAGATATATTGCTAACGAAAGCTTTAACAACTTTTACTCTTTTTGACATTTCTAAAGATTAATCGCCTGAGAGGCAAAGAGGTAATTTATAGTTATTAACAACTTAGATAATTCTTTTTTTTACTGAGCTAAGATTCTTGAAAAATGAGAAATGTATAGAGACGTTCTCTTCATTTAGTAAAATTGCCTCACAGTATGCAAACATAATTAAAATTTAAACAGCCAAACATTTTAACAAAAAAAAAAAAAAAAAAAAAAAAGGAAAAGGAAGAAAAAGAGAAAGGAAGAAAGAAAAAGAAAAATCGGAAAAAAAAATTCCTTCTTCAAACTGCACTATTTAAAAGAATATATCAAAATAAGCTATTTTTTAAGTATTAACGTAAAATATATATTGTTTATAGAAAATAAAATAAACTTTACGCCCTCATATTTTATCCAAACGATTTATAGATTTCTTACGTGAAAACATTTGGTTTCACGTACCTTAAAAAATATCCATTCGACAGAAATAATTTGTCTGCTATAATAGGAGGCATTAATTTTATTAAATATATCTTATAAGAAATTTCCTTTTTAAACTTTATAAACATCATGACGTTTAAAGTACTGATAATTCTCAAAAATGTCCAATAATAAGTAAATATATATACAGGGTGGTTATAATTATACTTAACCTATTAACAGCATACTACAGCGCAAACGGGTGAACGAAATGGGTAGACTATACACCAGATGCGCTCACGGAATTTCGAAAAGAAAATTCGTTCCTGAATGTCCACCAGAGGGCGCCTTTTCCAGAAAAACATTAAATTTAACAGAATAAACGACCAAAACGAAATACAGAATTAATATTAACATTTATTAACTAGTTTCTGATCAGTTTGTCATCAAACCACGTTAAGTGTTCCGCATTAAGTTTCCACAGTAAGGAAAAAATAACAGTGTGCAGTTTGAGAGACAAAAAAAAAAGTTCAGTTTGTATAAACAAAAACAAAATTAGGACGAAATTGCAAAAGAGGAGTAGTTGTTAGTTGTGTTCAGAACGATATAGGGAAAGGTGCTCCGTTTGACCACCCTCATTCACAAGCAAAATTTCAAGTCGATTGACAGTGTGTTTAACAGCAGATCGTAACTGATCAGTTTTGATGCTTCGCACATGAAGCATATTGGAGTTCTTTAAGTCATTCAACGTCACAACACCTCCAGGATACACCACACATCAGAAATTAGTCAATAAATGTTAGTGTTGTTTCTGTATTCCTTTTTTTTTTTTTTTTTTTATTTCATTGTGTTAAATTTAATGTTTTTCTGGAAAATGCGCCCTCTGGTGGACATTTTGGATTTTTTTTTTTTTCGAAATTCCGTGAGCGTGTCTCGTTTATAATCCATATACTAAATTTTGTTGCATTTCGTTCACCCATTTGCGCTGTAGGACGCTGTTTATAAGGGAAGTTTATAATTATAACCACCTTGTATAATATAGTATATTACTAAACAATATATTTTCCAAAAAAGAGAGAGATGCAGACAAATTCTATAAAATTATTACAGCAATAACAATAATCGATTCTGCATCAGGGGCTTATATGAAATTATTGTATGAAAAAATATAGATTATTTTGACATATCTGTAAACGTAAAAGTAAGATTTAGCAGAAATATATGCCCTATTAACTTTAACATAAAAAAATTCAAATAACAGCATAAGCAGAAATAAATGAAATAAAAAATTATCAAGAAATAAAATCAAATACTTATGAAAAAAATAATAAAAATTCATTTACAAATTACAACAACATTAATTATCATTACTGTGTTCTGATTAGAATATTTTATCAGTGAACGTTTACAGTTAAATATTAACAGTTAATAGAAAATCAGTTCATTTTTCAGAATTAATAGAAACTAAAAATTAATTAATTAATTAATTAATTAAAATATAACAGTGTGTTTTATCACAAATCAATGAATTAATACACTATAATGTATTAAAATAAAGATGTTAATGTATAAAGTATATAACAAAATATGCATGTATTCTAGTCTATATATAACGTGATGGTTCTGTTATTTATTTAGAAAGAAAAATATAAAAGATTTATTTAATCCATATATACACCCATGTTTGTGAAAATTGCAACACTATGAAGGGATTATGCAAATTGAACCAAACTTACAGGAAATGTAAAGTGAGGTAAGGCATGGAAATGATTAGAATTACAAAGCGATTGCGCATGCGTGGAACGAGAACCGACTTCTTATCAGTCGTTTGCTCCAGATATCAAGGACTGTAAAGGAGCATTGACATTTGTTTATCGTTCTCTGTCTGCAGTAAACGTTTCGTTGGTGGTCAGTATGCCTCGTTAAAAGCGGAGAGTGCCATACCATATACCAACAACTAACGGAGTTCGTACAAGGCCGCATCGTTGGTATGCGAGAGGGTGGAATTCCGTATCGAAAAATCGCAACTCGCATGTAGTGTAACGCCACAACAGTGATGCGTGTTTGGAAGAAAGGGACAGATGAGAACCAAACAAGCCGAAAACCTGACAGTTGGGTCCGCAATAGAAGAACGGCATGAGACGACAGACGACTCATTCGCATGGCTGTGACGGACCGTACAGCGTCCTGTCGTGTGTTAACACAACGTTGGATCACGGCTACAGGTGTTTTGTTGTCTAGCTCCACGGTTCGTCGCCGTTTGCTGCAGCATGAACTGCGAGCTATGGTTTCTATACGCATGATTCCTTTATCGCTGAATCATAGACGCTTTCCTGACTTCAATGGGCTCAGGAACACTGCATGTGGCGTGCCCAGTGGCTTTTTTTTTCTCCGATGCATCTCGTTACAATCTGGAGTACAATGATGGAAGAGTACGCATCAGACTACGTTACAGAGAGGAACGTCCGCTCTCACAGCGTGTTATTGAGCGTTATACCGCACATACCCCAATAGCTCCCATGGTGCGGGGAGTTATTGGGTATAATTCCCAATCCCATCTAGTGCACTTTGCGGGCAACCTCAACAATAGGGTGTATCGAAAAGACTCTTTTTTCATATCAAATTTCCGATAGTGCGGAAAAGTTGCCTTGTGCTATTAATAGTATGTGTGCAAAATTTTGTTGATCTGAATTAATATTTTCAGTTGTTTCTGGGGTCGTTTATTTAAAAATTAGTTAATTTCATCGTTTTTTTAATATATTTTTTTTTTCTAAGAAACTGGAATCTGTAGTTCCAATAGGGCCGAAAAATTGCCATATAGTATCTTTAGAGCATATGCAATTTTTTATTGATGTGGGTCAAAGCCTTCAGTTGCCTCTACGGGTCACTATCTGGACAGAGTTGCTCATTTTAATGATTTTACTTCAACACTTCTAACGACTGTAATTCTTTTATTTGTGATTATTTTTATTCACTTTTTTTTGAGTGAACAAATTATGCGTTTGTGCAAGTATGCGTACATTGTTTAAAAAAAAAACACGTAAATTTACGGGCCTTCGCCCATTTAATTTTTACGGTCACGACCGTTTCTTACCTACAAGACGGGAATACCCGTATTTTCTGTTATGACTTGATATTTTTCGCTATACCACAAGGTTCTTAGCAGTCTATATTTTGCCCGTAATTTATCATTTGGAATACCACTCTATATATAAATCAATTTTTGTATTATTCCTTTGAAAATATGTGCTACAAACGATTAATGAAATTTATTATAAAAAAAAGCGGTAAAAGACTGCTAAGAACCTTGTGGTATAGCGGAAAGTATCAAGACATATCAGAAAATACGGGTATGCCCGTCTTGTAGGTAAAAAACGGTCATGACCGTAAAAATTAAACGGGCGAAGGCCCGTAAATTTACGTGTTTTTTTCAACAATTTACGCATTGCACACTTGCACAAATGCAAAATTTGTCCATACAAAAAAAAAGTGAATAGAAATATTCATAGGTAAAAGAATTACCGTCGTTAGAAATGTTGAAGGAAAATCATTAAAATGAGCAACTTTGTCCAGATAAGTGACCCGTAGAGGCAACTGAAGCCTTTGACCCACATCAATAAAAAATTGCACATGCTCTAAAGATACTATATGGCAATTTATCGGCCCTATTGGAACTAAAGATTCCAATTTCTTATGAAAAAAATATTGAAAAAACGATAAAATTAACCAATTTTTGTATAAACGACCCCAGAGGCAACAGAAGGTATTAATTCAGATCAACAAAATTTTGCACACATACTAACAATAGCATAAGGCAACTTTTCCGCACAATTGGCAATTTGATATAATTTTTTTTTTTTTTGGTACACCATGCTCAACAATGGTCGCTACATAAGGGAAATTTTGGAGCCAGAGGTCCTTCTCAATCTTCGACGCATTCCGGGTGCTGTATTTCAGCAGGATAATGCCTGTGCACATGTTTCTCAGACTGCACAAGCCTTCTTCAGCGCACAACAGGTTTAGCTTCTTCCATGGCTTGCTTATTCCCCGGATATGTCGCCCATCGAGCATGTCTGGGATTTCATTGGTCGGCGACTCGCTCATATAACTGGTGGGGTGCACAGTAAGATTGAACTTTGTCGTCAAGTCGAAGCCATCTGGAATGTCATTCCACAGGTTTACATTCAGGACCTCTATGATTCAATGCCCCGACGTGTACAGGCTCTCATCGCTCAGCGTGGCGGACACACAAAGTACTGATTTCAGACGTTCTTTTTGTTTATTTATCCTGTACATTTGATCGTTTATTTGTACCATTATCAATAATATGTGGAATAAATTTTATTAATTTCTGACAATTCTTTCATGGTGTTGCAATTTTCACAAACATGAGTGTGTGTGTATATATATAGCTAGATCTGTCGATGAATCCATCTGTATTTCATAGTTCGCTATACAGCGCTACATCGTTCAACCTATCATCACGAAAATTGGTACTCTTTTTATTCAAGATACAATACCGTATAGTTTAGCTATCTAGCACCGTATAGATTACTTTAATCGGATGACTTGTTAAAAACATATTATTTAAAAGCCTCATATTGACTTTTAAATAATTAAATAGAAACACCAAGCTCATGACAAAAAAAGTGTTGATGATGACAAAAGAATTATTTGAATCATATCTTAAATATTTAATTGACTTATTTTGATATTTGTAATATATCTTACAAAATAGTTCAACAAAGTTTATACGGTAAGTAAAATGCACTCACCTTGTTTAAAAGTATCCTCTGCTATTTCTGATTTCAGGAATCGATGTATCCCGTAAATGAATAAGGAGTTTTGGTTTCTGAATATATTTCTTTTCTGTTAAACTATTCAAAAGATAATTTTAAATATATAAATAACAGTGTTTTAAATAAATTAAACCAGCCTTCTTTGGCTTAGTTTGTGAATAATAATTATATATTATATTATATTGTGGGAATAAAAAGATGAACCCGCATGTTTACTTTAACTACATTTTTTATTAAACAGAAACATCGAAGAGAGAAAAAAAAACGAACAGACTTCACTACACGTACATAGAATACAGACGGCCAATCACAACCAATGCGTCACAGCGACGCTCACAGTAGATATATATATATGTATAGTAGACGCACACAGTAGATGTATATACGCAAGAAAAAAAAATAATCAAATGAAATGTTTTTCGAACAATTTGAAAAATAAAGTTTTTTTAATTATTGAAAGAATGTCATTTGAGTTTATTTCTCACCAACACCCCTGCGTAAACTCGATGGCATTTAATCACAGTTCAACAAAGAAATTTGCAATTTTCGAAAGGAATGTCTCGACAGAGGTTTGGTGAATATGTCGGCGATCATATTTTCCGTACTGATATATTCTATCTTTATTGTACCCTGTTCAACAAGGTCTCGAATCAGGTGGTACCTTAATTCAATATGTTTTGTTTTCTGTCGAAACTTGTCATTTTGAGCCAATATGATGCAAGAAAGATTGTCTTCATAAAGTGTAATAGGACAATTTTGCTGCATGTCAAGTTCTTCAAAAAGTTTTATAAACCATTTAACTTCCTGTGCGGCACTTGCTGCGGAAATATATTCCGCTTCCGCTGACGACATCGATACAGATTTTTGTTATTTGCTTGTCCAGTATATAGTATTTATTCCTATACAGAATAAATTTCCTGTTGTAGACTTACGATCACTGGGATCGTTTCCCCAATCGAAATCTGCCTATACCCTCAAGACAGGTTCTTCAATATTATTATATGTCAATTTAAGATTAATTGTACTTTTTAAATATATAATTAGCTTTTTTACCGCTTCCCATCTTTTGCTCTTGGTCGCTCATTTCTTCTACTCAACATATTTACCGCGGCTCTAATATCCGGACGTGACACGGTTGAAATATATAACAAACAGCCTGTTTATATAGTGTATTTTCTGGTAAAAGATTTTCTTCGTCATTTATTTTTATGTAACCTGTCTCCATAGGAGTGTCTGTAGGTTTTGAATTTTCTAAACCGTATTTGACTATAAGTTCTTGTATTTTGTGTGTTTGATCAAGAGTCATTGTATTTTCATTAGGACGATTAATATTTATCCCAAGATATTGTTTTGCTTCTCCTAAGTCTGTTAACTGGTAAATTGTTTTAGTTTGTTTATAATTTCATTTATTTGTTGATCATTCCCCGCTATTAACAAATCATCGACATACACAAGTACGTAAGTAGTTACATCGTTTTGTTTACATTTATAAAGACATTTGTCGAATTGTTTTTGATTAAAACCTAAGTTAAGTAATGACTCATTCAATTTTAAATTCCATGCTCTCGCTACCTGCTTCAGCCCGTATATTGCCTTTTTTAATTTGCACACCTTATGTTCTTCCCCGGATACCACGTATCCTTTTGGCTAATGCATATAAACATCTTCACTCAATTTACCGTGTAAAAATGCAGTCATGATATCAATATGTCTAAGACTTCAGTTCTTATAAATACTCATTGCCAAAAAACTCCTCAAAGTTGTATGAGACGCCACTGGGGCGAAAGTCTCATTGTAGTCTATTCCATATTTCTGTGAAAAGCCCTTTGCAACCAGCCTAGCTTTGTATTTTTCAACATGGCCCTGACTGTTACATTTTGCTTTGAATGCCCATTTGCATCCTACTATTTTCATCCCTGGTGAAACCTCAACTAAATCCCAGGTGTCATTCTGCTTGAGTGAATTTATTTCATCTAATGTAGCATTGATCCAATTTTCCATTTCTACAGGGTTTTCCATACTTATTATGTCATCCCAGCATTTTGGTTCACTTATTCTTTCATTATGTATTGGGAATGCGAATCTATCTGGTGGTACCCCTTTATTAGATCTTTGTGATCTACGTGGAATATTTTGTGAATTATCTGACACAATATCATCATTGGTTTCATCTATCTCCGAATCTATTATTTGCAATTTTGTTGATGGTTTTTAATTTCACATTTCTCATCATTGTTTTGTGATGTTTCATATTTAAGCATCGCTTGTTTTTCATTTTCTACAAATTTTACGGTTCGACTAATAATTATGTTTTTTTCCATTTGTGCAGATCCTATATCCTTTGCTTCTATTATCGTACCTTACGAATATACCTTCCTATGCTGTATTATTTAATTTTCCCCTGTGTACCATTTGTACGTATGCATAGGCATGACAACCAAATGGTTTTAACATCGATAGGTCAGGTTTTCAACCTGTCCATAATTCATAAGGTATCAATTCACACGAAGATGTTGGGAGTCTATTTTGCAAGTAAACTGCAGTATTTATTCCTCCCCCCAGAAAGAATTTGGTAAATTGCCATCCTTTAATAAACAACGTGCCATTTCAACTAAAGTACGATTTTTACGCTCAGCAGTTCCATTTTGAGAAGCTGAATAGGGAACAGTGAATTGGTAGTCTATACCTAATTTTGTTAAGTATTCATTTAATTCTCTTCCGGTATACTCTCCTCCGTTGTCGGAGCGGATTGCATGTAAAGTTCGTCCGAACTTATTTGATGTCATTGCGATGTATTCACTCAATTTTCTAAAAACTACATCCTTATTTCTCAGTATGTATATAACTGTAAATCTACTAAAGTAATCTATGAAGGTTAAAAAATAGTATTTTCCACCGACCGTAGGGGTTGTCATTGGCCTACACAAGTCAGTGTGTACCAACTCTAGTGCTTTTGTTGCCCTAAATTGAGCCTTTTTGGGATAAGGATTGTCCGTTAATTTAGTTAATATGCAAGTTTCACATGCATTATCATGTTTGCAGTTGTCTAGTTTTATCCCAACTACCATGTTGTTGTTTACTAACTGTTTTATATGACTAATGTTTCTATGGCCTAATTTAATGTGCCATTTATCAATGCAATTTTTATTTTCACATGTTTTTACTATGTTTATAGTGTGTGTTGTATCATAGTTAACTTTGCATTCATATAAATTATTATTAATGTAACCTTCAATGCATGTTTCTCCTTCATGCATTATTTTGCATGATTTGTTTTCAAATATTGCTACACAACCATTTTCAGTGGCCTCTTTTACAGATATGAGGTTTGTCTCTATTTCTGGTACATGCAAAAATTTTTCAGTATTATAGTATTGTGTGTGTTATTGGAATTTATGGTGTTAAATTTCACAGACCCATGACCCAGGGATTTTATCCCCTGTCCATTCGCGATTGCTACGCGTGAATTATTATAATTAAATTCATGAAATTTACTCCTATCATTGCAAACATGCGTTGAACAACCCGAGTCTACATACCAGCTGCTCGATTTCTCACCGATAAATAGAGTAAATATTTTATCGTTAGATTTTTTATTTGACTCTCAGTAATAAGAGCCCTATCCGCATTATGTCTGTCTTGAGAGTACATACCTGATTTGAAAGTTAATGTGACATTGTTGGCTTTTATTAGTTTTGAAGTTTTTTCTTTATTTTTATTTTTAAGATGCCAGCATTCTTCAATGTTGTGAGATTTTAATTTTCAATAGCGGCAGAACTTTAAATTCACTGGTTTTGGTTTAAAGTTAACCTTTAACACAGAATTATTTTCAGATTTGTTTTCTTTTCTTTTAGAATATTCATCGATTAGTTTCGAGCGTATAAACTCTGGTGTCAAATCATTTTCATTTCTGGATTCTAAAGCTGTGTTTAGTACATCATAACTTAGAGGTAATGAACAGAGTATTAGTGCTAAAAGGTGTCTGTCATTTATTTCTTCACCAGTTGATACTAGTTTATCACGTAACTGATAAATATGAGTTAAATGTTCGATTATATCTCCACCCCCAGTTAATTTCGTAGAATAAAGCTTTCGCAGCAAAAATACTTTACTGCTGAGGGTTGAGCGTTCGTGTACAGCTTTTAAAGCGTTCCAACACTCTCTAGCGGTTCGAAGGATTTTAGTATAGATAATCTGGTTATCCTCCATTAAGAGGTTTATAATAGCACGGGCCTCTCTATATTTCTCAAATATAATAACTGAAATTTTATTTTTAATCATTTAAATGTTTATTTTAAACGTTCATATAGTTACTTTCACTTCTTTTGTTTTAAATATTTACTTACGTTTCTTCAGTTTCGTTTTGATGTTTACTTACGTTTTGAAAAAACAAAAAAAAAAAAAAATGTTACTTACGCGTACATTTTATTTTTTTTTTATTTTATTATTTTAAATGTAGCAATTTCTTGAAATATGCAAAGAAAAAAGTTTTGTCAAGAATAAATTTAAAATTTAAATTCAGCGCATCAGGAATCATAATCTGTTGATGATGACAAAAGAATTATTTGAATCATATCTTAAATTTAATAAAGAAGCACAACAAAACTGGCGTTGTAACAATTATTACTTACAAACTTTGAATAAACACCATAAAATGCAATAAACTCGCAACAATTGTTTCGGGTCGAAAAATCACACGACCCTTCATCAGGCGAATAAAGTAAGCACGAGTGCTGCAGTCAAAGCGGCAACGCACAATTGTAATATATCTTATATAAAATCTTTTTGTAAAAAAATAGAACCGACTCCAAAAAGGAAGTACTATTCAAGCAACTAAAAAAAATTGGCATGAAATGAAACTGTAAATTGCGCCTAAAAGTATAAAATAATTTCCATCGTCAAACAACCTATAACACTACAATTAATCATAACTTTTGAAGTCGGCGCAAAATTTAATAAAATTTAATTAGTTTTTAAAGATTTGTTTTTAGATCGATAGCTAAAAATGCTGTTGTCTCGAATGATCCATTTCCATGTTTCCTTTATTATTTTATCACTGTATACAATTGGTCCATTAGTAGCATCTACATAGAACAGTGAACATTCTTCGCAATTCTGTATTTATGTTTCTACGAAGTTAGTTTCCTTTGCAAATTTGGTGTAACTTTGATAACTATCATCCTTGGTGGCTTTTGGATTTGCCGATCAAAACGTAATGCAACAATATACATGTAAGGTGTATAATTTTCTTAATATATATTGTACTAAGTATTGTTTCATATTCTTCATTGCTGTCTTGAAAGAAATTAAATATGTTTGCCAGATAATTTTGCGATTTTTCTTTCACCAAGGACGCAAGATACCAGCAGCTTCGCCAACTTTTGCTGTTTACGAAATTTTATTTGTTTTCTTGAATCAAAGTAGTTTTCGACTGCGTTTTGTAGGTGACATTGTGAGATGTGTATTTTGAATAGAATTTGATTTTTGTATTGAATACAGGTATCAATTTTTATTTAATTTTGCGCCGACTTCAAAAGTTATGATTAATTGTAGTGTTATAGGTTGTTTGACGATGGAAATTATTTTATACTTTTAGGCGCAATGTTCAGTTTCATTTCATTCCAATTTTTTTTAGTTGCTTGAATAGTACTTGCTTTTTGGAGTCGGTTCTATTTTTTTACAAAAAGATTTTATTTTTCTCTTTTCAGTGAAACTTTATTCATATAGCAGAACACCAGAAGTCGTTCGACGGCAATTTCACAAATCACAAACACCAAGAAAAGTGACATAACTCAAAAAATGGTTTATGTCACTGAAAAATACATGAAATGCACCCAATGTGAACAAAAAAGTTACATCTCCATCTAGAAAGTTATCTACTCGAGAGACACTTGTGCTAGTCTTATTCCAGTCAAGTTATTTTTAAATTGATTTTTCTCAAATGCTGCATTTTTAAGTTGTGTCACTTTTCTTGCCTTTATTGGATATGAGAAAAAAATGTCTATCAAATGAACATACTTTAAATTAAAAAGGCTTCAGAAATGTAAAGAACGGATACGCTGTATTCGTAACCAAAAATTCTGTTAGGCATGTATTAAATTTTACAGTGAATACGTGTTACCCGCTACGCTGGAAATTGCCCAGCGAAAGTTCAAACAAAATATGCATTGCAGCTGACGGACAGAAGTTTCAACATCGATACTTACATACTTACTACTTTTACCAGTGTAGCTGCTTGCGTTAAGAAGTTCAGCAGTTAGAGTGAGAACAGACTTTTGTGAGTATCCTGTAATTTGTTTATATCTTAATGAAATCATAATGAAACCTTTTTCAGGCCAAGATCTTTGCGACAACAACAACAAAAAACAAGTATTAAAATTAAAGCATGTCTTACGAAGTTATAAGCTAACAAATTTCAACAACAACAACAATGAAAAACATAGTTTGTATTGAGAACCTTTTTCTTTGTGAAGTCGGTTTAAAACGTTTATACGTTAATCGATGTGACCGCTTACAATAACCATACTTTGAATTTTACATAGCATAAATGTCACCCGCTACGCTACAACGTATGCAATGCTGTTGAAGTGTGAAGAAAATATTAATTTGAAAATAAATAAATTATCGTTTTAATCGTTCTATATTCAGCAATAATGTCTAAAAACTGTCTTTTCGTAGTAAATAGATGATACTCTATGACTTCGTAATTAACTTTTCTCCCACCTTGAACCGTTTTTGAGATAGGAGCGCTAATTCCGCTGTTTTTCAGCAGATGACGCTTTATTTTCTTTAGATTGTAAAGATATTACAAAGGGACCTACTCAGACCAAGATCTTTACAACAAAACAAAAAGTATCTAGTAACCGTATTTTGAAATATAGCGTATGTCTCACCAGCTACGCTACAACGGGTGCAATGTAGCTCAAGTGTGCATAGTGTAAGAAATTGCGAACAGACAAATGCACGTTTTTAGCATTGTATTTTTAGCAATTTTTAGCATGTATTTTTAGCAAATGTCTAAACTATCTTTTCGTGCAAAAAATCGATGATGCTCTGCAACTTTATAATTTATTTTTCCCCCTGTCTTAAACCGTTTCCGAGAGAGGAACGCAAACATGAATGTCTGAACTATCTTTTTGTACTAAATCGGTGATACTCTTCAACTTTGTAATTCACTTTTTTCTCTAGAACCGTTTTTGAGATAGGAACACTGACTCCGCTGTTTTCCACAAGGTGGCGCTGCAAGCGGTTTAACCTTGTACTGCATGGCCACTTTGCTATACTTACATACCATTTTTATCACTATAGCTGCAACCGTTTAGCAGTTAAAAGAGTTGGGACTGATTTTTTTGGGCACCCTGTATTTTCTTTAGATCGTAAAGATATTACAATGGGACCTATTTCAGACCAAGACCTTTTCAACAAAGTAAAAAGTATCAAAATCGGATCATTCGTTCAGAAGTTATGAGCTAACAAACATAAAAAAAACATACGGGTTGATTTGAGAACCTTCCTTCTTTTTTTGAAGTCGGTTAAAATAGTTCAACAAAGTTTATAAGGTAAGTAAAATACACTCACCTTGTTTATAAGTATCCTCTGCTATTTCTGATTTCAGGAATCGATGTATCCCGTAAATGAATAAGGAGTTTCGGTTTCTGAATATATTTCTTTTCTGTTAAACTATTCAAAAGATAATTTTAAATATATAAATAACAGTGTTTTAAATAAATTAAACCAGCCTCCTTTGGCTTGGTTTGTGAATAATAATTATATATTATATTATATTGTGGGAATAAAAAAATGAACCCACATGTTTACTTTAACTACATTTTTTATTAAACAGAAACATCGAAGAGAGAAAAAAAAAACGAACAGACTTCACTACACGTAAACATAGAATACAGACGGAAAATCACAACGAATGCGTCACAGCGACGCTCTAATGTAGATGTATATATGCAAGAAAAAAAAAAGAGTCAAATGAAATGTGTTTCTAACAATATGAAAAAGAAAGTTTTTGCAATTATTAAAAGAATTTCATTTGAGTTTTTTTCTCACCAACAAAAAGTAAATGCATTCTTTCTTTTTCGTTCTTTCTCTTTTTTCGCTTTCTTTCTTTTTTTTTTTTCTTTCGTTCTTCCGTTGTAAAATGAAATATGCATATTCACGAGTGGATAATAAATAAATTTTTACCACTAATTCAACATGCTCATGTATCTGGTAAAATTGATTCATTATTGAGTATTATATTGAGTATAATATATGTTATAATTAAGCATTATATATGCTATAATTGAGTATTAGATATGCTATAATTGAGTATTATATATGTTGATAAAGCCTTATTTCATTTATATTAGTCATTTTTAAATATGTATATACTCTATAATAAAAAAAAAAAGTCGCAGCAAGAAGGAGTAATGTAAACTGGACACAAATTGACATACATACATGTTTCGATGGAAAATGCAAAATTTTAAAATTTGACTGCCATCGAATGAGCATGGGACGCTACAGCGCATTTTAACTGCGCAATTGGCAGAATATTAAAAATGTGAAATTTTGATTCCAGGTCATAAATTCTTCGAGAATGTTATTTCGTCTTCTCAGAAAGACAGTAAGTATGCCTCGCATACAGGTGCGCAAACAATAAGCGCAGACGTCAGCATTTGAGAGAGGTGTGCAGTTGGTTTCAAAGAAACCGGTTCGTCTAATCTGCGATTTTTTTTTTATGTTGGACAGGAGCGGTACCGCTATTCGATGATATTGACAGAAATGGGTGAACCATGGCCGAACACAGCGTCAGGGAGGAAGCGGTCGACCTAAAGAGAGGACAGAAAGTGAGAACCAGTCAATCGCAAAGCTGTACTCAAAGCTCCAATTAATCATTATCGTCGATCCTACGTGCAACTAGTACTTCAGTGACCTCAAAGACCCTTAATAGGCGACTCCCTTAATAGGTGAAATGGCGTTGAGCTCAATCCCCGGATCTCTCTTCCACTGAAGACATTTGAAGCATCATAAAAAGGTTTCTACAACTAGCTCGGGATTTTGCCAATCTAATGCACCAATTGGACAGAATTTAGCACGATACTTCACAGGAGCACATCTGCAAACTCTACCAAGCTGAATAACTGCGTACGTAAGGGCCAGAAGTGAACGAACACGTTATTGACTTGTTTACTTTGTGAGGCCCTTTCTCTTGATTAAATCATTCAAATTTTCTGAAACTATAATCTATTGTTTTTCTCCACATGTACATCACATCTACCAATTTTTGTCCCATTCGGATAACTCCTTCTTGGTGCGTCTTTTTGTTGCTGTTGTTGTTGTTGTTGTTGTTGTTGTAGAATGTATTAATCTTTATGTAAAAAAAAAAGAAAGAAAATGAGCGAGAAGGTATAATTTGGATTTTATTGAGACTGCACATTTAGGGAATCATTTTACTACTTTTATTTTATTCCATAACTAGCCTCTTTCGGCGACCAGCTGGATCGTGATCTTTGAAAAGTCTGACCCCATTAAACTCCCACTCGGTGGTGACTGCTGCGTCTTTTACCGTTTCAATACCTATAACAGTCTGTTCGTTCACTGTGCAAATACTTCTGAAACTTCTGATTGTAAGAAATTCTCTCTCAGTGGCTCCTCTCCCCGTTTTATGATCTGAAACCGCTTCTTCCCTCATTGGCAAACAAGCTTTGAATTTTCTGACAGTAGCAAACTTCCACTTGTTGATGTCTGCCGAAACATCATCTACCCTTTCCACTAAAAATTTTGCAATTTCAAAAATATGCGCAATCGATTCGGCCACACCACTAATCTTAAAACACGAACTTTCAAAGCGTAACTCTGTTTTATTATTATTGTTTTTAAATATTTTGCCCTCTTCCCACCTATAAATATTACAATTTTGAAAGTGCACGCAATTGATTCTGACACGAATAAATCTTGAAACATAAATTTTATAAGACTTAGCTCTATATTATCATTTTAAAATACGTTTTTTCTCATCTGCAACCTACTAGTTCTACCCCTGCAAAAGTATGTGCGAAAGATTCGTCATCCCCAGAAAATATTAAATACGGTTTTAAAAGATTCTAGGTCTACTTTAAAAATTTTTAATGCCTATCGGCTGAGAAGTGGCACTATCCAGCTGCAATTTGCCTTTTGTATGTATGCAGTCTCAATGGTACATCTTTCTAATAAGTTTACACTTCAGAAAATAAGTACAATATATTTCTCACTACAAACCCCTATATCACGAATTTTCAACCTCATAGCTCTATATTATAAATTTTTCATTTTTTTTGCACCCATCCATCTGGCCCCCTTTATAAATTTGCCCTTTCGTAATTATGCGCAGTTGATTCTTTAAATTATTATTATTATTATTATTATTATTTTTTACATCTTTCTGTTAATTTGGAAACCTAATTTTTACCTTTGAATATTTATGAAAATTAGAAATACCTAATTATTTTCGACAATAGGTGGTGTTGCTTTCTAAGAAAATCGAAAATAATACTAATAATAATAAGTTACAATTTTCGTAAATTGGTGGTGCTTCGCCAATACTTTGAAATAAACTTTCCTTCATTTTGTTTTTTACAAAGAATCTACAAAACTTGAGTAATAAGTTGGTCTTCATAGGCGCATACGCAAAAAAATTTGAAAAAAATTACAGAATACTCGCCTTATGAGGTTATATATGTTAAAAAAAAAAAAAAAATCGGCGGAATCACTATATATCGCTCGTAATAAATATACTGAAATGTCCGATTCTTGGCAATTTATCGCTTGTTGGCGACACAATGAAAACTGATGCAAAACAATTTTCTGATAAATACTTATAACAGAAAAAACGCTTTCCATACTCGTCATACTAAACAAATTTAAGAAAGTTTACATTAAATAAATACAATTTTATAACTACAATTTTGCCATATATATTTACAAGTAAATCTTACTAACTAATTATACAACCTTTATTTGAACGTGAAATATTTAAACTAAGCTTAAGTTTTACTTGAGCTTTAAATATTATGGCTTAAAATAAAACAATACGCGCATTTATTTATATTGCATGCTAATAATAATAATAATAATAATAAAGAAAGAAAGAAAAAGTACATAACAGTTTGAAAGTTAAACAGTGGTAAACGGCCGTCACTTATAAGAGCGCTATTTTGTTTTTTCGAAGAAACCGATTTCACAACTAGTAAATTAGATCAAAATTTAAATTGGTAAATTTATTTCAAACTTAAATTTAAGTCCCAAATTTCAGTACTCATTACTCATTAATATTGAAAATTTACATTTTTTTAGATATAATATACTTTTTATTACACTGGTTAGATAAAGTTTTCCAAATAATTTTTTTTAATGTTACGTACAAAATTAACTTTAAAAAGTGCATTTGTGTAACTGCAGTTTTTGAACCGTGTATCTTCTGTTAATTTATCAAACCAAAGCGAGTACATATTAAGCGGCCCAAACACCGTTAAATTTTCGGCCAACGATAACAGCGCTAATACTGCGAAGTGGTCGTGCGGCAAGCTACAACGGAGCAAAGCATTATGCATAAATAACAGAGGAACGTTATCCACTACCTCATTTCGGCAACTTAGCGCCTTGGCGTTTGCCAAGTATTTGTTTGCGTGTTACCAATTCGGAATTGATAATACGTAAACAAACACTTGGCAATTGCCAAGGCGCTAAGTTGCCAAAATGAGGTTTTTAATGACGTTCATTTCGATTCTAGCTCATTTATTTCCAAACGCGTGAATCTGATAAATTTGTTGCAAGGCTGCTGCTTGCTTCCTTTTCTTTTTCAAATTTACAAATTTTGTACTTTACAACGTTTAAAAACGGGCAATGCCTTTAGAAAACAATTTCAGAGCAAAAACTAAAAGAAACATTAAAAATAAAAAATAATTAACTGTAAGCTTTTATTTTTATTATTAGAAAAAATGATAACAAGAAAAAAAAATATTTTGAATTTTGCAGCATATTTTTCACGAAGGAATATGGTTTAATTAAATTAATTAATTAATTATTTTTTTTGTTTGTTCCGAATACACTTTTTGTGTTATAAATTTTTAAAAACCGCTATTAAAATAGGTTCTTGAGAAAAAAATATTTTACACACTTCAACTTAAATTAATTAGTGAGGGCATGTATACTTTCACTTTTTGTTTAATTACAATTACATGCTGATATTCTAGAATCTAGCTAAAATATTTATTTTTATAAATTGAAAATAAAAGTTATACCGTAATGAATGTTATTTTTTAAATTATTATATAATTAATGAACAAATTTATATTTACATATTCTTACCTGTCAAAACAAAAGTTACATATTTTTATTTATTTTCCTCTTTCATGAAATTTAAACAAGATAATAATATTAATGATAAACAGATATTATCAGAAATATATGTTACTGAAAATTCATCGAGTTTTGGAAATGTTATTTTAAGTATTTGTATTGAAATCAAGAACTTTCGTTAAACTTTGAAATTAAAGAAAATTGTATATAATTTTAAATATCAATACAATAAATTTTTCTCATAAATATCCTCTGATGAATAAAACATATTTTGCAGTTAATTATATGAGTGTATTAATTTTCTTGCACAATCATGTCCATCATGCACAATCAATACCAAAAATGAACTATATTAGGCATTTTTACATTAGTACATATGGCTTATCTGTTTAGTTTTACCTATATACAGATATAAATTAAAAACACGTAGAGATTTGAAAATCAAATTTCATTTAATAAAGAATTAAGGTTGATGTATATTTTCGTAAAACAGTGCTTAGGACAAAGTGATAAATAAATGTTCACATGAAATTTTGCATTCCTTCAGATCAATATTATAATTAAGAACAATTTTGTTGGCTTAGCTTTTTTCCTCCAATATTATATTAGTATTTTATCATAAAACCTTTTATTTCTAGCTGTAATATGATTCTTTAATACAATTTTATGGAAGAGTTAAATCAATTACTTTCACATATACATCTTTTTTTGCTCATCAAAAATACATTAGATAATTTTTCACTACTGGGTTTATTTAGGTTATTCTGATATTTGGCTGTAATTCAACACTAGTCAAATTTTATTATTATTGAACTATAGACAGACATTGATTAACGGTTCAGTTAAGCATCAGTAGTGCCGAATACAATTGAAGATTTTAGTGGAAGAACATATTAAATAAAAGTTTAGTACATTTGGGAAATTAAACAGTAAAGAGGTAATGGAGTAACCAGAAATCATGTACATAATAATTCCTTGTACCCACAACTGTGATAACTTAAAGTTCGATATTTAAAAGAGACCATAATAAGCTCTACCAGACATCTAATGTTTCTCAAAAATATCACTTAACAGGTTCATGCACTTAACTCTTCAACTGAAAGAAAATTAAACACTTGGCCCTTTTAGCAGAGAAAGCATAACTACCTAAATTTGTTTAAAATTAAAATGTTATGTGATATTAGTAAAGAAAAAAATGCCTAGAGCTATTCTTGGCTCTAAACAGGTTAACGACGATAAAATAAGCGATATAAATTTCCGCGCCTTGAGTTTTTTGACAAAATGATTCCTGTGGATTCCGGTAACCATACAGTTTGTTCTGTTTACTTCCGCCGCACCAACTCCGGAGCATCCGCCTCGCCTAGCCGCGTTTGACAATGATCGTTGTGTCGCTTAATATGTACACGCTTTAAACCAAATTTTAACGGAAAATATATAGAATTTAAATTTTTAAGCTGTTAATGAGTTTAATTAATAATCATAGGTTAGACTGGGGAGTAAAATAGGTCTTTGGATTAGCAAAAATGAATAAAAGCGAATTTATTTGTATGAGCATACGGTTTGATACTGAAAGATCCTTCATTAGAAGATGTAATTTTACCCCCTTCCACCCCCCAAGAAAAAAAGCTTTTTATTTCTTTCCTTTTTTTCACTGTGATTAGTTACATTTTCTATTTCTTTCGCCTAATAATACAATTCACATAATTTTTTTTACATATTTAAGCTTCTTTGAATATTTTTTAAACTGCGTCATGAATTTCAAAAATTCACATTATGCCAATAATTTACAATCTTCTTCTTATAGTTCCATGAAATATACATATATTTTTTATTTTAATGTTTCACATTTTTAAGCAGCAATTCGGTAGTGTATTTATTTTCACCGAAATTTTGCGATATTTCGACAGACGAAAGATATATATCATCAGGAATGCCTTCAAAAATTTCATAACTTACACACTCTTATTTTGTTAATATTACAACAATGTGGTTTTTTGATTTATTATTATTATTTATTTTTTGTTGTAACATTTGTGTGTGCAATATTTTTCCCCATATGTTGTTTATACAGCATCCAAACAACATTGTACAGTCGGCAAAAAAAAAAAAAAAAAAAAAAAAAAAAACGCCACCCCTCCATCTATTTTCACCATAAGTTGTCGTAGAAACGTTGGTACCAATCGATTTGTAATAACGTCTAATTTATAATGGTATAGTTAGATTTTGCTTAAGGGGTCGTCTACATATTAAAACTGGCATCAACTTCATATTTTTCAATGCTAACCCCCATTTTTTATAATTTATTTGAATTCTTTGGACCAAATCATCGCAGAAAATGGTATAGTTAGAAAATGGTATATATTTTGCTGAATTCTTCACAGAGTTATAAGCTGTCAAAATATGAGTGTGCTAATGTTAAATGAATGTGACAAACATTAATTCATATCTTCCAAAATAATTATGATATTCAAATTCTGTTTTTTTTTTTTTTTTTTTTTTTTTTTTTATGATAAAATGAAGTGATCCAAGCATATTGCATGCATATTTTTGATTTTTTTTTTTTTTTTTTTTTTTTTTTGAAATATGAAAATTATTAATACTTTCATACTTGAAAAAATTATGAATTATGAACTATGTTAATTTTTGCATGAATAGAACGGGCATCATCAAAAACATTGGGTTCCAAATTTACAGTTCGTTCTTAACATTAATTTTGAGTTCCAGTGATATTTCGTTTCTTTCTGTTGTTAGGGGGCCGTCACTTATAATAATTTGTATCCTTTGTGAATAAATATCTGTACATATTTTGAAGAAAAACTATTTTAATTTACCTTAATGTCATTCTAATTGTTTTCTAAGCAACATTTCGATGTTTATGATACAAATTGGATTATTTTTTATAAAATTATCGCAATGCAAGCGAGAGATTGTGAAACAATTCCAAAAGAAATGAAGCCCCGCCTCGATATTCCTGAAACAATATTAAAAATACCAGTTTCCGTATTCGTATATGACTCTCTATGTGACGCTGGTATGCATAAATGTCCATGACATTTACAAGATCCAATGCTGAAGACAAAATTTAAATGATTTAATTGGAAGTATGTAAAATAATTTTGTTTTATAATGTAAAGTTTTAGAAAAAATGTGTAAAGGCGTGGCTTCCGTTGCAAAGACATACTTGCCAACATACTATTTAATATTCCGTAGTATTGTTAGCTCCGCCTTCTTTTTCACACCGGTATCTTTTGACAGTATTTTTCCTCTTATTTAATCGTAATTGCATTTGGAGAATATTACTCTAAAAATTTATTGGTGTGAGAAAAAGGGCGGGACGAACAAGACTACGGAATATTAATTAGGATGTTGGCAAGTATGCAAAGAGATGTATACTCGATTCTAAAATGTTAAGTCGTTGTTCTTAAATATTACATAACTTTTCCTAGTTTCTCACTGCTAAAATTCTATTTTATCCCTTTTGTCTTTTGTTTTTAACTTGAATATTCTAGGATTCGTGCACCTCAAAATTAAATATGATAATTTAGAAAACACAGTAAGACGAGGATTATTATTTGAAAGAGCAATACGCAGTGAACAATACTTTTGGTTTTTCCTTTTTTCAAATTAATAAAATTAATTTTTATTAATTTTTATCAGGTTTTTTAAAACAAATTTTCTTTTTTAATCTTCTTGTGACATTTTCGCATTCGCTTACTCTACCGTTTATGCTATTTAAATTTTATCGCATGACGTAACATAATAAAATATAAAAATTTTATTAAATGTTTTTTTTTTTTTTTTTTTTTTTTTAAATACTGAATAATACAGTGGTAATTATTATTATTATTATTATTATTTTAAGTTTTTAAAAGCGCAATATTATTTATTTTCGATTATTCTAATCACGGCGTAAAATTGGCGTCACATTTATCACGGAATAAGAATTTAAAACAAAGTAATATGTCTTATTACTTTTAAAAATATATATTTTACACATTTAAAATTAAGAATTCAAGTACAGTAGGCGACTGCAGAAAGGGGAATATTCGTTCTAGGCAATAGGAAACCGTTTTTTCTATATCCATATTTATTTTCATATGAATATACATAATAATTATATTATTTCTAGTGAAAGTATTTGTATTCATACTATTTTGTTTACATAAATATGAATATAAGGAATATACTTAAGAAATATGGTAACACACAAATTGTGAAAGAAACTCCCACTGGAATAGTTACAGATTTCCAAATGACGTGAAACTACGTCAGCGGTCGCGAAAATGTTAAATATCCTTTCTCTGATTTTAGTTTAAATCTTGTTATCTATATTTTTGTATATTATCTATTGTTCGTTTGTAAGCCTAAAATCAAAAGGTAAAACTGTATAGTAACAATTTCATGCGGGGCTTACTGTATAAAATAAAAATATACCCAACAAGAAGTAGATGATTCTTTTTCTTAAATATTAAACACTTTTTTTTTTTTTTTTTTTTTTTTTTTACCGCTATTAATATTATTATCTATTGCTATTAATATCTCTAGCCATCTATTGCTATTAATATAAACCACGCTTTCATAAATTGCCTCTTCAGCTTCCTTCTCATATATTCAATTTCCTTTCAACTAAATATGGGTTTTTTGGCGCCATCTATTGCTATTAATATAAAACACGGTTTCATAAATTGAAAATTCCTTTTTTTCTTTTCTTTTTCTTTCTTTCTTTCTTTTTTTTTTTTTTTTTTTTTTTTTTCCTTTTAAATGTCAGAGTTTATTTTATTTTATTTTATTTCTCAGGTTTATAAAAGATACATTTTTAAAATCATATAAATCTATAAGGAAATATAATTTTTTTTAAAATAAATTTTATTAGTGTTTTGTATTTTTCTTTTAAAAGTGAGAATAAAAATTTGTCTTTACTTTTATAAAAATAATTAATATCATAAACAAATGACAAACATTTGTAAAATGTTTAAAGCAATGATTGCTGGGTGATGCTACAAACTTTGAAAATAAAATTGAAATTAATAATGTATGTTAATAAGTAAATAAATAATATATTTTGGTTGAAACCCATAATAATTTATTTAAAAAAATATTAATATTAAAATTAGTATTATAACAGTTTATTCTATAATATATATATGTATATATTATAGAATATATATATATATATATATATACATATATATATATATATATATATATATATACATATATATATATATACATATATATATATATATATACATATATATATATATGTATGTATATATATATATACATATATATATATATATACATATATATATATATATATATATATATATATATATATGTAAAAGTATATGGTAAAAAAAGAAAAAAAGAATTTATCTATTATTTAAATAAATTATTTGTTCGCTAAATTTCTAACAATAATATATACTATTTAAAAGTATAACTGTATAAAATTTTCAGTATTACAATTTTTTTCTTGTTAAATATAATATGGAGAGGAAAAAACTATTTTACAGAGATTATAATAATTAGAATATATCAAATTTGTATCTAAATTTAATTCATATTTTCAGTTTTATTATTGTCATTACTTTATTTATTTATTTCGTATTTCATATTGGGGAGGAAGCGTAATTATACAAATAAAAGCTACACACTTTTCTCAAATAAATAAATAAATAAATAAAATAACAACTTGTATAGGCTTATTCCTTAGATTTAATGTTCACATAAAATTAAATTGCGTACATCTACAACTTTTAAATTAGATTTAATTAGCATCTTCCATTTTCTTTCTCCTCCCCCCCCCACTGTTTTCTCAGCCCCCAACAGTGACCGAAAGGTACTGTTTTCCAAGTTGGTAGACTGTAAGGTCCGGGTTCGAATCCAGGTTGCGATTGTCGGCCTAGTCTTTTGGAGTTTATCGTGGTTTTCTCCTAAAGGCACTTAAGTACAAGCTAGGATCCGTTAGAAAGACCCTCAAGGATGGTATCCCACCCAGATTTAGTACCCAAAGCGTAATCAATCAGACTTAATCTCAAAAACTTTTCCTTTTTGTAATTTCAATGAAAATTTTACTTTATTTTATTTTATTTATTTATTTATTTTTATTTATTTATTTATTTTTATTTTATTTTTTTTTTTATAAATTATCTATCTTAATATCATCAACAATTTTCTATTCTGATTTATGGAGTAATTTTTATAGGTATAATCAATATTATCTTATCATATGTCCTTACAGATACATTTTTATTTAAATTTAATGGTTTTAAGACATGTTATTTCTTTACTTTTCTTCTTATGTATTTATTTATCTCAATGTATGCAAGACAAATTTGAGGAACTTTGTAAAATTTAAAATTTTTATAAAATTTTCTGCTCCAAATCTCTTATTTCACTATATACATACAGATACATATTGAAACACACACACACGTACGTGTGTGATACTTATCATTTCATTCTCTGCAATGTTTGAAATCGTTTTCATAATATATATAAGGCACATAAATATTTTAATATTTTATATTTACTAATTTAATATTTTATATTTTTATTAAACAGTTGGTTTTGTTGGCAACACACGGAGAGGCAAGTGTAGAAGTTAAAAATCAAACATTGTGAACCGATACAACATATTATTATTATTAAGAACAGAAAAATTAATAAATTAATATAAAATAAACCTATAATATATTGTATATGTGTAAAATTATAGAGAAATTGTAATATGTAATATTAATATAATTTTTAATAAAACTCAAATTTTGCGATGTTACACTCAAAACGCGAAATGTCCTAACATTGACGATAAAAGTCCCCACTTTAGTGAATAATCATGAAAAAATTAGAAACAACAACGTAATGCATGCGTAATTCCTTGAAAATTCTTACAAAATTACCAAAAAGACCCTATGAATTTAAAATTTGTCCCTACATCATGAATAAAGATATTGAAAGTCCCTAGTCGTAGGGATAAATAATTACGTTGCCAACATTGACAGAAAGTTGAAAACTCCCCAGATTTGTCCCCAAAATTTTTAGAATTCCCCAAAAAAGTCCCCACAAACATTTGGTCCCCAAAATTGTTCCCAGAAGTCTTAAAAATCCCCAAAATGAGGACAAAATTCCCAATCTGGCATCACTGAGGAGACCTTCCGTGTTATTGTTAGATTAGGGACATGTTAGATTTTTGCGCAGCGCCACCTATTGACGAAAATATGAACTATATTTTTCCCGATTTTCGCAGAGCATATTACTTGCTCTACATACTAGGGAAATTTTGTTTCCTTTGGAACCATAGAACCGGTTCTATAGCCTTGTGAATAGGCGAACTTTAATTATAACAACCCTGTATAATATTGTATATATATATATAAGTTCATAAAGCTAAGAGAAAACATTATACCGTTTTTTTTTTAAAATTCATAATGAGTTTTCACTTAAGAAAATTCTAATTGATTCGAAAAGGAGAAAATTCCCTGAAACTTCACAAATTAACTTGAAAAATACTTGACAAATTTACTATTAAAATGGTATATGTAAAATTCAGTAAATATATTTTTTCATTCAATAACGTTTATTATTAATCACTAGCAATAGTTTATTATACTAAATAATATGAAATGTTTAGAAAAATGAAATGGCCGTGTTTTAATGAATATCATTAATTTATAAAAATAATGAATATGTCGTATGTGATATACAACCCGCTTCTAATTATAATTTAAAATCTCCTCACTATTTAAATTTATGATTTTCTTTTTAATTTTGATGTTTCACAAGTCCACAATATTATTATTTTTTAATTATTACCATCAATGATAGATGGGATGTTCAGAATCTTCAGAAAATAAATAATACCTTGAGCCATTTGTTTTGATAGGATTATCTTCCACGGTTGAAAAATTTATCAAGTTACATCTTTTTTCTACTTGCAAGTAATATAATTCTTTCTTTCTTATTTCTGTTTCTCTCTCTCTTGTTTTTTTTTTTTTTTTTTTTTTTTTAAATAAAAAAATATATATATATTTATTTTTTCAAGTTTTATGATTTTGGAAAGATAGTACATGTACGGAAAAAAAATCCATTGGAGTAAAAAAAAAAAAAAAATTAGACACAGACTGAGAAAAATCTTATAAATATCTAACTTAAAATTAATTTATTGGGGAATTGTTTTACGTTTTAATAAATTAAATCGTTCAATTCGTTAAATAAACTACTTTGGCTTAAAAAAAAAAAAAAAAAATTCCGCGCAGTTCAAAATATTAATGTTTGTAATAGAAATGTACTTGAAAGAATTTTTATGTCAAACTCCGTTTTTCTTTTCCTTTTTTTTTTTTTTTTTTTTTTTGAGAAAAATTAATTAATACCAGTTAAAAAGTTTACATACAGTTTTTTAAACAAATAATAAAATATTATAAAAATAATTACTATCTGTTTTAATAAATGTTGAAATACTTTCAAATATGAAGGTTACAATTTACGATACAATGTTTTACACAATTGACCCAAAATTTTGTATTTTACCATAAAATACAAGTCAGATGTAAATATTCTGAAATTTCTAATTTAACACTGACATGTTAAAAAGTTATTTAGAATAATAAAAAACACTGAAAATTTGTGTTCTATAATAAGGTGGGCGTCAGAGATTCAATTATAGTTTATGTGTCATTTTTATAAATGTCTTTAATAATAAATACATCAGTTAATTGACTGATACACATGATAAAAAATTAAACATTTAGGTTTTATATTAATATTTTTGAAAATACACACTACGAAAATATATAGAAGAATTCGTTATGAAAAAGTTAACCTGATATACAAAAGCCTTAAAATTGTCATTTATATAATATATCCGAAATTCTTGAACAAAAAATTTCTGATATGATATTTCTACAGAAATCCATTTAGTAAATTTTAACAAATTCTGCTTTTTTTTTTTTTTTTATCCATCAATGAGCAATTTTTTTCTTCATATATTTCACATGTCCATTTCGAATTCGAACAAACTATTTAATATCATAATAATTTCATTTTATTGTTATCAAGCAATCGAATGAAAAAAGGTATAATAATATACATACGATTTTTTTTTTTTTTGGTGTGTGTGTGTGTGCTAATTAGTATGTAAAATTCCAGCAATCCAGAAAGATTTTTAATTACTGCTGATTTAGACCTTCGGGCTCTTAAGTTGAAATTTTATGGTATTCCGTAGAACTGCACAAAATGTACCACAGGAGACAGAATTATGAAAAAACAAAGAAGTTTATAAAACAAAACCCATTTTGAAACTACGCAATGAAATGAAGTAGCTTAGTCTTGTTTGCGGTTTTTTTTTTTAATTCCTTTATGTGTAACGTATTTTATATTTAGTATCTGGATGACAAAGTTCCCCCGATCTCACTGTAAAAATCATTCATAGTGTAAATCCAGTGATTTACACTATTAATAATAAAATATAAAAATATAAAATATAAAATATATTTCTTATTATTTGTTTGCCCGTGACAAAGCACGAGATACTACATTGTAAAAAAAGAAAAAAAAGAGAGATGTTACAGTTTATTGCAGACAGGTTTCTAAAAATACAACGTAAACTATGGATCCTTATCTGTTTCTGTTAAATTCAGAAATTTAACACACATTTCAGTGAAAATATTTATTCGACAGATTAAAAACAAATCGAAAGGTAGTTTGTACTTGCTATATTGAAGTTCTACACATGAGTTGTAAATCCTTGTTCTAGAAACGTTTTAAAAGATAATGAAAATTGAGTTCAGTTTATTTCAGAAGTACGTAAAAAGTATCTGAAAATGAAACACAAGGCCTTATCCAGAAAAAAAAAAAAAAAATCGGAAGGAGTTCAAGCTTTAGTACACAATGTTTAGTGTTAAAAATGATGCACAATTCTAAAATTGTCTACAAGTCTACAAAATTTAGGGGGGAAACTCATTTTTCATTCTCTTTTAAAACAACGTTCATACATGGCCGCATAGCAAAAGGGAGGGCTTTGAAATCTCAAACTTTCCCCTTCACTATTGGCTATGGTATGGAAAATGAGTTCAATTTATTTCAAAGGTGAGTAAAATATATCTGAAAATCAAACAAGTATTATATGAACATACAAACTTTTAAAAGAGAAGGAAAAATGAGTTCAATTTATTTCAGACATAAGTAAAAGAACTCTGAACATAAAGCAAATAATCGCTCAAGGTCGTAGCCAGAAAACAGTTTCAGCGAGAGTTCAAGCTTTAGTGCATAAGGTTGTGTGTTAAAAGTAATGAATGATTCTAAAATTTTCCACAAATCTGCAAAATCTCGTTCCCCCTCCCTTGGCTACTGTCTTGTATGAACGTAGAAAGTTTTTAAAAAGAAGGAAAAATAGTTTCAGCTTATTTCAAAGGTAAGTAAAAGAAATCTACAAAATGAAGCAAGTATTCTATGAACTTCGCAAATTTTAAAAGAGGAGAGGGTATTGTATAAATGCAAATAATCTAAAATCCCTAAAAATTAAATTTGTTAAAATATTGTTATTAATAATTCAAAAAGTTTTAAATAAACTTGGAATTTAGAATTAATTACGCTGTTCTTTAAACAGAAAGTTACAAAAAATCACTTGCAGTTTGAAAAAACTGAAGAATATGGGTCTTGCATGTAGGTAACAAGACACTTTTTAATTGAAATTAATCTCTCTAAAAAAATAATTAGGACATGAAAGTGCATACATTCGGTTTGAAGCCCAATAAAAAAATAGAGTGATTATACTTCCTGGTTGTGTTTTAATGTATTTAATTTTTTTCCGTTATTAAAACATCTGATTTTGTTTTTAGGTCATTTCTAAAAAAACAGAGCAGACTACTTTTTTTATAAAATCAAAAGCGACTGGAAATTTTTAATAAATATAATACAATAGTTAAATAGACCAAGAACTTGAAATCCCTTTTTTTTCCTTCTTTTCTTCTTCTCTCCGAGTTGAATTTTAATAAATTAGATATATTTTTAAAAAAATTAAAGCCATCTCTAAATTCTATTTAATTTAAAATAATAAAGTACAGGGTGGTTATAATTAAACTTCCCCTATAAACAGAATCTTACAGCGCAAACGGGGGAACAGAATGCAACGAAATTTGGTATATAGGCTATACACGAGATGCGCTCACGGAATTTCGCAAAAAAAAAAGTTCCAAAATATCCACCAGAGCGTGCCTTTTCCGTAAAAAAAAAAATTGACACAATTAACGACCAAAACGGGATACAGAAACAATATTAACATTTATTGACTAATTTCTGATCACCTTGAAAAAGTGTGGTGTATCGTGGAAGTGTTGCGATGTTGAATGACTTGAATGGTCATAACGCTTCATGTGCGAAGCATCACAACTGATCAGTTACGATCGGCTGTTGAACACACTGTCCACCGGCTTGAAATTTTGCAGGTGAATGAGGGTGGTCACATGCAGCACCTTTCCCTAAATCGTCCTGGACACGATAAACAACTGCTCCTCTTGCGCAATTTCGTTCAAATCTGTTCTTGTTTCTACAAACTGAACTTTTTTTTCCCCCTCAAACAGCGTACTGTTATTTTTTTTCTTACCTTTACTTAATGTGGGTTGATGACAAGGCAATCAGAAACTAGTCAAAAAATGTTAATATTGTTTCTTTATTCCGCTTTGGTCGTTTATTGCGTTAAATTTAATGTTTTTTCGGAAAAGGCGCCATCTGGTGGCCATTTTGGAACTTTTTTTTTTTCTCGAAACTCCGTGAGCGCATTTCGTGTACATATAAATTTTGTTGCATTCCGTTCACCCATATGCGCTGTAGGATACTGTTTATAGGGAAAGTTTAATTACAACCACCCTGTAGATTAAAATAATATTTTTACCTTACTCTCGGAAACAAACGAAGAAATTTTATTAGTGTTAAGAAATGATTTTGACAGTATCTAAGCCAATCGATTGTTAAACAGAAAGGAAAGATAAAGATAAAATATCTTTTTTTTTTTTTTTCTATGTAATTGTTTAAAATGAATATCTTTCCAAGAAAGAAAATGATCAAACCATTGGTGATTATAATACAAATGTTAGTTTAAAAAACTGCTTAAATGGCGTAGTAGACTTGAGAGATAAAAAAAATAATATTAATTTTGTTTCATGTTGTTTTTGCAATTATGTTTTTACTTCAAATAGTACTTTTAAAAAATTATAAATTTACGCACCAAAAATAAAGGAGCGACCAAAATATTTAGTGAAATGGAATAACATAAATATCTCCAGTATATCAATACCGTGTACACACAGGCTCATATTTATCTTTTGAATTTCATATAAGACATAAAAGTACCTCTAAACTGCATTGGTAAAAGTTTTTTAACATTACAGGTTTTAAAGTTAAAGTGTGTATAACTGGAAAAAATCCTGTAATATGAAAAAAGGGCATTTTGGGATTTTTTTTTTTTTTTTTTTTTTTTTTTAACAACGGAGTCACGTCTTTTACATTGATTTTTTTTTTTTTTAATGAAAAATCAAGATTAATTATAAAAAGTTTTAAATTATATTCATCATAAATCAGTAGTTTTACATTTGGGGAAAAAAAAACTATGTTTTTATAAAAAATAAATAAGTAAATCCGATGTGTCTAATTTCTTTTATTTCTGCGCCCAGTTTGTCAACCATATGTGAAATAAAGGATTTTATAAAACCAATGTCTGATAAAATAAATTCAAAGCTTAAAAAATTTAATTTCAGAAGGGATTACAATAAACTGTTACATAAGTTATGTGCATTATATATTAAGTTCTGTTGTGACTTCGATATATTTTGAATAATGACCAACAGCTTTCAGTCTGGAAATAAGAATTATTAGAAATCAGCTTTGTATTACGAATCGGTTCTTGCTTAAACATTTTAATAAAACAGTACACATAAAGAAATTAACAAATTTGAAAACTTAAGGTAGGTTTAATTAGCTTAAGGTAGGTTAAGCCCGTGGTAGGTTTAATTTGGTTTGTCACTTTACAGTCAATTTTTTGCGCATTAAATTATTAAATTTCATTAGACTAGGATACATTGCTTATAGTGAATTTTAATGAATTGGGAACAAAAATTTCTCACCGGTAATCGAACCTGGCACCTAATCCTATAGCAGATATAGTGATTTTTTAATTTTTTTTTTTTTTTTTAATATTGTTTGAATTTTTTAAACATCAAATTCAAGAAATATAAAATTAGTTAACAAAGAGGTATCGAAATAATTTTAATGTGGAAGTCAAAGTATAATACCAGTGTTTTCTTAAACTGTCAGGGATGTAGTATCACTTGATCCTGACTTATTTAGCATGCATAGAAAATCAAAAAACACAACACTAAGAAAAATGTTACTTCAGGCATGATACAAAATAATATCCTACATATATATATATATTAATTTTTATTTTATTTTTTTTATTTAAAATTAAACCTCTATATTGCTATAAATACAGGGTGAGTTTGACATAATCTGCCAAACGAAAGGAGGTGATAGAACAGCCCATGGGGAGCATAAAACACCATAGAAACCCTGTCCTATCTGTAACCGTATCCGAGTTATGGTAGATAGAAGAAAAATCTGTTTTTTTTTCCGTCCTGTCTGAAAAACCCCAAATTTGTGAGCTTTCTGAAAATCTTACACGCAAAATAAGAACATATTTGGAAAGAGCGGAAAAAATCCTATCGTGTGACACCATTTACATTAGGATACCTTAATTTGACGGCGAGCTACAAGCGCTAAAACATTGGCGAAGTTTAAAATCGAGTTGTCACTAAATTCTTTAACCAGCAATTCTGCAAACACCGTTCAAGCTACAATCGGTCAAATTTACCAAAAACTTTTCCATTCCACAAGCTTTAGAATGCGCCCACAATAAACCATATCGGTGTTCTAGGAGAAATTTAGCCTTTTGTTTGAAATACATCACTGAAAACGTCGTTCGTCGAAGTTCGGCAAACGAAACGATGATGAGTAAATGGAACGTATGCAAATTCGTGACTATCTGCATATGGACTCTTGGTGATATGCAGATGCATTCCAACCTTCCTGCGAGCGCATCCCACACGCGGCTACAAAAGGCGGGTCAATCTGTAACAGCTCATTAGCTCGTCAGCTTCTTTTACGTTTTATGCTGCTTATTGCTTTAGCATTTTCTGGACTTTTCCTGAGCTCGGCCGATTCTTTTCACGCTGCTCTCACGTCTACTTGCTCTCTCTTAGTTAATACTTAGTATGTTTTCCTACATTGGTACGAATTAACCAAGCTGGTTCTTATTCGTAGCACTTTTTTTCTTTTACTTTTGTAAATTAATATTAAAATTTTATCCCTTTTTGTTTACTCTTCTGAATTTTATTTTCAATTGAAGTCATCACAGGGATCGAATTGTCATACTTTCCAACCTGTAAACAGATATGCCTAGTTTTACAAATGAAGAGTACGCGGATATGCATCTTGTGTATGGATTTTGTGATGGTAACTCTCGGAGAGCCGAAGAAGAGTACCGCCTATGTTATACACATCGTCGTGCGCCAAACCGTGCTGTATTTGCCGCAATTCATCGAAGGCTTAGAGAGAGTGGGTCGTTCGGTAGGGTGTACGAAAGGGGCCATGGTCGCCGCACCGCAACCGCTGAGAAGTCCGTACTCGACCGAGTGGAGGAAAATCCAAATATGAGTTCATGTATACTTGCGAGAGAAGGTGGAATCTCCCAAAGTAAAGTGATGAATGTTTTGCGCAAAAACCAATATCATCCATACCACTTCACACCGGTACAAGAAGTACGCCGCTCCGATTTTCAAAAGCGGGTAACATTCTGCCGCTGGCTTTTAGAGCGAGATATTGAGGAACACCATTTCCTTAGAACGATACTGTGGACAGATGAGTCACTTTTCACTCGGGATGGCATGTTAAATTTACATAACTGGCACCATTACGCTCAACAAAATCCATTTGTAACACGAAACTCATCGTTCCAGACGCGATTCAGCTTAAATGTTTGGCTTGGAGTGGTTGGAGATCACTTGATAGGTCCACATGTGTGCCAAGGTCATCTGACAAGCAATACATATTTGGAGTTTCTGGAACATCATCTTCCAGGATTACTTGATTTCATTCCTGTACCCCAAAGAGCGGAAATTATTTTCCAACACGATGGGGCCCCTGCACATTCTTCCAATGCCGTTCGGGACTTCTTGACTCAGCAATATCCGCGATGGATTGGTCGTAATGGACCAATTCCTTGGCCACCTAGATCGCCAGATCTCATTCCATTGGACTTCTATGTTTGGGGTTTCCTGAAGCAAGAAGTTTACCGCACAGAAGTTGCCAGTTCGCAAGATTTAAGCAGCCGGCTCGATGACGCAATAATAAAACTGAGGGATGAGCTTTCGCTAAGAGCTACTGTGGTTTCCTTTCGTAAGCGGGCAAGGGCATGTATCAGGTGTGGCGGTGACCAATTTCAGCAGCGGCACTAAATTTCACGCATCCTTTCGAATGCATATGTGCTTTTTTCATAAACGTGAGATACGTCTTTTTTTTTTTTTTTTTTTTTTTTGCATATTCCTTTGTGAAAGATGTAAGAAACGTCATACTTCTTTTGTTTCCATTCCATTGTGTTTGTAAACTTAATACGAGTGCTACTTTTCTTGTTTGTCTTTAAAACTTTCTTTTTTGCATCTGACAGAAGGCGGACATGAAATCAGGAACGACCATGGCACCCCGTGAGTCTCCTCCTTCTCGACGAACATCGAGTTCAGTGATGAATGTATTTCAAACAAATGGCTAAATTTCTCCTGAACTAGAACACCGATATGGTTTATTGTGGGCTCATTCTAAAGCTTGTGGAATGGAGACGTTTTTGGTAAATTTGACCGATTGTAGCTTGAACGTTGTTTGCAGAATTGTCGGTTAAAGACTTTGGTGACAACTCAATTTTAAACTTCGCCAATGTTTTAGAGCTTGTAGCTCGCCGTCAAATTAAGGTATCCTGATGTAAATGGTGTCACCCGATAGTATTTTTTCTGCTCTTTCCAAATATGTGCTTATTTTGTGTGTAAGCCTTTCAGAAAGCTCACAAATTTGGGTTCTTTCAGGTGGGATGGGAAAAAACAGATTTTTCTTCTATATACCGTAACTCGGATACGGTTAGAGATAGGACAGGGTTTCTATGGTGTTTTATGCTCCCCATGGGCTGTTCTATCACCTCCTTTCGTTTGGCAGATTATGCCAAACTCACCCTGTATATGTACTATTCCTATACTATTGAATATAGATAATTAGAAAAAGCCCCATAATCACATGCTAAAGTTATAACTCATTTGAATAATGTTAAATTTTACAAGGTGATCCTAAACATTCCGCATTTTGTGCAATATTATCTTGGTCCTCTTTTTTCTTCTTAATAATTTTCTTGCTAAAATATATACGTTATAACATGTTTTTCCTAGCCCGAAGTTTCAGGATAATTCGTCAGATACTTTTTAGACATTTGACAAAACATGTATAATCGAAAATGTACTGTCATTTGTGACAAGGTAGTGTATATGGAAACGTTTGTGTATCGTATGCGGAAACGTTTATACATATTAATTCAGAAACTTTAACAAAATGAAAATGAAGGTTTATTAATATCTTTCCAGCAATTATACAAAAACGTTGTAATATAATACAGAAACCTGGGTAACATAAACAGGAAGGTTTCAGAATATTTTTCCGAAATATACACTGTGAAAAAGGTGGAGTAATGTCACACCAAAATTGGTGTTCAAATACCCAAAAATTAGGTAATAAAGCACTGAATTTCGTGTTGACGCCAAATTATACAAAACGTTGTAGTATAATACAGAAACCTGGGTAACATAAACAGGAAGGTTTCAGAATATTTTTCCGAAATATACACTGTGAAAAAGGTGGAGTAATGTCACACCAAAATTGGTGTTCAAATACCCAAAAATTAGGTAATAAAGCACTGAATTTCGTGTTGACGCCAAATAAAGCGTTTAAATTACAATTATACAAAAACGTTGTAATATGATACAGAAACCTGGGTAACATAAACAGGAAGGTTTCAGAATATTTTTCCGAAATATACACTGTGAAAAAGGTGGAGTAATGTCACACCAAAATTGGTGTTCAAATACCCAAAAATTAGGTAATAAAGCACTGAATTTTGTGTTGACGCCAAATAAAGCGTTTAAATACAATTAAAACGGTGTAAATGAAAATTATTTTGCATCAAACACCATTAACAGTGTATCCATACACCAGAAATTTTGTTCTTACAGACATGCTAGTGTCTCGGGACACCAATTTTGGAGTTCGTTTGTAAACTGTCTGGTGACATCGTTAGTTGATGTTTTGTTTGGAATATCATTTACACGCCAATGCATTTTTTAACTTTGCATATCCCAGGTATGTATAGTTGTATATTATTCTGTTAAAATAAAGATTAAAATGTTAAACAAAGTTAAATATGCTTCTGTTCTTAGTACAAATGAATTTCAATATAAGATTTATATCTATAATAAGTTATGCACACTTTACTAAGCTTAATTTTATTTCATTCGAAATCGCTTCTTAATGATAGTCTATGTGTTTGTATTTATATTTAATTTACTAAAGCAGTTGTTTAATATTTTTTAATCAGCGTGTATTATTAATTTATTGCGAACTTCAGTTGTAGCATTAAACTTCCGTTTTGAAATAGTTTTTAGTTATAGTAATAAATAATTTTTGCATCCAAATATTTATAATCCTTTAAAATGCAGTTCATACATTTACAATTGCTTTCATAAATTAAATTATATTAAAGCATGATAAAATTTATTTGTTTGAAATAAAATTATTGAAATTGACAAAAATCCAATTGCGCATCATATTATGATAAAGTTAAAAAAAAAAAAAAAAACTGAATGCGGCTGGTTATTTACACAATAGCAGATGTTTCGATTTTACATTTATTTTGTTTGTGTTTGAGCTGCGTTTTGAAGACGGAAGGGTGTTAAAAAGTGTATTTTCATTCTCTCTCTCTCTTTTTTTTAATAATGGCATAATTGATTTGCTTTTTTATACGCTAGAAAATGTAGGTAGTGAATTAAAACTAGGCTTCAGTTCAGGTTCTAGCGTGAAGAAAATAAACGAAATATTTTTTAAACATCTGTCAACAAACATTAAATATGCATTTCTTATATGCATTTGATACTTACTCATAAATAAATGTAATATTTATCAAATTATTCTAACTATTTAAAAGTTTTAAATGTACATAAAAATAATAGCCCTTTTGAAGAGTTTCGTAATGTAACAGCATACATACATACTAATATATTTGTAATTATAGTTTTAGATTTCATAATTGCAATTTATCACACCAGTTTAATCGTTCGCCTCATTTTCTTATAACATATAATTAATAAACGTTGTCTAAATGTTTGCTCTAGATAACTATTTTATTGTAATTAAAAAACCTTTATGCATCTTTCCTGTGATTAGAGAAGCATTTACGATTTTCTTGCAAATATATATATATATATATATATATGTGTGTGTGTCGTGATGCAGAGCGTCTTATTTTTAAACAAGAAATAGACAAACTTGACATCGTTGATTTAAATAAAATCCGCTACGAGCTTCTTTTACAATTTTTAATTAAAAATGTTATTAAAGTATACTTAATATGCTATTTGCACGAAAATATTTACATATAGAATAGAACGGTATATTAATCGTCTTAATTAAAAAAAAAAAAAAAAAAAAAAAAAAAAAAACATCGTTTCACAGTTAGTTTTAAACCTTGAACGTCATACGTAATTCCTCTAGAAAAACAGTTCCGTTTTAGCGAGTGCAACATCGCATGTCCGTCTCAATGAGCTGAAGAACAAGTGGAGCAAATGCACAGTGATCGTGCGTGCCAGTTTTTCTGCAATCATTTGCCGTGCAGAGTCAAATCTTGCATGGCAGGCAACATTTGTCGGGTCGTCTATTACTATTATACTCTTTAAAAAATTAAAATTTAATATTGTAATATTATGTTTAGCATATGGTTTTTCGAACAGACAACCTTTACAGAATTTTACTTTGAAATACACTGCTCGACATTGAAAATGCAACACCAAGAAGGAATTATAATAACGGAATGAAATTTGTTGGGCGCATACGTTATGGTAGGAAGAACAATTGAATATAATTTCAGAAAATTTGGAGTAATATGTACGGAGAAAACAGTACATAAAGCAGCGACCTCTGTGAGCAATAACAGCACATATCTGCCTAAGCATTGGATCGACCAGCGATTGGATAACATGTACGGGTAGAGCACTTCATGAAACTTCAACACGATGCCAAAATTCATCGATCGAAGTTACTGGTGAGTGGTGGGGGGCCAGTCGCTTTTCAATGATTAAACCGTCATTTTTCATTGGTGCGAGGTCAGGAGAACGCGCTGACCAGAGAAACAGTCGAACACATTCTGTATCAAAGAAGGTTCGGACAATACAAAAAACTTGCGGTCGTGCATTATCTTGCTTAAATTTTGCGCTACGGAGTCCTCGAATACAGGGCAGAGGGGCGGGCCTTAACTCATCAGAAATTTAATGGCCGCTGTTCGGAGTTCCAGGAATACGAACATGAAGTAATCGAGACGTGTATCCAATGGGAACCCATAACATCATAGCAAATGATGGACAGTATGATGATGTCGAATCCCAGCTGGCAATGTGCATTATTCATAATGCCGTTAAATACGGATAAGGCAATCTTGATGCTGTAAACAGGATTGTGATTTGTCTGAAAACTGACTTCACGCCATTCTTGCGTCTAGGTTCATCGTTGATCACACATTAATGGTGCCCATATCAGAGATGCAGTTTTGAGGGTAATCAGAATTTTGGTAGCAGCATACTGAGTCACCACCTGGATTGATGGTATTTTCTACCATTGGATACACGTCCCGGTCACCTCTTGTTTTCATTCCCGCCACTCTGAATACCAGCCATTACACTTCTGACGAGTTAAGGCCCATAGCTCTGCCTTACGTTCAAGGCCCCCGAAGCGCAACATTTAAGCAGGACAATGCACGACCGCAAGTTGTCGATATTGTCTGGACCTTCATTGATGCCGAATGTATTCGACTGTTGTTCTCGCCAGCGCGTTCTACTGATCTCGCACCAATGTAAATGACTGTTTAATCGTTAAAAAGCGACTGGCCCTTCACCACTCACCAGTAACTTCGATTGATGAATTGTGACATCGTGTTAAAACCTCATGAAGTGCTCTACCCGTACATGTCATCCAATCGCTGTCCGATTCAATGCCTAGGCAGATATGTGCTGTTATTGCTCCTAGAGGTCGCTGCTTTATGTACTGTTTTCTCAGTACATATTACTCCAAATTTCCTGAAATTTTAATCAATTGTTCTTTCTACTATAATGTATGTGTCCAACAAATTTCATTCAGTTATTATCATTCCTTCTTGGTGTTGCATTTTCAATGTCGAGCAGTGTATAAAGATATCAAATACTTTCTGCCGTGCAACGCTCGGAAGTCAAACCTTCTAAAAACGGCACGCAAAAACCGGTCTAGCATTTCCTCCAGTTGTTCTTCAGCTCAGTGTTCCGTCTACGGCAAATCACATCTTTTCACTGCACTTTCTCCGTTCCGTCGAAAGGTAGAAGAAGTCCTCTTATTTCTAGATGGTTTTCCGGCAGCTTTTTAACGGGTTGGCAGTTTTCTAACAGGTTGTCTGGAAGCTTACTAACAGCTGAAGCGTGTCGGGACAAAAGCTAGGTCCCACACTGGCCATCACTGACCAGTCCATGTGTTCTCACGTGGACGTCGTCTTTAATTTAAGAGTAATAGCATATCTGAAAAGAGGAAAAAACAGCAGTAACTGGCTCATAGAGAACAACAAACACGTAAAAAAATAATCGTCTTTTGATTGCATTGTGGACTCATAACTTTACATCGTTATCACTTGTTAACTGAAAGGGACAAATTGTCACTTTGAAATGGTCCACATCTTTTTTTCTCTCTCTCTCTCTTTCCTCCTTTCTTTCGTCTTTGACATCCTCTCTATTTTTCACAGAACGAAATTTCGAACAAATTTAGTAGAATTAAAATAGCAGAATTTTTCAAAACAAATATAAGAAATGACATTGATTACAAAATAGAAGAATTTTTTTTTTTTTTTTTTTTTTTACATGTGTACAAATTAAATTCTATACACAGTACTTTTTACGTTATGTCAGGCCAAGATTTGAGGTACTCGGCGCACGTGTGTGTGCGTATGGATCCCCAATCTTCTGAACCCAGTCTTCTTAATATCGTATGTGTCATTGTTTTCACTTTTGTGATTTTGTATGGACCGAGATATTTCGCCTTTAATTCCAATCCGGGGGCCAGAGTTCCCAACTTTTATAATTTATTCATGAACATTTTTAGCCCCGCCTCTTTTTCATACCGGAAATTTTGAAAAATGATTTTATTCTTATTTAATCGTTGTCACATACTAACGAGAAATAATCTACAAAATTTCTAGTGCGAAAAGAAGGCGGGGTTAAAAATGCTCGTGAATAAATTAGAAAAATTGGGAACTCTGTCCGGGGTTTTGTTGTGTTTCTAAATAAACACAAATTCTGCTTTATTTTGAAACCGGCGGATAGAGGGTTAAAACCAAGCGTACCTGAATTTTCCTGAAGATAAGAACATATCAATCTATTTTATATCCCCAAAAAACCCTTAACTCCAAATTTTCATCAAAATCGTTTTATGCGTTTCTTGTAAACCCAACTTTTGCCTTATTTTGTAAATAGTAGATGAAAGATTAAGAACAAAAGCGAATTTTTCAGAAAATGAGGATAAGGCCAATTGGTTTTTTTTTTTTTTTTTACACCAAAAAACAATTAACTCCAAGCTTTCATAAAACTCGTTACATCCATTTCCGAATAAACCCAAATTCTGCCATATTATGCAACCGACGGTTAATGGGTTAGCAGCGAACGTGAATTTTCCTTAAAATGAGAATAAGTCCAATCGTTTTTCTATCTCAAATACCTTTAACCCTAAACTTTCATAAAAATCTTTACATATATTTTTCTGTAAACCGAACTTCTGCGATATATTGCAACTGGTAGATGAAAGGTTAAGGATAAGGATCGATTTTGCATACCACAAAATTCTTAACCCCAAATTTTCATAAAAATCGTTATATGCATGTCGTATTAAACTTAATTTAAGCTAAGTTTTCCAACTGGCCGATAAAGGAACAACTGCGAACTAGTTTTTTCCTGAAGATGACAATAAGACCTTTCGCTTTTTCACATAATAAAACTTAATTCCAAGCTTTCATCAAACTCATTACATATGTTTCCAAGTAAACCCAATTTCTCCCACATGTTGCAAGTGATAGATGAAAAATTAACACCGAACGCGAATTTTCCTGAAGCTGAAGATAAGTCCAATCGATTTTTTACACCAGAAAACCATTAAGCCCAAACTTTCAGCAAAATAGTTTTCTACATTTCCAAGTAAACCCAATTTCTGCTCTATTTTACCATGTTTTCATTAACTTCGATTCTTGTTTGTTTGTATGTTTGTTTGTTTGTTTGTTTGTCCAGTACAAATCTTGCAATCGATTTTTAACTGACTTCCCAACTAGCTAGATATTTGAAATTTTCCGAACAGCTCACAACACGGTGACAATACATTTTTCTAATAAATATAGTCAACTATTTACGTTCCCGCTGCCATCGGCAGCGCTTATATGATTCGACAAAAAATTTATTTAACTAACTTCCCGACTAGCTAGACATTTGAAACTTTCAGAATAGTTCTGAACACGGTGGAAATGCATTTTTTTAATACCTTTAGCCAACTGTTTCGGTTTCTTGCTGCCTTCGGCAGCGTTATCAGTACAAAGCTTGCAATCGACTTTTCACTAACTTTCCAACTAGCTAGACATTTGAAAATTTCAGGCTAGCTCATAACACTGTGACAATACATTTTTTTATTACTTTTAGTCAACTATTTCAGGTCCCTACTGCTTTCGGCAGCGTTTATATGATTCAACAGAAAATTAATTTAACTAACTTCCCGACTAGATGACATTTGAAACTTTCAGAATAGTTCAGAACACGGCGAAAACGCATTTTTTAAATATTTTTAACAAACTGCTTCGGGTTCCTGCTGCCTTCGACAGCGTTACCAGTACAATGCTTGCAATCGATTTTTCACTAACTTCCCGACTAAGATATTTGAAACTTTCAGGATAGCTCAGAACACGGTGACAATACTTTTTTTAATACTTTTAGTCAACAGCTTCAGGTTCTAAAGCCTTCGGCAGCGATTATATGATTCAACAGAAAATTTATTTAACTATCTTCCTGACTAGCTAGAAATTTGAAACTTTCACAATAGTTCAGAACACGGTGAAAATGCATTTTCTTAATACTTTTAGCCAACTGTTTCAGATTCCTGCTGCCTTCGGCATCGTTACCAGTACAAAGCTTGCAATCGATTTTTTACTAACTTCCCGACTAGCTAGATATTTGAAACTTTCATTATAGCTCAGAACACTGTGACAATACATTTTTTTAAATACTTTTAGTCAACTGTTTCAGGTCCCTACTCTATTCGGAAGCGTTTATATGATTCAACAAAAAATTTATTTAACTAACTTCCCGAGTAGCTAGATATTTGAAACTTTCAGAATAGTTCAGATTACTGTGAAAATGCATTTTAAAAATATTTTTAACCAATTGCTTCGGTACCCTGCTGCCTTCGGCAGCGTTACCAGTGCAAAGCCTTCAATCAACTTTTAACTAACTTCCCGGCTAGATAGCCATTTGAAACTTTTATAATAGCTCAAAACACGATAACAAGGAATCTTTTTAATACTTTTATCCAATTGCTACGGGTTTCCGCTGCCTTCAGTAGCGTTTATATGATTCAACAGAAAATTTAAAAACATGGTATATAAAAGTTCTTTTTATCTTGTAATTATGTACGTTTGGCTGATGAAATATAATGCAATTTTTATTGCATTCAAACATAAAAACATTTTTTAAAAATCTAGCTTAACAATTAAACCATAAACTGACACTAAAATATATTTAGAAATTATAACTTTTTAAATTATGGTAATGTATAAAAGAGGAAAAAATTAAAAATTACTTAGCAGGAAATATTTAAAAAAATTTCAAAAATTTTTTAATTCTAATATTATATTTTTAAATCGTAATAATTTTTCGGAATATTTATTTTTATTATTAATATTGCTATTATTTATTTATTTTTTTTTTTTTTTATTACAGCTTAACATTATATTTTAAACCTATTTGCGTACTAATTTGTAGATTGGTTGATAAATGAAATTTTAAAATGTTTTTATATGTCTATGCTAAAATTCCATGCAAATTTTTACTATTCAACAATAAAAATACTTTTTTTTTAAACATGTTTTTATTAACTTCGATTCTTGTTTGTTTGTCAAGTACAAATCTTGCAATCGATTTTTAACTAACTTTCCTAATGAAACTTCCTTGAAATGAAACTTCCTTCCATAATGAAACTTCCTTCCATTTGAAACTTTCAGAGTAGCTCAGAACCCGATGACAACACAATACTTCGAATCCCGATTTTAAAATTTTTGATTAGTTTTATTTTAATTAATTAAGATATGAAAATAATAAACTCCTAATAGCTTAAAAAATAGCCATTAAAATATTATAGCTATAATTTAATTGATGCCAAAAAAAAAAAAAAAAAAAAAAAAATACGAGTTTATTTTCATTCGACATAAAAATAAATACATTTAATTAAACGTGAAGGTTAAAAAAATTATGAAATGTCAAATTTTGCATCTCACAAAAATTGACGTCATTAGGACTTTAAAAATTTAATACACATTTATAAAGTGCTAATGTAGTTCTATAGCTATGATTCAACAGAAAAATTTAAAAACATGGTATAGAAAAGTTTTTTTATCCTATAATTATTTAACAGAATTTTTGTCTTTTTTTCAGCTCCACAATTTCCCCTTGTGGCCAAATTTGAACTATTTTTTATTGCAAAAATCATTTCCCATTGTCCATAAACGTATATACCAAATTTCATTAAAATCCGATAGGCAGAATGAGTTTTAGAGGGGTCTGAATAGGGTCACTTTAATTATAACCACCCTGTATTAATGTACAAAACTTGGCATATGTACAAAACTTGGCATGTGAGATGGATATTAGTTAAAACAATGTTGATTCACTTGGATGTATGTCGGACAACAGCTGATGCTGCTACTCTGCAATATTTTCCGTTTACTGAAAAGCTGTATCTGAGGTTCTCTGCTAGGTAAAAGTACGAAACTTGATGAATGATATATATGTTGTCTAAAATTATTCGTTTTGGATTTTTGCGTATATATTCCGAAAGATCTCACTGCTAATACTTTATGTGGTTTCTCAAATGGCTGTATCTCAGCATCTGTTGGTGAAAATTGCACTGAATTGCATATGTAAAATGTAATTGTGAGAAAATATATTGATTAAATTTTTATTCATGTTAACAGGTAAGTGGCGTTGTTATATAAAATGATGTAGAACAAAGTATTGATTCATGAAAATTTATGACTTCCAGCTTTCGAATTTATACGTATTGAAAATTTCTGAACATGATTCGCCCATATTTAGAAAATGACTATCTATTTGTGTGTGTGTGTGTATGACTGGTTAGTAAATTTTTGTAACTCATGAACCAGTGGACGGCATTTAACCACGATTGATAATTGGTTAGACCTTGATTTAAATGAGTGCTGATTAGCTTTTGGAATATGTCACCCAATAAGTGGCGCTGCTATTTTGTGATCCATCCCATTAATGTGAAGGCTATATCTCCCCTTCTGTAATACATATAAACGTAACAAACATGTTATATAAGATGCATATCATGTAAAACTATACTATTTTAAATTGGGTGGCTTATCAGCGGACACATGATGCTGCTGTGCTGCTCTGCTGCAATTTAATTCCGTTTGAGTGAAGACAGTATCTCAGCTTCTATGATGTAAAGATGCACCAAACATGGTATGTTTGATTGGTAATATGTAAAATTATGCTGATTAAATTTGGGTTCATATTAAATAGAAGGTGGCGCTGCTATGTTACAACTAATTTCCAATTATGGAAAAGCTCTATCTCACCTTCTGTGTTACATATTTACGAAAATTTGCTATGTATTTTATTTATTTATTAATTTTTACGATAGAGTCTGAGATCATTGTTTACAAGGAAATTTTGAAATTGGTGCTGATAAGCTTTTGGAATATGTCACTTGATAAATGGCGCTGCTATTTTTTTATTCATCCCATTAATGTTAGGTATATATCTCACCTTCTGTAGTACATAAACGTAAAAAGCATGTTATGTAAAATGGATATTATGTAAAACTATGTTGTTTTAAATTGGGTGGCTTATCAGCGGACACGTGGTGCTGCTGAGCTGCAACTTAATTCCGTTTGAGTGAAGGCAGTATCTCAGCTTCTATGATGTATAAATGCACCAAACATGGTATATTTGATTGAATATGGATAGTTTGGTGATATGTAAAACTATGCTGATCCAATTTGGGTGCATATGAAATGGCAGGTGGCATTGCTGCAACTAATTTCTAATTATGGAAAAGCTCTATTTCAGTTTCTATGATACATATTTGCAACGAACTTGCTATGCATTTTATTTATTTATTTATTTATTTTTCGGATAGAGTCTACTATCATTATTTATATGGAAACTTTGAATTTATATATTTATTATTTAAATGCTAATTTAAAAAATTGGTCGAGTTTCGATCACTGGGTGATACTAGTTTAAATTATATGATAAGATGAAAAATAATGCATTATTTTTGACGCAACCTAAAGCTTGGTCTATGACATCACATCATATTCAATGTCTTCTAGAATGGTACCACTTACGATCAAACTGCCCAATTTTCGAAAGGAGGAACCCGTTTTTAAGAAAGAATCCCACTTTTCACTCGACGCTTACAATCACGCTACGTGTGGGAAGAAGCAAGGAGAGTATTTAAATCTAACATTCATTACAAATATGTATACAGGCATTACAGCTACCGTGTTATCATGGAAAGCAAAATTTTGGGATAGCCGTTTATCCTTAGCCGTCCTACGAGGCATTTTCACTGCTTGCAGGTACGTCCATGAAATTTTGCAGAAGGTGAAACTAGTTTTGGAATCTTTCCGGCCACATTTCAATTTCTAGCAAGATAATTCTCAGGTAGATAGTGATTTTTTGCTGCAAGAATGTCCATAGATACCTTTTAGCTCTTTATATCTTTCGTCAATCGCAATTTTTTATGAACTTATTGAATATGATTTTACAGCTTTTAAGGAGTAGCTTGTGAGGTTGTGACTACAGAACGTCTCCACAGTTGTTTGAAGTTAAGCTGGATCCAGCAAAGTATAAAGTTGGGACGGTTAAATCACTTCGTTGCCAGTGACTCGGCGAAAGTTTTGGTCGGATTAGTTTCATGTCGGCATGGTGCTGCAACGAAAGAATTAGGTTCTGAGAGTTAGATGAATGTGAAGTGATTTTAAGAGTATTGATTGAAATGAAGGGAAAGGAGGTTAGTAGGAAGAAGTATAAGATGGACATGGTTTTAGTATATAGTGTGGATGTTGGTGTATATTATAGTGGATTGTGGTGTAGATTGCGAAGAATCTTATGTTGGAGAATATTGAGGAGTGAAATAGTGGAGATTTAGTTGTGTGAAGGTGAAGTAGTGATGAGTGTTGGTACACGTATCTACTAGCATTCGTAAAAGTAAGGTTGGTTCAGCAGGGAATCCTTTGATCCACAGTGAAGTCATAGTAGCGGAGTTAAAGAGTGCATCCGTCGCTACACCTTCGACTGTTGCTGGGGTGAGATATTTAGAATTATCTAATTTAAGTTCTGATACATATATTTTGATAAAGTAATTAAATACGCTGACTGAGCTAGTTTGATTGCCAGACCTCCCTCCCATTAATCTGTTCAAATAAAACTTTTATTTACTGTTTATTTCAAGTCTTGTGCTCTCTTTACTTATCCATTTAGTTTTCTAAGTAATTAGTTAAGATGGAGTTTGCATCAACGCAAACCTCACAGTGGCGGCCGCAAACACTCGACACTCCCCCCCTCTCCGGTATACTTTACGGGCTCAAATGATGTTACTCAATTCTTTACTGAAATCGAGGAGTACTTCATATTATCTAAAATTGATGAAGCTTATAAATTTAATTTATTAAAATACTCCTTAAAAGGAGATGCTAAAATTTGTTTTGACACTGTTGCCTCTAGCGGTCTAGGCCAAATCCCTACGTATGAGGATTTGAAACTTAAAATTAAGAGTTCATTCTCTTCTATTGCCGATAAAACCAGACTTCGTCAAGAACTCTATTCGACTAAAATGTCATTTTATGATAAACCTACATCATTTTTGTTACGTAAATTAGACATTATAAAGTAGCTGCATTTAGTTGTACCTTTTGCCGCTGCAATGGAAATTATAACCCCGCTACTAACCATTCTTATTCAAGATTATCTAGATCTGAAACCTGTCACTTCTTACGACAGCCTGTTTCAAACCTTATCCAAGTACCAGGAACGTCACCCTCCAAGGGCGAAAAATAACTTTAGTCGCCAGCGGGTTAATAGAAATATGCAAAATTCTAAGCGTGATAATTTCACTCCGCCTCAAAATTTCAATCGCTATCAACAAGAACGTCAATTGCCGCAACCAAGGCGTAATAACTTTGAAAATCCTCGGAACGATCGTTCTAATCAAAATCAGTCTCAAAACTTTTCTCGAGCTGATAGAAATAACAGAAATTTTCGTAACTCTCGTAATAACCAGAGTCGTCAGTTAAACGAGTAAGTGGCTCTTGTGTTTGAGTCATTCAGCCACTGAATGACTCAACCACCTCCATATGTTTAGACACAATTTGTATCAGTCCGGTGGACCTCCCTAATTTAAATGGAATACTGCATGATGTTTTAATACCTACTTATTGGGACACTGGTGCTGAATGTTTCTTTCTAGCATATGAAACATAAAAAGTATTTTGTCTTTAAATCTTTAAAGCGGACAAATTTAAATATTACAACGGCTCAAAGCCAGTTCTGTATTAATAGAGGCGAAGTTCGTCTGAATGTTAAAATTCATAATTTAAGTATTAATTGGCCTTTTTACGTCATAGAAAATCTTCAGCATCCCTGTATTATAGGGTTAGATTTTATGAAAGCAAATAACGTTGAAATAAATTTTGCCAATACATCTTTACATATTGATGATTCTAAGTTAAATTCTAAACCTCTCGAGCCGAAGGAGTTAATTGTTTATCTTGAGGAAAGTGCCCTCACTCATATTGAAAAAATTGATTTTGTTAATTTTCTTAGTCAGTTTAAACAGTTATTTTCTGATACACCTGGCTTGACTCATGTTGTTTGCCATGAAATTGACACTGGAGCTAATAAACCAGTCTTTAGTAAACCTTATCGTTATGATCAATCCAAACAAGATATTATAAATTGGCATATTGACAAAATGTTGAAAAACGATATTATTATGCCTGTAACTTCTCCTTATGCATCTCCTGTTGTTTTATGTCGTAAGAAAAATGGTAAACCTATTACCGATCCTGAAGTATGGAGATTTGCAATAGATTATCGTAAGCTCAACTCTATTACACAATATCCTCAGTATCACTTGCCTATAATTGATGATTTGTTAGCACATATTACAACGACCAATTTTATGTGTACTCTCGATCTGACATCGGGTTACTTCCAAATTGCCATGAAACCCGCTGATATATCAAAAACAGCATTTATGACTAAAAACGGCACGTTTGGTTTTAAACGAATGCTTTTCGGATGTTCAGGGGCAGTTGCAACTTTCCAAAAAGCTATGGAAACTATACTTAAACCTGTTTTGAATAAATTTGTACATGTTTATCTCGATGATATAATAATCCCGTCCTCATCTTACAATTAGCATTTAAATCATTTAAAAACTGTCTTTACTCTACTACAAAATGCAGGATTAACTTTAAATTCTTCTCAGTACCATTTTGCACGTCAGGAAAGTAAGTATCTAGGCGTCAAAATAACGCCTGCTGGTATTTCTGTACATGATGAAAAAGTTTAAACATGCCCCTCCCCTACAACTTCCAAACAGGTTTCTAGATTTCTAGGCATGTGTGCCTGGTATGGCAAATATATACCTAATTTTGCTCATATATGCGAGCCCCTCTTTAAACTCAAAAGGAAAAGAATTAAATGTAACTGGTCAAATGAAGCACAAGAAGCCTTTGATAAGTGAAAACTATACTTAGCGCTCCTCCTGTACTAGCTCATCCTAATTATAATATAAAATTTCAAGTAGCAACTGATGCTTCTTCCTACGGCATTGGTGCCGTTTTAAGCCAAGAAGGCCCAATAGCATATGCGTCCCGAACGCTTAACACTGCAGAATGAAATTACCCAGTAACTGAACATGAATGTTTAGCAGGGCTTTGGGGACTGCAAAAATTTCGTTTATATTTTACGCACCGTCCAGTAACAGTTGTTACGGACCATGCAGCATTAACTCGGTTAACAACTGGAAAGAATCTCTCCCCTAGCATGATTCGATGGACTCTTAAGTTATCTAACTTTAATATGAACTTTGAACACCGCCCTGGTTCTGCCTAGAGCCCCTAAATAAAATAATAGGCCGGCGCATCACCGCCATTTTTTTGCCTCCGAAGAGGACAGCATTCCCGCTTGGCGTCCTTATCGCTTCCCTAATGATTTTAAGAAATCTTGACCTGAAGCTAATCCGGTCAAGATAAGAGCAATAAGCAACAATAATATTCCTAAAAACACATTTTTTTCACAGTACATTCTCAGGATGTCATTTTATTCTGAGGATATCCTATGGATGTACGGTGTGTTGTTAGGGCGGTTTCTGTTTCTTTTACAAAATGTCGCCAAAACGCAAATACACAGTAATAGAAGGTTTATGAACACTTTATATTCACTTCTTGAATGATTATAGCAGTTTATCGCTAAACAAACTTCCATATCATAGTTTACTTAGCTAAAATTATGAAATTTAATAAAATAAGTTACTCTAAAGTAACGTAAGACGATAAAAAAAAAAATGCTTGTTGCTTGTTTATCAGAGAAACGCACTGGGTACATGTGGCAACCCTAAGGCAACAAAATGCCTGATGCGCCAGCTCGTATATATAGGAGCCTTAGTTCTGCCAATATCGTAGCTGACGTTCTTTCACGTACTACTCCAACTCAAGAAAATACGATTGAATCTAATTGTGTAAATCAATCCCTATGAATTGCTTTAAATGAAAAGAATGTTCAGTTAAATTGTACTGTTATAGCTTCATATATTCATAATTCGCATTTAAATGTTGAACCGGTTAATTCCGAAATGTTATCAAATGTAACTGAAACTCGTGTAAAAGAAATTGAAAGTGAACAATTAAACAAATGTGCTTCTACAAATCTAGTAACTACTTTAAACGATAATTTCGTATCTGATAAGGAAAAAGCAGCTTTAGCGCTTATGCCTGCATCTGTGTTAAATTCGAAAGATCAATTAATCCAAGAACAGAAAAATTATCCCTAATTTGGATTAATCTATAAGTATTTAGAAGATCCTGAGTCAGTTTCAATAATTGTATCAGCCATTGCCTTAAACTGGTCCCAATCTTTTTCTTTAATCGATAGCTTGCTTTTTTATTCAAATTTATTATCATCTTATGGCGAATTACGAGTTGTAATTCCCCAATCTCTTCGCCAAGCTATCCTATTTGAGTTTCACGACTCTCCAATTTCGGGGCACCTGGGCATTAGGAAAACTTATAAAAAGCTCAAGGATGCCTGTTACTTTCCTAAGATGAGGAAGTTTGTTTTCATCATCTCACAAGCTTTGTACTAATTTAGAAATTGCTATATTTGTGACAGCATCTACCACAGAGGAACATATGCTACTTAATCCAAGATAATCTTCTCACCAACAGTCTTTGAACCGTTCGAACACAATACACATGGTAAATTTTGTAGTTATGATTATTTTTTTCTAGGTGCATATGATTTTTGAAACAGAAATTACTTCCTTAAAGTTACTTTAATGTGATTTTGTTCATTTTTAAAGCAAAAATGTAACGCCAAAACAAACTTCTATACTTTGAGCGACATCCATTATGCAAAAATTGTTTATATAATACAATCATGCATATAGCCTCTTTATAGATATATTTGAAGATCCAAATACGTTATGAAATTAGATAAAACATAAATATATTAACATATCTAACATATCTCTAAATAGGTTAAATTGTTAAACAACCATTTAGTTACAAAGCCTAAATGAAGTTTTAGAGTCAAAAATATTAAAATTTACAATACAGTTGAATTGAATCATTGATGTCATTTCACATGTATAGGGCATAAAATTATTTTCATCCTACGTAATTTGTAGACGTGCGATATTTTAATAAGTACACTTGATGCCCTAAAGAGCTTTTAAAATAAACTGCATTGCTTCAAAACGTTCCTACGAGAAACTGAAACCAAAAAGATTACATACACACTGTTAAAAATTGCAGCAGAAAATTACTGGTAATTATTTATCTTAAGTCTCATATAAAATTACAGAGAAAAATAAACAGAGATGTTAAAAAATATTTTTTATATGTGCATTTTAATGACTAATAATAATTTAATTAATTATTGGTAAGAATACATTTGTGAATCAAAATGCTTTTCTAAAGTAGAAATATTCATTTTTATTGATAAATTAAATAATAAAAATAGAAATACATTAGAAAAATTAGGAATCTCAGTTATTCCCTTTTAATTAAAAAATAGTATAAATCTACAGAGATTCTAGATGAGAATTTCAGCTAATTTACAGAATTTTTTGACTGTGCAGGGTAAATGCCATTAAATGTCCGCCTTAAAGATCATCCGGCAGCTAAAATCGGCAAGAAAGTATCCACAAAATTCAAAGTGTAGGCAATTCAGTGAATGCTCTCAAGAAATTAAAAAAAAAAAAAAAAAATCATAAACTGTCTACTAGATGGCTCTCTCCATAGTAAAATGGTGTGTGTACGGTGATCGAGTTAAGACCAATTGTCTACACTAGGGACTTAGGCCTAAGGGAGGACGACCTCCGTAGAGAACCTTCTAAGTGGCTCTAGCCCATATTTACGCGTATTTCGGAGAAAACCAATGAAAACTCCGAACGACTAGGCGACGTCCGCGGCCTGGGATCGAACTTGGCTCTTCATGTCTAACAGCTTTGAGTGCAGAACCGCTTGGCCATTGGTGGAACCGTGCTAAAACAGCCAATTTAAAAAAAATAGAATGACCCACATTAGAACTAATTAATAAATGTTGAAATATTTAATGATTCCTTACGAAATTTTCCTTTCGTTTTTCTTTGCAAAGAGCCCCGGAGTGAACATTTTTAAAAATATTCTTTTAATTCGCTGAATGCATCTCGTGGATCTTCATATATATCAAATTCAGTAGCAATCCTATCATGTATTTTAACTGCAGGATGCTGTTTATAGAAGAAAGTTATAAGCATTCTGCATATGCTAATATTTTATGATATAGCAAGTAGGCATTTGGAAGAGACAGTAGGAACCATTTTTACATCTACCAATATTTAAATAAATGATTGATATGATTACTTAATTTTTATGGCTAAATAATGAACAACTACTTTTTTCGATTGATCAAAGTTTGCAATAAATAAAGAGTTAAACGTGGGCTGTTATTTCAAACTGAGTTCTAAATAAATAAATAAATAATTAAATTATTTTAGTTCATTAAACTTTCGTTATAAACATATGTTGTTCATTCTGAATCATTAATTTATTAAAATTTAAGCAAAATTTTGAAAGTTCCCTCATATTGTAAAGTGCATATAATATAGTATTAAAAACCCCTCTTTTGAACAACAATATTTTGTCAAATTAGAACAACAGATTAATGAAATATAAGATAATTAAACACACCCCTTTTATAATAATAATAATTATTATTATTTAAACTAAATATTTCCAAAATCCTTATAAAAACTTTTTTCTGCGAAAGCTTAGTATTTGTGTAGTTAGGAAAATAAATCTGAAAAATAAAAAAATTTCAGAATTAAAACTGGTAATTTTTCAGATAATTAAAAAGGATAGATAATTTTTAGATAATTAAAAATGATAATTTTTCATAATTAAATGTCTATTTCATATATGCTATTTATTACACATTACAAAATATTACTATGTAAACTCTCTACTTCAGATTTTTCAAACATTATAATTACTCAGATTACTCAATACTAAGTTATTCAATTTACTGAGGAGATAATTAATAACTGAGTTAATGAGCAAAAAGCAAAGAAAAACAAAATTTATTTTATTTTTATTTAATGAAAAATCTTAAATGAAAAAAGAAAAAAAAATCATATTGAAATCCCTTTTTCCATGTAGGTTTTGTAAAGAAAATTCAAATTTATAACGTGAATCCAAATTTATTTTAAAAGTGAGCGCCCAAAAAAGATAAAATAATGAAAAAGTTTTCTTAATTGGCAGAAGTTATCGATTTCTACCTGAAATAAGCAATTAAGAAAAAATGGAAGGGAGTTTTTCTTGAAATATAAAATTCAAATGCAAACTAAAAATTGCTTATTTTGTTTCGTGTTTATAAATCTACTTTAAAATAAGTTGAATGAAATAAAATATTAATCCGAAAAAATATATATCAGTTTTCCTCGGTAATCTTATACAACAGAAATAATGTTTTTCCGTTCATCAATTTATCGGGAAATAATATCGGATATTGATCAATCCCTGAAAACGCTTTTTTAATAATACTGATAAAAGAAATTTAACGTTTTTCAGTTTTCAATATAATTTTTATAAAATCATATATATAGATGATAGTGGTTGATAAACTAGGTAATGTATTATCTTATTTTTTTTTTTCTTTCTTTTGCGGAAGAAACAACTGTTATATTCTCTAAAAATAAAAAGATTTTACTTAGCGTTATAGTATCGCATTTGTTGCAGGTGTTGCATATTGAGAAATATTGTATGTAGAGCATCAGACTTATCACAATATTTTCTTGTGTCTAATAAAAGTATTTGCATATTGTAAATAATAAAAGGATGAAGCTTTCCTACAAGTAAAAATACAAATGTAATTGTGAATGAATTTTTACCTTTCATAAAATAATATACGTTTTTCTTCAGTGCTCATACAACATAGAGGAAATTAAATAGAAAAGAAATTATCTTTTTAAAATGAGCTAAGCTTTTATATTATTCTTTGTTAACACTCATAATTATGTGTTGTTTGGGTGTATAGTGCATTTTACCTAAGCATCCCTTTAAAATATTTTACAAGTTTTTTAGTAAATATAAATTTGAAGAATTTTTAGTATAATTGATTAAATTGCTTTTATTTTTCAGCATGAGATATCTTGAGCAATTTTTAATTGCGTCATAGAGCAATCATGGAATAATTTTACGTTGTAGTATTATTTCTAAGTTTGATCTAAAATCTGTGTAAAATCAAAGACTTTCTTAAATTTGATTAATGAAAGTATTTTACCAAGTCCAGGAAAAATGCTTAAAAGTTATAATTACTTTCCCATCCCATACAGAAGATAAAATACTGTTTGTAGTGCAATTTTTAACACTTAATTTGTTTTCTTTTAATTACACGTTTTGAGGACTTCTGAATACAAAAATAAATTTTTTAACTGCTGATTTGTGTGTATGTATGGTATAAGCATAACTAAAACAAAGGTTAGAGCACTAAATTCAAATTTAGTATTTTAAAGATGAAATAAGTCTGCCATTTGAAAATTTGACCAAGATCGATAAGTTTTAAAGTGTAGTGTGTGTATCAACTGGTTGTGTGTATCAACCTGTTTCTAAAACTGTTTTCAAATGTTCTAATGTATCATGAAAAACGGCAGTTTTTCGAGTGACGCAAGCGGAAGGACAAACGGACGGAACGCTGCGAACTCATATATACGCCTAGTTTGACATCAAAGAGATTTGTAAAAGCCGGCACTTAATATCTCAGCAAATATGCCATATTTTGTTCTGATATTTTCAAAATAATCTTTTATCGTCGGTCTTAATCTATCCTGAAAATTTTACGTTCCTACATGCAGTATGTTTTGAGATCTGAATCTCAATTTAAAGCCAAAAAGGGAAAATGTGTGGTGTACGCTGTAAGGATGTAATGGACTAAAATATCTCTAAAACCGCACGAACGATTTTAATTTAATTAATATATGTTGTTTATGGGATCTTTCTTAATCTAGTAACGTTTTTGTTTTTTTCAGGAAAACTCTTGTTTTTTGTAAAAGTTGCTTTGAAAATAGAACTATATTACTCCGCCAAAATGCATGCTTTTATTCGGCGAAAATGTCGTAATTCGGTTCTTACTTTCAAGACACGTTGGTTGGCTGACCAACGTGAATGCAGTCAATAAATTTTTGTTATGAAGAATATAATTTTAATTTTAAGATTTCTCATTTCGTCAAAAAAGTATTTAGATAATATTTAAAATAAATGAAGAATTTTTTAATTATAGATATTCTATTTCATCATTATTCATAATGAATTAAAAATTTTTTTAAAGCGAAAACGTTTAATAAATCCCTCATGCACACAAATTTATACCATGGTCCATGGTCTTTGGAGCGCATGCGTACATCATACGGATGCGTACATCCTGTAGACGCTAAGCTAATTGCTTTCCCTGTATCCGTCCGCGGTGTTTGTTTAATTTGTTAATTGGAAATTGGAATTAATACGAAATTTTGCATGATTTAGACAAATATTGCTAGTGCTCGGATACTTTTGCTGTGACCCACCGGTGTACCACGCCGGCGTGAACGTGTTAATCATAATTTTTATTAAAGAAATTAAAATAACACTGAGATATGAGAGCGAGAGTGTGAGCAGTGTTTTTTACATTTTCATTTTCATTCGAGAATTAAAATATTTATTCAAAAATTCCACCTACTTGCATGATTTAGTGGTAAGTGTATTATAATTTTATATTCTTAAAACTTGCTTATATTTTTAAACTTAATTTTACGTATATGTAATTTTAGGCTTCGTCTGATTGCACGAAAGTATTGTTATTTGTAAACAAACCATTGTTTACATTTTTTATAGTCGCTTTTTTCGCAAAATGTTACTCAGTTTTCTGTAATATGATAATTAAACAAGTTTTCGAATTCTTTATTATGTTTATTATTACTTTAATTATGTTGTTATTATTGGTAATATGTCACCTTTTAGCTTAGCAATTTTTGGAAAAATAAATTTAAATGTTTTGATTAGAGATCCTAACTAATCGAGATACTAAGAGATACTTTGATTACAGTCCAAAATTTATTTATTGGAATAAAATAGCTGTATTATTCTTTTCAAAAAATAGATTACGAAAAACTTTATTTTTGAATGATACAGCCTTGTAAAACGAAGCAACAAAAATCCTATATATGATAACATGGGAAGGGAGAAAGGGAGCTATCTGACTGATGTACAGCCTTAATTAGATACATCACAAGTCTAATGTAATGGGTAATTGGGAAATGTTGTATGTACTGTATTAATACATTATAACTGAATATTGTTAAATTTTAAATGAATTTGAATGTCTTAGTTGTGTATCATAATAATCATTTTTAATGTTTTTGACGGATATAGCTAAGGTAGTATGAAAACTACTTTATATCAACAGGGTTGCCATGCTACCTGGAGAACCTGGAATAGTCAGGGAATTTGAAAATTGACTATAAAAGTCAGTGAAAAGAAAAATCTGCCAATTCACGGTCATTCCCCCCCCCCTTTTTTTCCCCTTTAGCTTCTGCTATTTTTTTTAAACACCCCCACCCTTCTTTTTTGCTCATGTAAGGAATTTCTTATTTCGCTTATAAGCGACAAATGCTATCATTATATGCAACTTTTGTCATATGTAAATTTTGTGTTTACAAGTGGGACCTTAATTATTTTGCCCTCAACACAGTCAATGCTCAATATACGGTTAGACTGGAATTTTTTTAGAATATACCTGGAAAACCTTTTAAAAGTCAGGGAATTTCATTCTCCTGTTTGAGTGGCAACCCTGTATCAAGCTTATACTGTACTCTACTCTAAATATAATAATGCAGCACAAGCAGTATAAAGAAAATAAGGCTAAGCTTTACTATAGGGTACCTGTTGGCGATTCATGATGCTGTGATGAGATTCAGTGTATCGACACTTTTTAATAGTAACTTTTTTGTATCGGTACTTCATTTAACTGTCTTGGAACTTTGTTTTTCTTTTTGTGCCAGCCGCGCGCGTGTGTTTATCGTAATGCGGCCCAGCTGAATGATTTTTCTTTTTAATGCGTTTTTGAGGTATAAAAATTAATTTTTTGAGTGTATTTTATTATTTTATTTTACTTTTTAATAAACGGAATTATTTAGGGGAAAAAAAGTGTATTCTAGTAATTGATGCAGTATAGATTTTCATGCATTTTCTTATTCATGTGCCATAAATTAGGAGTATCCAGTGATGTTTTTTTTGTTTTAATATCGGGATAGTGACCACTGTAGTACAGATTTTTTTATCCATTTTCTGATTCATGTGCTATGACTTAGGGGTATCCAGTGATATTGTTTTAGTCTTAATATTGGGATACTGACCGCTGTAGCATGAATTTTCAGATTCGTGCATGACAAATTAGCTGCATCCAGTGGTTTTATTTATTTTTTGTTTGTTTTGTGATTGCTTCTGTACAGATTTTCATGCATTTTCAGATTCATGCAAGGCTGTAATTTTGAAATTTTGGGGCAAATCTTCAAGTTATTTTAGATTATACATCATTTATAATGCTGAATTTTATGTGTTAAAGCTTGAAAGCTCTCTGAATTTTTTTTTTTTTTTTTTTTTTTTTTTTTTGTGGTGAAGTAGCTCAAATTTCTATTACTGTTTTAAATATTTTATTAACCTTTAAAATATGCTTAATTTATTTCAGTGAATTTCAAAACAAGCACCAGAGTGAAACAGTAATTTATTTTCTTAAAATGTATTTTTGATGTTTTGTAATGATTCAGAATATCGATTTGCAGTAATCGACTCATTCAGTGAGATGTACATCAGCAACACCGATGGGCGCCTTATAGTAAAGCTATTCCAAAAATAAGCTAAATAAAACTTATCAAAAGCTTTCTTACTTAGATTCCTTTTTCTTCTTCTTTTCCCCCCCATAGCAGTTAATTGTACAAATGCATCTTAAAAATTAAATCCACTTTCAAGGCCTGCATTATTTATCATTAATAGATTGCTCACACTGTTTAGTGGCAGTTTGTTTATAATTTCATTTCTTACCAAATTTATGCAACTGAAAACTATTTTCACAATTTGTCCGAAATCACAATATTTTTGAAAAAAGTTCACCCTGAATGAGGAATTTGCACACATGGGGGATTTGAACAAAATCCTATTCTTCTGGTAGTTTTAGGCCCATAAATTTCAAAAAGTTTATTAAAAATGCAAAAAAAGTTCTCATTAATTTTAAAAATAACTTTAAAATTAACCAAAAATCACGTGACTTCAAAACGCTGCCTGACGTCACACTTTATGATGCTTCAATGTTTACATTCTGTTAGCCTGGTTAGTAAGCAGCAATTTGTTTTAACTTTCGTAATTATTAATCGTTTATGTGATTTCTGAGCATTTCTTTTTCATCTTAGAATCATTCAATATCATTATGACCATTTTCCATTATCATCATTTTCAAATGTTTTCTTTTCATGGCGGTTGTCCAATGTTTTCGTTTCATAGGATCCTGTGGAACGCTAAAGAATAACATTTGAGAAGCGTTAGCTGTTGTATTAGTGCAAAATGGTACAATACAAATAATACAATATTTATTCTACAATTTTTTAATATCAGTCATTATTATATCATAGAAAACCTATTTCACTGATTCAAGAAGCAAAACAAAGCATGAAATCAAATGTAAACAATGATTACTTTAGTTTGTTGTCATAAAGAGTGACGTCACGATATATTATACTGCGTTTTCTCTATACAGTAAATAGTGCGATGTTAAAATTTTTATAAATCAGTCATTAGATTTCAAATAAAGAAAATGTATGTATTTATTTTCTTACCTTTTCATTTTCTATTAGAATAAAATCAGAAAACGTGCAAATTGTCTATTGTGACTTTTTTGTGAAAGATTTTTATTATTATTATTATTATAGAATTTAATGTAATTTTTTAGTATAAATGTGTGATCATGTTCTTTAATTATCGTATTTTGGATAACTGTCTAGCATTTTGCATAAAAAGCGACTGTAGTGGAAACACTGGTTTGTTTATATTTGACAACATTTTTGTTCTTCATAACAGACGAAACATGTAATTACATTTTATGAAAAACTAATTGTAAGTTTTAAGAAAATAAAACTATATAGATATATCTTACCGCTAAGTCATGGAAGGAGGTGGAATATCCGTAGACATTAAATATAAACAACTCCTGCTGCTAGGGATCACTCTAGAGCGTTTTAGCGGTACGAGTTGCCACAGGGTTGGCATAATACTTACTGTGCAATGGTGTAACGGGTTTTATCAGTTTTTACCGCCTTCATTTATCTCAAACACTTTAAGGATATATTTTAAAGTTTTTAGTTCTCAATTTCGCAATGTATTATTTAATATTTACTATGAAATTCCTACTTCTGCAATTTCTAAAAACATTTAAAAAGGAAAATATTTCCTTGTTTATTTAGCTCTTATGTCATTTAGCATTGGCTCATATGATATTTAAAAAATAATAGCATAGTTTACATTGTACTGTTTAAAAAGCCCTGCAGGCTCCAAAAAGTTTTTAAAAAATAATAACATTTTAATTTAACTACATATAATCAGTTAAATACAATTCGAGGCAGCTGTCACTGCTTGTTTTAATGAATTGTACCCACTAAATGTAAAAAAAAAAAGATAAAAAAATAAGTGAAAGTATTAAAATGGTAATGAAAATATGAATATTGTTAATGGGTAAAATGTGAAAAAATTTTCTTGATTCAAATGATATTTGTTAAACCTAAGTAAAAATTTTTTAGGATATCTTTTTTTTTTTTTTTTTTATCTTCCCTAATTCCTTATTTTTTTTTTTTAATTTTGATTAGAAACTATGAGTAAAGATTTTTTTATCTTAATACATTGCTTCAGTTATATATTGCTTCAGTCATATTTCCTATTAAATTATCCTTTTCCAAAATTATTTTATGTGTTCAATAGCGTGAGTAAAATTTTGCTTTATTTCAATACATTATTGTAGCTACAAAGTCAAAGTCTGAAGTTGAGTGGCTCATACTACCGCATTTATGATTGTTATACAATTACTTCTTATTATGAAGATATTATGTTGAATAAAAATGTTGGTAATAAATGCCTACATGGATTTTTTCTATAGAAATAGAATATTATTTATATTTTTATAATTTAAGTAAAATGATTGATAGTGTGGATATTGTGCATATATATACACATACACATAATAAAAAGCAAATGTTGTACAATAATGTATGAATACATAATAAAAATCAATTAAATCTTGATTTAAATAAAAAAAAATCGATTTTTTTGAAAAAAAAAATAAAAAAAATCAACAACCCTGTTTTGAAGTCAGATTTTCGAATAGTGTGCAACGATGTTAAAAATTATATTTTCAACGAATACACAATTTTGACTTTTAGATTCTGGAGAAAATTTTACAACTGGATACTAAATTTGAGGTAATTTAGTCAATATGCTTAGCAATTATACTTATTGGGACTTTTGAGTTTTTTAATGTTTTTTTTTTTTTTTTTTTTTCAATCTTAAATCTCTTGGTGATATTAGTTTTTTAAGTGTAGCTCAAAATCTACTTGACCTAAAGAACTGAAATTTCATAAAAGTATAATTAAAATAATTAGGAGCCAGTGAAATATTTGTTGCAAAATACTTCTAATTTGCAATTTAAGAATTTTTACTTAAATAATTTCTAAATATTTATTTTTTAGATAATTTTATTTAAAAATTTTTAAATTGTAATCTACAATAATATTTTTAAGTTATTGCAGGCTTTAAATATGTAGATTCCCTAAGAATTTTCCCCCATAAATAATTAAATTACACATTCTATAAGGAATGGTAGGTATCTATTTTTCTCTCTCGATATTTGCTCAATCTGGTACATATACAGTCGGTAACAAAAGTCTCCGAACACTAGCAAAAATTCCTATATAAAAAAAGTACACTTAATACAGTTTTGTTAAATAAATCCTTGTCGAACCCTGATTTTAGACTGACTAAGAACAGGATTCGATAAGGATTTATTTAACAAAACTGTATTAAGTGTACTTTTTTTATGTAGGAATTTTTGCTAGTGTTCGGAGACTTTTGTTACCGACTGTAGGTATCATCTTTTTTTTTTTTTTTTTTTTTTTTTTTTTTTTTAAGGTCTATACATTTTTATTTAAAAAAAAAATGCACAGCATGTGCAAAAATAAATGTGAAATTAACAATATTTATACACATAGTCACAACCACTTGTTAAAATATGCTATAATTTCACCAGTTATCGATAAAATTCACATTTTTCAAGACTGATTTCCAAAATTCGCGATAATTTTACGATTGATCGCCAAAATGCATAATTTTTTTTTCATCGCTAATTAATAAAATTTCTGCGTTTTTTAAGTTAAATTCCCAAATACTCAATTATTTCGTCGATAATAGACGTAATTTGCACTTTGTTCTCAAAGCTGAATGCTGAAATACACAATAATTTTGCAGCTGATTTCGAAAATACGGGATTATTTTCACCGCTAACTATGGTGTCAATTTTTATAGTTAAAACTTACATTTAATCACATTTAATTCCCAAATACCGCTATTATATCTCTGCTAACTAATAAAATTCACGATTTTTTTTTTTCTTTTCCCTATAGCTGTTCCTGAAATTCACGATATTTTTGTGGTTGATTGCTGAAACCTTGTATTATTTTGCGCCTAATCGATGAAATTCGTATTCTTTATAAAGTTTAATCTCCAAATACTCAATTATTTCGCCGCTAATCTATGAAATTTATGCTTTTCTCAAAGCTGAATCCCGAAATATGCAATAATTTTGCAGCCTAATTCGGAAATACGGGATCATTTTACTATTAACTGTCAAAAATTTATGCTTAAGTGCAACTAATTGCTAAAATACGATATTATTTCGGCGTTAATCGATAAAATTTGAAATCTTTTCAAAGGTGATTTCTGAAACTCACGATGTTTTGTGGCTGATTATTGAAACACGCAATCATTTCGCCGTTGCTTAATAAGGCTATTTTAATCCTAATTGTTTGCTGAAATAGGCTTTATCTCTATGTTAATCAATGAAATTCGCCCTTTTTTACAAAGACAATATCCGATGTATGCAATAAATTTGCTGAAATATGGAATCAATCATTTTACCGCTTATTTTTTAAAATTATGCAAGAGCAACTAATTGCTAATATAGACTATTATTTCACCCCAGTGGCAGAAAGACTGTGACACGGTGACATAGTCGCAGACACAGAATAAATGCTTGCAGACAGTTTTTGTCTGCACTAATAAAACAATTAGTCCGTAACTTTCGAACACTCTTTGTGTGTCTCTGTACTAATAAAAAAAAATTGCCCACAACTTTCAGACAGTCTTTGTCTGCAATTTACGGACATTTTTCGCCTGCGACAATGCGCTACCGATGTATGACGTCTTAGATGCTCTCTGGTAGGAACTCTAGAGCCCCCATATAGGTGCCTTGGTATGAACACACAAAACAGTACTTAACAACGGCGACCTAAGGAGCCTATATCTCCCTTGATAGACAGCATATGCGTGTATTCTTTTCCCCTGTTACTAAGATTCTACGGGGACATAGAAAAGTGCTAATTTCTTTTAAAACTGCTCCAAAAGTTCTCCTCCACTTCATAATTCACTTATAAAAATTTCTGTATCAAAACTAAAACTAATACCTTTGTTATTTATACTGTGTTGTGTCAAACATTGCTATAAATATTTAATTGAATGAGTTCAACTTATTATTTTATAATTGTTTATTACTATAGTTCTGTAGTAAAATTGTATTTGTGTATTGTTGCACGAGATCACCACTATTGTTAAGCTCTCTCCCCCAAAGATTGCTGCTATCAGCTTCAGGCTTTTTGAGTGTAAGCCATTCTCATCCCTGATTACAGGCAAATTTCGCAGACAGATTTTGAAATTTTAAAAGCCTGTCGCACACAGCTACAAAACTTTCTGCCACTGGAATTTCATTGCTAATTATTAAATTTTGTATGTTTTTAAAAAATGAATGCTGAGATAGAGATTATTTCACAAAACAATAATAAAATTACTTTTTTTATTATTTATACATTGCAGAAATACGCAATACGAAAGTCTATCTACAATACGGGATCGTTTCACCGATAACATTTACTTTTAATCTTTCAAAGTACGAAATAAGCTGTTAATTCATTACAAAACAACATAATATTCTTGCAGTGAATTATCGAAATCCCCAGTGGCAGAAAGTTTTGTAGCTGTCTGTGACAGGCTTTTAAAATTTCATAATCTGTCTGCAAAATTTGTGTTAATCAGTGGTGAAAATGGCTTACACTCAAAAAGCCTGAAAGGTGATTTTGGGGGGGGGGGGGGGTAACATCAGTGGTGATATCGTGCAACAATACACGAATACAGTTTTACTGCAGGACAATATAGTATAAACAATTGTGTGTATTCATTCAATTCATCTCATTCAATTAAATATTTTATGGCAATGTTTGACACAACACAATATAGATAATTATAAATAATAAAAGTATTAGTTTTAGTTTTGATACAGAAGTTTTTTTTTAAGTGAATTGTTATACGAAAGTTGCAGACAAAAACTGTCCGTAAGCCGCTTTTCTGTGTCCGCAACTATGTCGCGGTGTTTCTGCCACTGGGTCGAAATCCATTGTTTCATGTCTTATTAACAAAATTTACCTTTATCATGGCTAATTGCTCAAATAGCGATTGTTTCTCTTTTTCACTAAATAAAGATAGGCAAATATTTTCGCTGCTATAATGGACGAAATTCGTGCTATTTCTGAAAAGTGATATCACAGATGTTAAATACATATATTGAGTCAAAAATCAGCGAGATTTCTGCCTTTTTTTGGCGTATGTTTTCTGATTACATAATTTTTGCATCTGATTACCGAAATATATGCAATTTTCTCATCTTTTGAAATACTGAATCAATTTAAGTTGGACATTGAACTTATCACACAAATATCTTGGATGAATTTTGTTCCAACATTTATCTAGTTTCCAAGTTGCAGCCACTTGAAATCAGGCTGCTACTTGAAAATATGCCACAACGATAACTTTTAGAATACTAAACTGGTTCAGATCAAAGTTGGGGAGTGAATTTAATACAGTTTAAATATCTTGGAAAAGTTTGCTAGGCAACTTGCTCCACCATTTTGTTTCCAAATGGCAGCCACTTAAAATTTTTTTATTACAATAACTTTTGTAATATGGAATCAGTTTGAATCGCATTTGCACAGTTGACATATCATTCAAATATCTTTGATAAGTTCATTGGGCATCTCAGTCACTATGTCCTTTGTTTCTAAATGGTGGCCACTTGAAAATTATCACAACTTTTGAACCGATTTGCTTAAAACTCCATATGTAAAAAGCCCTCTTTAATAAATCCACCAAGTTCATTAATAAATTGTAGTGCCATTTTGAAAAAAAATGGTGGCATCTTCATAAGAAAAGATAAATCAACCTAACCTTCCTATGAGCCGGAACAACTTGTTTTAATTTTTTGATCAATAACCTCTAAAAAGTAATGATATCAGTACAAAAACCCTTAACGGGTTAAAAGTTTGTGACGCAGCTACTTTATCACTATAAGAATTTGAAATATGGGTCTTAAAAATAATGATATCAAGTTTTAAGTGTTGCTCTTCTATTAGTTAAAATATACATAGATTTTCTTATTTGATCATTCGCTTTTTTCTTTTATTTATATTTACAATGCAAACATAATATTTTTAACTTCAAGATAAGACAAATATATAAAATATACTCACTGATGCTTTTTCATTTTCATTTCAATTTCAAAATAACAGTTTTAAAAGGAATGATATAAAAATTCCAGTCACGCCTCGGTGTCATTTTAAAAGATTTGTTTTTAGATTCCATTAAAATTACCTTTGTTTTGTCTAATAAAGTATATTTACACATTGAAACAGTGCCTTTAATTTTCAAATATACTGTCAAATAATCACACTTTCACTGAGTTTGCATTATAAATAAAAATTATTTATTTCAATAAATCGATTTGTCTTTTGCGTCACGCTATCCAAAACTGCAAGTAAAATTTGTGCAAATGTTTTCTTTGCATCACACTGTCTCTTTGCAGAAATTCTCACTTAGTTGGATACTATGATACAAAGTAACATTTACATATATTTTACTCACAGTTTTGGATAGCGTGACACAAAAGACAAATCGATTTATTGAAATAAATAATTTTTATTTATAATGCAAACTCAGTGAAAGTGTGATTATTTGACAGTATATTTGAAAATTAAAAGCACTGTTTCAATGTGTAAATATACTTTATTAGACAAAACAAAGGTAATTTTAATGGAATCTAAAAACAAATCTTTTAAAATGACACCGAGGCGTGACTGGAATTTTTATATCATTCCTTTTAAAACTGTTATTTTGAAATTGAAATGAAAATGAAAAAGCATCAGTGAGTATATTTTATATATTTGTCTTATCTTGAAGTTAAAAATATTATGTTTGCATTGTAAATATAAATAAAAGAAAAAGGCGAATGATCAAATAAGAAAATCTATGTATATTTTAACTAATAGAAGAGCGTCACTTCCCAGACAGCACATCGCCTCTCCAGGATATCTTCAAGATGTCTTCTGGATGAAAAGACATCCCAGAAACGTCCTTAAGATGTACTGTGGATAAGTTAACCCTAACTGTGCTGTTAGGGTTAAAACTTGATGTCATTATTTTTAAGACCCATATTTCAAATTCTTATAGTGATAAAGTAGCTGCGTCACAAACTTTTAACCCGTTAAGGGTTTTTGTACTGATATTCATATAGAGTACTTCTTATCTTACACTTTGTTCTCTAATCTATAATATTCAAATGTAAAGTATAAGAAAGTTGTGGGCGAGCCAGACTAAATTATTTTAATAATTACAATTTACTATTATGTTAAAAGTCTAAATCTCAAATTAAAGCATAATGATTATTCAATATTATTTAAAATAACTGATTTTTTTTTTTTTTTTTTTTTTTTTTTTTTGTCCTGAAATACTGCAATGAAAATAATCTAATATATTTACTATAGAACCATAAGTGTAGATCTTGACAAACTAATTTCACAACTTTATATAGTTTCATTTTAATTAAATTAAGTAAATTACTTTTACTTTACTTCATTAATTTATTTATTATAAAATATTTAATGTATATTTAAAATCAGTTTTCTTGATTTTTCCCTGTTCTCTAAATTTTAAATAAGAAATCTTTTTTCTCTTCCTATTTAGAAACGAAATTTTTCGATTTTCTTAATAGCAATATTTCAATTTTTGTAAACTATTTTACTTTCATATCAAACAGATATTAGACACAATTTTTATAAATATATATCAAACACATTAAAAGCATTTAAAAAAATAATAATAAAAACACATCCATGAAATATATTAAAATATTTTTCAAATATATTTTTTCCTAAATTAATGTTTATGCTATTTCTACAATTATTATGATATTTATGGCTTTAAAAATTATGTTTCATTCGGAGATTAAGCTTTCCGAGGCATTTAAACCCTTAAATGTTCATTGGTTTTGTACTAAAAACAAAACATTTAGATCGTTTTATTCCATTTTTTTTTTAAATATATATTTTCCTTGTTTTAATCAATTTTTGAACTTTCGTGTTCTTTCTGTTCGATAGATATTAGTTCTACTTCGAAGTTTAACAAACAATGTTTTAGATTTACAGAAAGCCAAATGCAGTTAATTTAAATTTTTTAGTTGGCGGGAATGCATATTTGCTGCTTTAATGCACTCGCGCCTCGTTTCTTCATCTGATGAAGAGTTGTGCTGTTTTTTGACCTGAAACAACTGCTGAGATTTTATTGTATTTTAAAATGTTTACTTACAAAGTTATTTATTTATTAAGTTATTCGAATTCAATTAAGTTAACATTTTTTTTCTTCTTTCTACATATTTCTGATCAGCTATGTGATAAAGGAAATATGGAGAAAATGTAAATGGTTAATGGAGAAAAACAAACTAATAATTTCATACAATTACTATTTAAAATGTAAGAATCTTACTTTAATTTATAGAAAGTTCCTTTAGAAAATTATAATTTAAATATTTGTAGTATATTGTATTGATTTATGTGCATTTACTATGCAAAACATCTGACTATCACGAAATTATTTTTCTGTGATATAAAATTTTAAACATAAAATATAAGGATTAGAAACAGATTTAAAGGGAAGATAAACTAAATATTTAACTTTTACTGATCACGATTCTTTTATTATGTGAATTTTATAAGCAATGTTTCTTTAAAGTTTAAAACATATTAACTTTAATTAAAGTACTATTTTTTCCGGGGTAAAATTTTAACTGTCGCCTTTTTTCTAACGTCTAAGCATATCTTAATTTTGAATAATTTAGCAGTATAAGAGAAGAGAAAAAAAATGATAATTTCTCTAAAATAAACGAACATTTTTATGAAAATCAATCCATTCTAATGTTACACTCATTTCTGCTACGCTTTTATACTTTTACATAGTGTTAGCTTTAAGAATATTTTTTATAGAAAAAGTCAGAGTGCTTAGAATACATTTACTTAGAAATGAGAATATAAGGTTTATTAACTTCAGGAACATACATCATTTTATATTTTATAAGGTAATTCCACGAAAATTAGAAAAAGGTTTTAAGCTTAAATTAAAATAACTAGAAGGAATAGAACAATTCAACAAAATACATGACATATTATCATCGATGAACACTTCATCTAATTAAGACCTATTACAAAAACTGAAATAAGTCTTCACTTACTCACGAGCTGTCAATTAAGCCTGAATAAAAATCTGGACTGCATTTTCTGCTATGCTCGTGATTTCTGATCATCCCATGACTAACATTAATGAGGATTGCTCGCCGTTCCTCAAGGACTTGCAATAGAAATACGTATTGACTGTTCTACGCTTTTTATAAACATTAATTAACTTTTTATTATTTTATTATATCCAATTATATTTTTCAGTTTGTAATCTCCTTCACTTCTCTCTCTGAATCCACACTATAAGGATGCAGAACAAGATGCATCCCACATTAAAAATAAATTCTAAGATTAAGTTAATTCTCAAATTATTTCATTTCTAATACATATAAAAATACTCGTTTAGAATTTAGGGTGGATCATTCAACCTCTTCTGGTATAACACATTTTAGATAAATGGATCTACAAATCCGAGAGCATATGGATATTCGTCTGGTTTTAGAAGACAAGCGCTGAAACTGATGCATAGAAGGTAAGTGAAGAATTTATTATTATTATTATAAGTCTTACCTTCCAACAAATATGTTTTGAATTTATTTATTTAATTATCTCTACATGATTTAATTAATAGTAACTTATTCAAACATTTTTTTATCATGATTATGAGACTGACGAAAGTCTCTAACTAAAATAAAACGAATATCCATAGTTTTATATTATAATAAATAAATAGCCAAAATGGCATTGAAAGAAAATATAACAATCGATAAACTTGACGATTCAAATTATACTACTTGGTCATTTAAAGCTGAAATGCTTTTGACCAAAGAAGATTTATTTGAAGTCATAACTGAAGCTCCACCAGAACCACTGACTACTGACTGGTCGAAAAAGAATAACAAGGCAAAAGCTCTGATAAACCTATCAATAACTGATTCCCAAATTCCCCATATTAAGGATTTAACTAGTGCTAGAGAGATTTGGCAGAAATTAAAGAGTATTCACGAACGCCCAAATCTCTCAATTAAACTGTATTTATTAAAAAAATTATACAGTTGCAAATTGTCGGAGGGGGAAAATGTGAACACTCACATCACTAAAATATTGGAACTCAAACAAAAACTGTCTGCAATTGGGGAAATAATCGATGATGCTCACCTGTCCGCACTGCGTTTATGTTCTCTGCCTCCCTCTTATGATCCTTTAATTACTGCCTTAGAAGGCAGGGATGAACAAGATCTAAACCCGACTTATATTCAAAATAAAATTATTGATGAATATAATCGAAGATCCTGCAATAAAAAATCAAACTCCCATTCGGAAGATAATGCCACATCGTACAGGGTTAACAAAAATAAATACAATTTCAAAAAACGCCCTAACAAATTTTGTACATATTGTAATTCAAAAAGTCACAATACCAGTGAATGTTGGTATCAAAAAAATAAAAAACCGAACAACGCGTCAGAAAATTATGATAAGGGTTTCAAAAATAGAAAATTTAATTCCTCATTATGTTTTGAGACCAAATCCCAACGTATAAAAGGGAAACACTCCACCAGAGAGTTAAATAATTCTGATGAAGAGGTCGGGACAACTGTAAACAAAATAAAAAATTTAGCGTTCATTGCCAGTGACGGACACAAATCTAGTTGGATTAGTCGACAGTGTCTGTTCAGCACATATCACGAATAATAAGAATCTATTTGAAAAAATTAAAGACACTGGTGTTTCAAACCTAGTTATCGCTAATGGAAATGTCTTAACCTCGCAAGGTTCGGGTGACATAATAATTAAAACTGAAACTGAAAACGGGGAAGTAAATGAAATAAAGTTATTAGATGTCCTTTTCGTACCAGATATTGAAACAAACTTACTCTCTGTTAGTAAAGCCACTAAAAGTGGTTGCACACTGATCTTCGAGAAAAATAAATGTCAGTTGCAAAAATATGGGAAAACTTTCCTTGAGGGGGAAATAAAAGGAAATCTTTATGAAGTAATACAACCGAAATATGATGCAAATGAACAAGTTAGATTAATATCTAATTGTAATAATAAGAAATGTATTACGTTATGGCACAAACGTCTAGGTCATAGAAATTTCGCAGATATTAAAGAAATCATAGATAAGCAACTAGCTTTAGGACTTGACATAAATTTTTGTAAACACGATAAAACGTGTGAAACGTGCATAAAAACTAAATTAACATATATGCCGTATCCTAAGCAATCTAAGTACCGTGCAAATAGAGTACTTGAACTAATTCATACTGATATCTGCGGACCGTTTCAGACACCCTCTATAGGGGGAAAAACCTATTTCCTTACCCTTATTGACGATTATAGCAGGTTTACAATTATTTACCTCTTAACACATAAAAGTGAAGTATTGCAAAAATTAAAAACTTACATAGCGTTAGTCAAGAATAAATTTGGCAGGCTACCTAAAAGAATTAGATCAGATAATGGTAGAGAATATGTAGGCAACGACATAGAGAATTTTCTTGAACAAAACGGAATCAGACATGAACTCACTGTTCCTTATTGTCCACCTCAAAACGGGGTTGCCGAAAGAAAGAATAGAACCCTTGTAGAAATGGCCAAAAGTATGTTATCTGAAGCGAAATTAACTCATAAATTTTGGGGGGAAGCAATCCATACCGCGAACTATTTACTAAACAGGCTCCCCACAAAATCTAATGACAAGACTCCCTATGAGCTTTGGAACAAAGTTAAACCTAACCTCTCGCATTTGAGAGTATTCGGATCTAAAGCTTTCGCTTATATTGATAAACATAATAGAAAAAACTTGATAACAAGGCCCAAGAGGGAATCTTTGTTGGCTATGATTACCGATCCAAAGGATATCGAATTTATACAGGGGGAAAAAATATCATTATCGCGCGAACAGTAAAGTTTTTAGAAAATCAAAATTGTGAACATTCATCGCAAAAGGAACCGACTAATGATAATAATCAAACGCAGACTGTAAATATTGAATTTAATGATAACTCTGAGCAAACACAGAACGATTCTGAGCAAACACATGATTCAGAAATTCAGCTCAGAAGATAATCGAGATCTAACCTAGGTGTTCCTCCGGACCGTTTAATCTATTTAGCTAAACATGATTTAGTACATGAACCAAAAAGTTGGTCCGAGATACAAAATATGACACATCCTGTTGAAAAGAATAACTGGATTAAAGCCGCGGAAGATGAAATACGGTCGTTAAACGAGCATAACACATGGACCTTAGTCGATCCTCCAGTAGGGAAAAAGTTTATCGGTTCTAAATGGACTTTCAAAACTAAATACGATGATACGGGTAAACTACAAAAATACAAAGCACGTTCAGTCGCCCAAGGTTTTCTCCAAAAGTTTGGAGAAGATTACGATGCAACTTTTGCACCAGTAGTTTCGTACACAACAATCAGAGCTTTTCTAAATTCCGCAGCTCATCACAAACTGAATGTAAAACATAAAGATATTAAGACCGCGTTCTTATATGGAAATTTAGATGAGGATATCTATATGCGACAACCTGAAGGGTTCATAGATAAGGGCAATGAAAACAAAGTATGTAAATTAAATAAGTCCATCTATGGATTGAAACAGGCCGCGAGAGCCTGGTACATGAGAATAGGAGATTTTCTAAAAACCTTAAATTACAAAGAAAGCTCAGCAGACTCGTGTTTATACATTCATAATGATCCAAACATAACTTCATTCATTATCGTGTATGTCGACGACATTTTAGTCGCCGGAGACGAAAACCAAATAAACAAAATCACAAAGGAATTAAACAAACAATTTGAAATAAAAGATTTAGGAGAAGTAAGCTTTTATCTAGGTATGCAAATAACTAGAAATAAAAAATGTGATTTTGTAATAAACCAAAAATTAAAAATAGCAGAGTTAGTAAAAAAATTAAATCTTGAGTGCTCCAAACCTACAAACATTCCAATGGAGCCTAATTATCTCAAATTTGATGATAACGATAATCTGCTAGAAAATAACATTAAATATCAACAAGTAATTGGAAGTTTATTATATTTGGGTACAGTTAGTCGGCCAGATATTTTGGCAGCTGTAAATATTTTAAGCAGGAGAAATTCGAATCCACGGAAAAAAGATTGGGAAGCAGCTAAAAGGGTTATGCGTTACCTAAACACCACAAAAGACTTAAATTTCATAATTAGCGCAAACCAAGACACCAAACTAACAGCTTTCGCTGATGCCGATTGGGCAGGCGATAAAACAAATAGGAAGTCAACTTCGGGAAATATTTTCATGCTAGGAAATAATCCCATTCTATGGACAACTAAAAAGCAAACTTCCGTGGCATTGTCTTCTGCAGAAGCGGAGTTCATTTCTGCAACTAATGCTGCTAAGGAAATCACTTGGTTAATCAAATTATTAAGTGATCTGAATCTACAGCAAGATACACCCATCACATTATTCGAAGATAACATCAGTTGCATGAAGTCAATAAATTGTGAATATTCTGCCAAGTTGAAACATATCGACATTAAGTATAATTATTTAAAGGACTTGAAAGAGAAAGAAATACTTGATATGCAATATTGCCCAAGTGAAAAAATGATCGCCGACGTCCTAACCAAGCCTCTAGCAAAACCCATTTTTGAAATTCACCGAAGGAAATTGAACTTAACCACAGAGGTTTAAGAAGTGTATCCCGATGAAGGGGGAAATGACATATTATCATCGATGAACACTTCATCTAATTAAGACCTATTACAAAAACTGAAATAAGTCTTCACTTACTCACGAGCTGTCAATTAAGCCTGAATAAAAATCTGGACTGCATTTTCTTCTATGCTCGTGATTTCTGATCATCCCATGACTAACATTAATGAGGATTGCTCGCCGTTCCTCAAGGACTTGCAATAGAAATACGTATTGACTGTTCTACGCTTTTTATAAACATTAATTAACTTTTTATTATTTTATTATATCCAATTATATTTTTCAGTTTGTAATCTCCTTCACTTCTCTCTCTGAATCCACACTATAAGGATGCAGAACAAGATGCATCCCACATTAAAAATAAATTCTAAGATTAAGTTAATTCTCAAATTATTTCATTTCTAATACATATAAAAATACTCGTTTAGCATTTAGGGTGGATCATTCAACCTCTTCTGGTATAACACATTTTAGATAAATGGATCTACAAATCCGAGAGCATATGGATATTCGTCTGGTTTTAGAAGACAAGCGCTGAAACTGATGCATAGAAGGTAAGTGAAGAATTTATTATTATTATTATAAGTCTTACCTTCCAACAAATATGTTTTGAATTTATTTATTTAATTATCTCTACATGATTTAATTAATAGTAACTTATTCAAACATTTTTTTATCAATACAAAAATTTAAATTTATTATTGGAATGGAAACAGGCTCTGCCATATTCATTGGCCACTATAATACAATGAATCGCTTATTAATCAAAATAAATAAAAAAAATAAAAAATATATATTTGTTAATAAATCTTAAAAAAAAAAAAAAAAAAAAAAAAAAAAAAAAAAAAAAGAACATTGAAACATTTTCATTTTGATCAGCCCTCGATTTTTTATTTTTAATGTGCGGAACCGGATCCTCACTGCCTCTAGCTGGAGGTAACCCACACAAACTACTAGGTGCAGGTCCTCACTGCTTGAGGCAGCGCTTTACCGTGCGCTCTCTACCTAAACTAATGCTTTTTGGCCTTTGTAACGACAGATAGATGCTAGCCCTTTCATGGTCATGAACGTGTATACACGGTCAGAGTTTTTTACTTCTAAATCAATTATTCATTGCTACGAATTTGCTAAATAGAAAACAATCAGTTTCTCAGTATTCCTGATAAATTTGTAATATTATTAGTACTTAATGACTTAAAAATATATAAAACACATCCCACTAAAATGGCTTTGAAACGAAAAAATTAAAAATGGCGTGACCATGAATGGGCTAGATCTGCACTGACTGCGACAGCGCCTTAGCACTCCTTACCAATGCCAGCATTTTTCTCAAGAAAAAAGGAAATTTTACAGCCCTCCCAGGCAAAAATTTTACCTAACTTTTTATTTCCTTATAGGCGTCAGTTAAAGGAATCAGTTATTAATTATTCAATTAGATCTCGATTTTTTGTTTCTAGTATACAGAATCGGGTTCCCACAGTCTCTGGCAGCAGCTTTCTCGGAGGCACTCCGCACGCACTATTTATTTTATAGCCTTTAAATCGATGTATGGCATACTGGGTGCAGGTCCTCACTGCTTGAGACAGCGCTTTACTGGGTGCTTTCTACCCAAACTATTGCTTTTATTACGATATATAGATACTAGATCCTTATTGCCTACGACATCGTCTTAGCACTTCTTGCCAGATCCAATCTTTTCTCAAGAAAAAAGGAACTTTTAAAGCTCTCTGATGTAAAATTTTTACTTCATTTTTTATTCACTTAAATGCGTAGTTAAAAGTTCTATAACTTCTTTTCTCTTAGCACCGACGTATAAGGCATACATTCTAACTTATAATGTTTGAATTAATTTAACATCTATCTAATATTTAATCTAATTTACATTGTATCTAATTTACATTTTCTGACATTTAATTTCCTTAGTTCCGAAACTTTGCGTTAGACTTGGGGAGTTTTCAAATTTGTTAAGATAGATAGTTTCAAAGATAGTCCACAGACAATAACCATGCTAGAGATACCAGCACCTCAAGCTGTTTTGAGACTTATTTCTTGCAAATGCAAGAAAACCTGCCAAAACAACTATGGATACAAAAACAGGCCTCAAGTGCAGTGGCGTATGCAAGGGGGGGGGGGGTTGGGGGTTTAAACCCCCCCCCTTGACAAAATGTATGATAAGAAAAATTAGGCTGTTCCTTACATTTTTTTTTTCACATTTCAGGCGGAAAAAATGTATGGCAAGCGTAGAATATTTTTTCTACGAAGTGGTTTAAAATTATGACTAACTTTTTTTTTCATTACTCTGCGATAAACACTCCTGAAAATAACTGAACCACTTCATTTGCGCGGCGCGAAACATGTTTCCCCTGAAAACAATTCTCTGAAAGGATTTCACCTTCACGAGTTCATATTCAAGGACAAGAGGGGTCGACCACATGGGGAAGGGGGACCATTGAAGTAGTGACCTTGAAGGAGTGACCCAAATAATACCCCAACAGTGGAAAGCATTTTAAATGAACTAGCGAAAACTTCTCGTCGATTAGACTTCGCTCTGTAAATAGGAAAATTCAATGAAATATTTTGCGTAAGCGTAACTATGTATTGTATTTTATGTTTTGTGTAGCAGTTTGTACAGGCTCTACGTTATTCGTCGCTAATTAAAGATTTTTTAGTTTGATCTTCTAATTGGTGAGTTTATTTTACTATTTTTCATTTTCTTACTCTTATTTTCGGCAAGTAATTATGATATTTTAAAAGATTGTTAAACTTAATTAAAAATAAACTTAATTAAACCTAATTAAACTTAAATAAACTTAAACTTAATTAAACTTAATTAAAAATTCGGAAGGACGAACCCCCCCCCCCCCTTGGAAAAATCCTGGATACGCCACTGCTCAAGTGCCCCAATATGTGCGTGAACGTCTAAACTAGTTGTAATAACATGTCATTTACTGAAATCGAAGAAGGTGATGAGGAATCGGAGTCACCAAGAACTATGCATTAATAATTCTATTTTAACATTTTTTTTCACTCGCATTTTTTTTTCTTTGTTTGACATACATTGCAAAATCAGTTCGTATGTAACTTGTGAGGTTTGCGTTGATGCAACCTCCATCTTAATTAATTACTTAGATAACTAAATGGATAAGCAAAGAGAGCACGAGACTTGAATTAAACAATAAATAAGAGTTTTATTTGAACAAATTAAAGGGAGGGCGGTCTGGCAATCAAGATAGCTCAGTCAACGTATTTAATTACTTTATCAAAATATAAGTATCAGAATTTAAATTAGATAATTCTAAATATCTCACCCCAGCAATAGTCGAAGGTGTAGAGACGGATGCACTCGTTAACTCCGCTACTGTGACTCCACTGTGGATCAGAGGATTCCCTGCTGAACCAACTTTACTTTTACGAATGCTAGTATATACGCGTACCAACACTCATCACTACTTAATCTTCACACAACTAAATCTCCACTACTTCACACCTCAGTACTCGCCAAAATAAGATTCTTCGCAATCTACACCACAATCTGCTATACACCACCATCCACCCCGCTCTACTTTAAAACCATCTCCTTCTTATACTACTTCCTAACAACTTCCTTTCTCTTCATTTCAATCAAGCTTTCAAAATCACTTCCAGTTCATCTAACTCTCCGAACCTAATTCATTCGTTGCAGCACCATGTCGACACGAAACTAATCCGACTAAGACTTTCGCCGAGTCACTGGCGACGAAGTGATTTAACCGTCCCAACTTTATACTTTGCTGGATCCAGCTTAATTTCACACAAACTGTGGTGACGTTCTGTCGTCTCAACCTCACAAACTGTTTAATTTTCTAACAATTTAGTCTATGTCTCAAATTATTTTTATTTATTTTATGTGTTGAAGTACTAGATAACATCTCTATAGAAAATCGTGGAACCTTTGCTGGGTTTCACTGATGTGCAAAGTCAGTTATCTGCCTATTTTATTATATAGTTTTATATTTTACTTACCAAACGTTTTGTTGTACTTCTATAAATAATAAGTGTTTTATGAAATACCTAGCTATCTATTTTATTACATAGATTATATTTTATTTATCAATCATTTTGCTTCAACGCCAGCCCTGATATCAAGGAGAGTCTTATTTTAGTGTCATAGTGGTAGAATGCTGAAAAGTAAAATATAGCTTCTTTTCCCTGATTGGCTGAAATCATAAACATTAAACGTTGACGCTGTTACTTGCAAACCGCATTCCCACTATTTACTCTGCGTTAAGCAGCATCGACATGTCATAAAGTTTCACGTTTACGTTTTGTGTTCTTTAAAAACCAATGCTTTATCTAAACAGACGTATAACGATTCATTTACATTTATAGACTTTAATAAAGATGTAGCTGAATACGCAGCGCATTTGCCATTGCTTTTCTAACTAACTTTTCAAGGTTCAAATTAATTACTTACGCATAAATAAAAGAAAATTTTATCTGCTTTTTCAAAGTATAACGTAATCCTTACAGCAAAATATACTTCCTTTTTGTGTTGTAAAAAATATGTCTGATTTTTTTTCCCCTCTATTTTCTAAACCTAAAAGTTACTAATTTTTGCCCCGATTTTCAACGCCTATTTGCACGGAAACTATGGATCTTATTAAAAAATGCTAATAACATGAATTGTAGTAATTTTCTCTTCTCTATTATAATATGTTTCCCCTTTCGCTAAAACAAAGTTATAGACAAAAACTCAAACAAACAAGTCAGCTAAAAGACACCGTGATTTTTAACATTTTTCCATGATTTTTGGTAATAGTTAAAAAAAAAATAAATGCTGGAAAACTTTAGATTATCGTTTTGAGTACCCGAAGTTAGTAAGCCACTAGAAACAATTACACCGTAACTTTCCCTTTAACTACCAGCCTTTTTAATTTCCCGCAACTATATAGGAAGAAATTGTAATTTTATCTTATAGCATATGCTAAATGACGATCGGCAGTAGTAATCACGTGACCAAAGGTAATGGATAACGAAAACCATAATTTATAACGTTAATAAGGCTAAAATTTGCTTAAAAATTAATATTAATGTAAAATTTAGTTTTACAGAAAACTGAATTTGTACATTTGGTATCAATCAGGATATTTTATATTGAGGCGAAAAGCAGAAACTTATTTTTAATATCCCAGATTTTAAAAATTTGTTTAAGCTTTGCGTGATTCTTCTTGTTACAGAGACACATTGGAAAAAAAAAATCATGTTAATTCCACGAAAGGTCAAGATATAAGATGATCAGCATTATTTTTGCGTCTATTTTAAAAAATCGCAAACAATTTAAAATTAAGAATGGAATTTTTTCAATGATGATGCTCTATCAATGAACAACGGAATTTTATTCTAGTAAATTTATAAAGAGATTCGTGTTTTATTTGCAAAGCTTATTTTTATATAAAAAAAGGATCACAAGAAAAAAAACAATTAATGTCAGAAAACGTATTCATTTAGGATGTTAACACATTATAAAAAATCAGTTATATATGTTTTTTTTTATGATAATTAATATATATATATATATATATATATATATTATTTATAATCGCGTCATTATCAAATACCCGAAAATTTACGATTTTTTTTCCTCATATTATCTTACAAATACTTTGGCTACAAAATAGGATGTAAATTCCTTCTTCTGAATACAAAAGAAATGTTAAATGTTTTTAGCTAATAATAATAATAAAAAAAAAAAAAAAAAAAAAAAAGATAATAATAATAATAAAAACTTTTTGCAACATATCATATGTGTTTGCAACTACAGATATTATTTATAAATGCACAAATTTTAAGTATAAAATATTCCCGACTGATTTTTGAAGATTTGATTTTTAAAAATTTTTATCTCTATAAACTGTTATTTATGCAATTTGTTTTAGAAAAGTAAAAATTAAAATAAGTATGAAAATATTATACTGCTCTGCATGAAAATTGGCCCCAACACAATTTTTACAAATTCTTATGTAAAATGACCTCCTGAATCCGAATATGACACCCATTTTTCCCTATCATCCACCGTTTTTTCGGGACTTCCCCCTATTTTTATTACTTTTCGGTAATCTTATGGCGATAAATTCGACTTGTAGAAAGGGAAAGGATTATTTTAAATGTTAAATATCTTCTGAGGTGCTACAGAGTTGGAAAATTCTAAAACATGAACATTTGCAGCAAGGGGAATATTCAGGGGGGGGGGGATTTTCCACTGAAATTATACATTACATTTATTATATTTTATTAATCAATTAGTATTATTATCATTTGTAGTATTGTACTTTTTATTTTTATTTTTAAGTGTTAAAATAATTCTTTTGAATTCTCCAAATCAAATCCATGGGCATAAAATTACCAAACAGAGATAAAAATTGGGGAAGTGGGTGGGGTCCCTAGAAAACTGTGGGTGATTGGGCAAAATGGGGGTCATATTCAGATTCAGGAGGTCATTTTACATAATAATCAGCAAGAATGGTATCGGAACTCGATTTTTTTTTTCTTTTCAGCGCAGTATTATTAGTGATATATTTTACAAAGATATACGACCATTAAACTTTTTAAAATTAGATAAAACGGGATGATTGACAGAATTGTTGCTATCAGCAAATAAATTTATTTGTCTGTCCTATTTCTTTTTTGGACTTGAAAAATAAATACTATTTTCATAGTGAGCTAATGTGTCTCGCCATTTAATTTATTGGAAACAAATGATAATATACAAGAAAATATTCATTTATGAACTACCACAAAAAATGGTGAAACAGGGTTTAGTTGGCATAAGACGCTAGTTGGCACTTAGTTTTTATTTCCTGCCACAGTGGATGTAGAGCACTATCATTTTAGTAGTGTAGAGTGTATGTCTAGGTGCACTATCCGCTGTAACTTCAGCCTTCTTGGAAGTGTCATGAAGGAAAAATCTCTCTTTCCTTATTTTTCTGACTGGTGAATAAGTTCTTTCATCACGCTTTTTTTTTTCTGGTCCGGTGAATCTGTAAATCAAATTGAGGTGCTGATAATGGTGGTTTTCGAAAAAGTTGTTAACTGGGGTTGCCTGAATGTATCACAGTCTTTTGTTTCTCATGCTTGGGATTCTGTGCTATCCATACTATGTTGGACATCCTTGTGGGGATAGTTGGCCTAGTTACGTATGAGTATAGTTGGGATAGCTAAAATATAGCTTTGTTATAACATAAATTATCTTAATGATAGCTCAAAGGCTGAAGAACCTCTCCAAGAGCATAAGTTATCTTCCTTATTCTCCTGCCAAGACGATGATGATGATTTTCATCCGACGGTTTCTACAAAGCCCGAAGAAACTCAAAAAAATAGAAAGATCACATAAAGCTGCAATGTAACCATTAACACAACTCCTCTATAAAATCAAGGGGCTTCTGAAAACCCTGAATAAAATAAATACATTTAACTTAATATATATACCTAAAAAATTATCCTTTTTATAGTTACACTTACTTAAAAACATATATATTTCGAGCGCACTCGCGCTCATCATCAGTGCGTTGTAGTGAATTCATCTTCTCTGTTTTGGTCGGTCTTTACTTCTCGATCTTCGGTTCTCTTCACTTCAGATGTGGTGTTTCTTTTAATTACTTGTTGCCATGCCTGAAGAATTATGCTATGTTCGCGATCATTAATGGATAAGTTGTTAGTGATTATTTCTATTGCTTCTCTTTTAAGGGCATAGTGATGGTTATTGTAGGGAGCTATTTTACGGGTATTAGCGGTATTAAAATTAATAGGGTTAGTTTTATGGGTTATGGAGAGGGCAGTATTGGATCTATTGTATTTTATGTCTGCAAAGTGCTCTTTTTCACGATCGTTTATGTATCTTTTCGTCATTCCAATATAGCATCTCTTTTCTTCATTTTCAAACTTAAAATTGATTTTGTATATGCCTGAGGAGTTTTTAGGGTTAATTATATCTTTCTCATTACGGAGACGTTGGAAAATGTTTTTATTTGGTTTTATAGGATTGTTAATGTTAAGTTTTTTGGCTTCGTTTTTTATATTTAGCGCGGCACCGTTACAATATGGGATAGAGGTAGTATAATTTGGTTTTAAATTTTGTGTATTGTTGATGGAATTTAGAGTTTTTAGACGTTTTTTGTAAAGTTTGTCAATAAGGTTTCCACTATAACCGGCGTTTTTCGCGATGACTTTAATGAATTTAATTTCTTCTTTTAGTAGTGTATTGTTAGAGCAAATGAGTATGGCACGGTTTATGTATGATCGAAGCGCGGCATGTTTATAAGAGAGGGGGGGGGGGGTTACATTTTATATTGATAATTTCATTGCTAGCAGTAGGTTTCCTATATACGGTAGTGTCGAAAGAATTGTTTAAATTTTTAATTACGCGAACATCAAGAAAATTAAGGGTGTTATTGGTTTCGGTTTGCGCGCTTGCGAGACCTGAAATTGAGCTTTTTATACAGGACGCCTATCAATTTCCCTTAACTAGCCAACTATATCATTCGAAAGGGCATCTAATAGAATGTTTATATATCAAATTTGGAGAAAATCGTTCGAGTCTTTTAGAGATACGGACTTTCGGTCCCACTTCTGGTTTTTCAATTTTCACCAAAATTTGGAAAATTCATCTTTACACCAGACCTGTATCAATTATGAAGTTTCGTAGTTCTACCTTTATTAGTTTCGGAGATATGATAGGCATAAGATTCCACACATACACGCATACATACATACATACACACACACTGACCAATTGCCAACAACCGCTTTTTTATACCCAGGAGACCTTAAAATGCGTAAATCAGGTGAAATCTCGATATCGAATTTTTAGACCGAATACGATACTTCCGTTATCTATGGTAGTAGGCTACTGGAAGTAATAAAGGTGGCTCATTTTAACTATGTTAAGTATATGGCCATGCTTAACTATACTGATTATGTCAGGAGAGTGACATTTTTGCCTGGCAAGAGAGTGATATTTTTCTCATATTAAGTCTGTTACTAAGGCCTAGAGCCAAATTTAGGTTTAAGATAGTATATCTACTATAATCATCATTTAATTACATATAATAACAGGTAATATTTTTGAATATATATATGCAATAGAATACAGGAGAGTGACAGCCTAAAATGTTACATATCTTAGTTTAAAACTTCAAAAGTATTTTAAAAACGATCACTGATTGTGATCTTCAAATCTCTCTATAAATCCAACAAAATGGTAGAAGTAAATAGTGTTGTTATGCACCAAGCTAAAAATTCCCCCCCTTTTCTCTAAAATTATTGAAAAATTCGCTAACTATGAAGAGTAACATGAAACTTTTAGCTTTTTTCCCATGTTTTACATTGCTTTTTTCATAACACGACTTCAAAAAATAAGCAATTTGTATATGGTATTCAATGATTTTTCTTTTTTTATTTGCAATACATTGTTGGCGAAATTTACATTAATTTTAAAAAGATAATATTCATTATTTAGTATTTCCCAAAATAATATTCTGCAAATTAATTCTGGAGATTGAAAAAGAAATAATAATAATGATAATAATTTTGGTTTATTACCATCTGTAACGGTGCTCTACGATGCGTAATTTATCCTGATTTATTTTGGAAATTTACATAATAAATACGAAGCGTTTCTGTGTAAATGAAGTTCTCTCAGTTACAAGACTTAAATTGCTGTTAATATATGGCAAAGCTATGATACGCTAATTTTATACTTCTTTACTTTAAATCGCAATTTCAACGTTTATATTAATCATTATTGATTTTTTTTTTTTTTAAATATCACTTCGAAAAAATAATAAAAACTTTAATTTGTTGGGATATGGAAATCATTTAGAATGCTATTATAAATATTTTGCCTTATGCTTAGATATTTAATCGCTCTATATGCCTAAATTCTTCAAATGTCGTATGAAAGAAAGAACTGAGTTGCATTTCAACTTAATGTTTGACTATATAAATTGGAAAAAGCACCAAATAGGAAATAAAAATAGACTTTTTCAATTATGTTCTCTTTTTTCATTTTCTTTCGTAAAAATTTCCCACAAATATTCCTGAGATTCCAAACATTTTTTGTTTATTTGTTTATCTACGAATAAGAGAAAGTGGTTCTAGCATCGATATATCACATACTTGTTTTCTAAGATATACTTAAAAGTAATTTTCCAGCTGCATTATTTTATAACAATACATTTAAATAAAATAAAATTTAAATTATAAAAATAAAGCTTTGAAATATTTACGTATTTAAATGCAATTTTGAAGTACAAAGGTGAGTAATTTATTTATTTATTTATTTATTTATTTATTTTGTATTATTTACTTTCTACCGATAAATAAATAAATAATTCATTTTAAATAACTTTAATTGAAATATAAATAGGCTGGGTATATTTTAAATTATACTACTAATCCATTATTATAGTATTTTATATTTTATTATTCGACATTTCCGTGTCTATATTTTATTATATATTCTGTGATAAAGAAGATAGATATTGATAGTATAATTTGAATTTGTATGAATAATTCATATGTATATAAGTTCTCAAGTTCTTTTAAAAAAGCTACTTTATAATTTAAGTTATTCTGGTTAAAAGTTACGAATGGTCTTATATACAAAATTCTGAGTAATGACATTTATATAATAAAAAAATATGACAATTAAAAATTAACACTGAACTAACTTACATAGTGTTTGTGAAAAGGTAAAAAACTTTTATGTCAATTTTCAAAATTTATGGGGCATATAAAATTTCAAAGCAGTGACTTTATCAATTTAATCACTAAAAGAAAGTAACAAACATGATATAGTGGATGACCTTTTCAATGGCCATGTATAGATTCTGAAACAAGAAGAACAACTGATTTTTAAAGAAGTATATAACTTCTTTATATTTTATAACTCTTTAAAAACTATAGACTTATTTTAGCGGAAAGTTGACATTTTAAGCGCAAGATATATATATATATATATAATAGATCACAATGCATTAAAGTCGGTAGAATTCCGCTTGCTATTATTTCCAATGATTGTAAAAAGCTATTAAAATCCATAAATTTGCAAGTAATACTACTTAACTAGTTTATTCACTCTTTATCAGTTCGCTTTCTAAAATTACAGGGATGTAAAATACTTTGTAAATATATTTCAGGTATTCGGTCAATTTTCAATAGTTTAGTTCCAATAATTTTTTAAATATTGTTTATTTGGAGTTTAAAACTTTTTCAATTTAGTTACTAGCGTTAGTTTTGCATATACAATGGTCATAAAAATTAAAGGATAATGAGAAAAAATGTGTTCACTAAGTTGATGCTGCAACCAATGCCCAATGCTAAATACAATTAAACACAAAATTGAACTTTCGCAAATACATTAGTGCTTGAAATATGCAAATTCGGTGACTGACAACGTGGTGCCCAACGCTGTAAAAAATTATGTGTAATATTACACAACAATATTGGGGTAGCTTACCATGTAGAGAAATACCACAATCCTGAAGAGAAATATTACCAGTTGTATCTGTGTAACCGTAGCATATCGTGTTAGGTTACACAATTATAGCTGCTAACATTTCTCTGCATAGTTGTGGCAAGTAGGCTACCTCATTCTTGTTGTGTAATATAATACAAAATTTTACAGTGAATGGATGCATGTTGGAATTCAGGTCTGTAGTGTTGTTTAAAGTGAATATGGTTTCTTAGAGTAATCAGTATTCAAAAGTTATGGCTCAAAGTGTAAGTGAAAGTCAAAATCATTTAAGTGAAAGTCAAAAGTGGCGAATTATTGGTAGAATCGAGGGAGATAAAATACAATCAGAGGTCATACAAGATTCGAGTAACCCTCAAAGTGTCATATCTAGGGTTTGGAACCACTCTTTAAGCACTGCATCAGTTGATAGAGAACATGGTTAAAGGCGACTCGGAACAACAACTGCATCCGAAGACCGTTTTCTGACATTGTCAACTCGAAGAAATCCCATTGTCAATCCGAATTTGCATATTACCGGCGCTAGTGTATACGCAGAAGTGCAATTTTGTGTTTATTTGTATTTAATTAACATAAAGAATCCCAGCATTGGGCCTTGGTTGCAACATTAACTTAGTAAACACATTTTTTCTAATAATCCTTTAATTTTGATACCAGTGTAATAGAGTCAGGGTGTACAGCCGTTTGATAGATATGATGTTTGCCTAATTTTGTTGCGAATGTTATCCAGTTTGCATCTATATTGCTCAACAGATCGTATTCACCAGTTTCTAACATCTATAAAATTCATTTACGAATAACACTTGCGACGAGAATCATTTTAATAGTATGTGTCAAAAATTAAATATGGATAAATTAAAAGAGTATAACAAAACTTGAAGCATTTCCAGTAATGACTATCTCTCTATATATATATATTAATTTGGATTTCTTTTCAAGGCCAAATTTAAGATGAATTAATTATCATATGCATTTAAATATATTTAAACATCTCATTCTGATCAAAAAGAAGCATCATAAATCAATTGCTTTTAAAAAGTTGATACGAAAGATTTTTTTTTTTTTCACTCTTGTGTATAATCTAATTCTTTATGTTATTTAACTGTTATACTGAAATTTACTTTTATATTGCATTTAAAAATCCAATTGAATAGAGGTTAATATTTCTTATATAATCTGTTTATTTTAAACACAACATTACAAAAACTGAATTTAAATTTAAAATTCTGAACACAGTTTAAAGAACATTAGGGTATTTACTCGATATTGTGACAAATTTATAAATATGACATATTTTTCTTAAGATGGCAGAAATGGATGAGAAAAATATTTCGTTTTCTCTTTATGGTACTTTTAGTGTTGAAAAAAAATTTTTACAGTTAAAGTTTTTCGATTTCGAAAGCCATTGATATCGCATTATCTTAAAAAGCGTCGGCGAAAAAGTTTCTAAAACTCTTCTTTTTTTTTTTTTTTATATTACATTATAGAGATTTTTGGCACTTGTAAGTTATTGTATCTAACGACAATTTCCAGACTCAAATACACCCCGCGACAAAAAGATGGGAACAAAGGGTTTTTTCTTTGATTTTTCATAAAATAATGTTATCTAAATTGCACTTATCATTTATTATTATTATAAAATAACACTATACCTAGACTAATTTTTGTTTTAAGACTAATTTAGAAAAGTTTTAAGACTAAAATCTTTCTAATTTAAGACTACACTCCGCGACAAAAAGATAGGAACAAAGGGCTTTTTAAATTTTTCATAAAATAACATTATCTAAATTGTGCTGATCATTTATTATCATAACAAAATATTCATATTCAAAATAATCATATTCAAAAAAAAAAAAAAAAAAAAACCCTCTTTGTTCCTATCTTTTTGTCGCGCTGTGTAGTCTTAAATTAGAAAAATTTTGGTCTTAAAATTTTTCTAAATTAGTCTAAAAATTAGTAAAAAAATGAGTCCAGGAATAGTGTTATTTTATAATAATAATAAATGATAAGTACAATTTAGATAACGTTATTTTATGAAAAATCAAAGAAAAAACCCTTTGTTCCTATCTTTTTGTCGCGGGGTGTAAATAGAAACGCGGATGGAATCAAACGATTTAAATATATGAATCTGGTAAAATGTTTTTGGAAGCTCTTTTGAAATTTTTGAAAAGGGGTATACTTATTCTTATTCTAGAACAATAAGCTTCTGCGAATTAGCATTTTCATAACTGAATCCATTAAAGAAGCTTTGTTATAATTTTAATGTTTTCTTTACATGTACAGTAGCAGTGCTACGATTATTAGTACATTCATATCTATCTATCTATCTCTACATATATGATTAGCAAGGCTTGATAAAAAACATCACATTAAAATCTGCTATTTAATCATATTTTCTAATATTCATTAACGTATAACATTAAATTTCATAAATATATTTAATCCGTTGTTCATAATTCAGTAAAGCTAATGAAAAGTGGAGATGCTTTTTTATACAGATTATATTAAATCCCCAACAAAAGGAAAATTTTACAGTTATATTAAACGTTTTGAAAGAAAATTTATCTAAAATAATATTTTCTCTACACTGTTAAATAATATATGCTCGAAAATGACAACAATGACCTGCTTATTTTTTCCAAGCAATTTCGACTTGAAAATGAGTATTCGTTATTCTCAGTTGTAAGTAACGACACCTGCTTAAAACTTTACTGCTTCCTTTAGCCAATGAGAAGCAAGTTCTTCACCAGTTATCTTCACCAGTGATGTCATGTTCATTCTCCCTTTGGTTGGATCATTTATCAGATATGCAACACGGTGATATTTCTTGGCTAGAGCCCCTGTAATACCTATAGTATTATAGGTGCCTTATTCTAGGCAGCCTGGCACTTCTGGACACATGCCAATTTCCTGTAGACTTTATGATCCGAGAATATGCCTGAGAATAATTTTCTAGAAAGATAGGTACTTTTTTCGTTTTTAATTTTTCATTAATATATATATATATATATTTCTTTATCTAAGTGTATGTATATTATGCATTGCCAATTTATTTATTTCAGGTATAATTTTTTGACTTGATTGTAACGACGTTCTTGAAAGCGTGTGCTATTTGTCTGTGTAGAAATGAAATTTTATGTTCTTAAAGATCCCAAGTGGTATGTTTTAGTAAATACTTCCATTTTTAATAGTAATAACATAAAACTGTTTCGCGTTTAATTTCTTTTTTTAAATGTTAACATAATTCAAAACATTCTAGCGGTTCTTCTTGTATTTCTAGAGAAAAGAGTGTAAATCGCGTCCGTGATTTTGAAATTTTTTTTTTTTTTTTTTTTCAACAAAATTTTATAATTATTGTTACCTAATAACCTAATCATATATACTCTTGCATTCTTCGTTCCATTCAAGACTTAGATGCTTTGTGAAGGTCTTGCACATTTTTTTAAATTTAAAACAACATAGGATGTACTTTTGTTGCAAATGTTTTATTCTTCTTTAAAATAGGATAAATTTTCTTTTAAACTATGCTTTTTAGAGGTAGAATGTTAGCAATCTTATTTTTTATATACTATGATTTTTGATTTTGATTAAAATAAAAAAAGATACTAACCTTTAAAATTTATTTTAAATTGATATATAAATGACAAATCGAAAAATTTTGATATTATAATTTTTGTAAATTCAGTTAGGTTAATATTTTTTTACACTTAAAAAATTCACATAAGTTGTCTCATAATGTCTAACATTAATACATTTTTCGAATTCAGTGTTTTCATGAAATGTTTTGAATTTTTTACTCTGCTAATTAAAATTACCAGTATGTTACTCTCAAAGTTTGAAATTTTTTTAATTTGATTGTTATTTATCAAATTAAATTAAATTCCTTGAGCTCTTGTATAGTATAATGAAGATACTGATACGTACGATTTGTGCGAAAAATTTTTGATAAAAGGTGCAATCTACATTTATAAAATAAAATAACAGACCTTACTCAGGCTTCATCTTCTGCAATAAGCTCTTCTGGGGAGGATCCTCCCCCTTTATCAATTGCAAACAGTGTTTGTTGGCTCTGGCTATTTATAGCCTTACTTCTTCCTTGTAGCAGGTAGCGCCACTGCGGATCAATTTTGGCAGATTCGTGGTCATTAATGGCGCTGCTATCGCTGACGATCTCAACGCTCTCACGGTAAAACGAGTAAGTATGATTATTATAGTTGGCCAATTTTTTAACGTCATTAAATCCAATTTTTATTTCATTTTCGCAATATGTTCGGGCAAGCGCGGTAGTAGATCGGGAAAATTTAATATCGTTTTCGTGTTCCTTGAGACGTGTTTTTATCTTTCTTTTAGTGACTCCTATGTAACTTCCAGTTTTTTTTTTTTTTTTTTTTATCAGGGTATTCTATAGGGATTTTATAAACTCCGGCGGCTTCAAGGGGGGAATAATGTCTTTGTAGTTTCTTATAATTTGGAAAATATTCCGGTTGGGTTTCATCGGAATGTTTAGATTGAATTTATTGGCAGTATTTTTTATTTTATTTGAGGTTCCTTGATTATACGGTATTGAGAATGTAAATTTTTGTTGCGTTTTTTGCTGGTTTGGAACATGATTTAACTGTTCCATTCTTTTTTTATATAATTTTTCAACAAGAAATTTGGAATATCCGGCTTCAACGGTTAATTTTTTAATAAATTTGAGTTCTTTATTTACGTCTTTTTTATTATTGCATATAAATATTGCGCGGTTAATGTAGCTGCGGATTGTGTTAATTTTATATCTATAAGGGGTTTTACTTCTATTGTTAACTATTTCGTTGCTGGCCATTGGTTTCCTGTAAACAGTGGTTCTTATTTTGTTATTTTCACGTTTAATTTTAACATCTAAATAATTAATCTCGCTATCTTGTTCAGGTTCATAGGTAAATTTAATATTTTCGTCCAACAAATTTAATTCATCAAGTATTTCGTCGATTTATTAGTACGAAACAGTTGACGAAACAGTTTTATCAGAAACCTCTTTACTATTTGTAGTACCTGCAAATATCAGGCTTTTAAATTTAAAAATGAGAGCAGTTCTCAAGTAAAGTTTTGCATTGTCCAGCCTGGAGAAACATTTCATATGTGAACAGCCTTAAGTAGAAGAACCTATATGTAGTCCTGTATATGAAACAGTGATGCTACACATACAATTTTAAATGGGAAACATAATATACATCAATAAAACATAAATGAGTTGGACATTGTTAAAAAGCATTTCATGCAATTACTGCCCACAGACAGCAATGTATGTGAATTCTTTTGTGTTACTTAAAAAAAATATTACTTGCACCATTTTCTGTTGAAAACAAGTAGTATCTTCAACAACTTATATAAATTTCATTGCTTTTGAAATACCATAATATCATTAAAATTATCTTAAAGCAATCACCCAGTTTTGTATATGAACTATATATGCTGAGTAAAAATACAGTAAAAAAAAAAACCTACACTATACGCATTCATTATTTATTTTTAAAATCACTCTTAATTTTTCATAGGCTCTAATTATGAAAAATTCACAACCTTGATTTACACTTTATTTCTTTTTACTTTTATCTGTTCAAAATATTTTATTGGTGCAATTTCAGAATTATTTTGCATGTTTCAGTGATTGCGGTTTGGCACTTATTAAAGCTAAAAGAAAATTATTTTAAAAAAAGTTTATTAATTTATAATTCAGTTCAAAAACTATTAAAATGTTGTACTGTCATCAGAAACACATCTGTGTTAATTCTAGCATATCAGGAAGAGGTTTAGAAATTTATTTAAAAATGAACACGTTGAATCAATTGTACGAGGAAAGTTTATCAGAACATGTTAAATTAAACTTTGAGAGTTTCATAAGAAATGAACATATCTCAGATCACTTTTAAGGAGAACAGTGGCGAATCCTAGCCAAAATCTAGGCATGCTCTTTCTCACCAGTAATTTCTCATAATTTTTTCTGAAATGTAATCCTGGGTACATTTTTGATTAAATAAAACGTAAATTCTTGAGAAATTTTCAGTAGGAAAGAGTATGCCCAGTTGAAGGCACGATTCTCTGCTGGAGAAGAAGGGTGTGTCAAAAATGAGCACATGTAAAATCATTATTAAAAAATGGGGTATCTCAAACATGAGCACATGTCTAATCAATTTTCAGTAGAGGGGTACCTTTGAAACGAGCACATTTCAAATCAGTTTTGAATAGCGGAGTGTCTCAAAAATGAGCACATGTTGAATCAGTTTTAAGTAGAGTGACGTCTCAAAAATGAACAAATATGAGTATTTTTTAAGTAGATTGGTGTCTCAAAAATGATCTCATGTAGAATCATTTTTAAGTAGAGTGGTGTCTTAAAAACAAGCACGTGTCAACTCACTTTTGAGAAGAGGGGTGTCTCAAAAATAAGCACATATCGAATCATTTTTCAGTAGAATGATTTCTCAAAAATAAATACATGCTGTATCATTTTTGAGAAGTGGGTGTATTTCAAAAATAAGAACATCAATTTTTCAAATCTAAGCCATTTTGATTAGGAGCTATTTTGAGTAAGTGGTGTGCTTGAAAACAAGCAATTTTGTCTCAATAATAAGAACCCAGATTTAACAGTGTAGTTAGCAGTTAAAAATACACCGCCGGTAGTCTGGAGTTCAAAAGTAATAAATAAAAATCTTTATAAAATTTCCATAAATTAGAAAAAAATAATAAATAAATAAAAACATTTTTTTTTTTTTTTTTTTTTTTTACGGGTGGAAATAACAGTATGACTCTTCACCAGGAAAAGAAATAGGCAATTATGTAATATCCAACAGCAACGGAAATAACCGAGAAAAGTGACGAGATGAAATAAATAGAATTGAAATACTGGGTTGAGAAGAACTGAAAAGGAGAAACAGAAAAAATAAATAAAATAAAAATCGCTAATAAAATTACTGGAAAATTGGTGCGAAAGACTATGTAAATAAGAGTGGTACGTGGGCATTTATCTGTCTCTCTTTTTCCACCTGGTTATTCTAAATACTTTCCTCAAAAGAATGATTGCTTTCTATAATTATATATAGCTTCTATGATTATATATAGCTTTATATAATTATACATAAAGCTATATGTAGAGCTTTATATTCTATAATTATATAGAGCTTTACACATTTTATCAGATTCTTCAAACATTTCTAAAGAGATTAATTACAACAAATTTGACCTGTGCTGGAGCTCCGGATCCTTATCGAAGAGAAAAAAAATATCCGCATCCAAATCAGGATCCGTTTTTTTTTTCTTCAATGGATCTAATACCGATCTTTTATAGATTTTTTGTGAATATTAGAAAGAAACTGTTATACATCGTTAGTGCATAAATAATATTTCTTTTTGTTATTTAGACTTATAATGAAAAACAATTTTTTTTTTCTTTTTTTTAAATCAAAGTAAAATTTTTCAGTTAATAGCACGCATGCAATAGCAGCTAATAATTTATATATGTATATATATTGCAGTAACAATACATGAAGACTATTTTTTCATGATTGAAAGAAAAGAAAAATATTATGTTATGACTGTCACAAAATATTTTTCTGTATCATTCTAATATAATAATTGGTCGGAAAAATTACCTCAAACCTTAAAAAGGCTCCACTTATCAGCCAATATGCAGTCAAATTAATCCAGCGTAACGTTTCATTTTAGTATTTTCATAAATCAAGTTTGATGTATGAAAAGGCTGAAACAAAAAGGCCCCCACTGAAGTATAGAAGTTAAGATATCGCCTTCCCTTGAATAGGGAAAAAAAAATACAACATAGTAACGCCATCTATAATCTGATATGCATGCTAATTAAATTGGCATACTTTTTGATAATAACCGTCTTAGATATAAAATTTGATGCACACAGTAGTGGTATCAGAAATTTCCCTCTGCCCCCCTCCCCTCCTTGACAAGGAAACGCTGCATATAAAGAGTTTCTTATATGACTATTTAACACGGTGCCGATGTTGGAGAATTATAAATTCTGAAATCCTTTTTATATATTAATTAAGAAACTTTCTTTTAGAAGTAGAAAAGATTCTAATTTTTAGTTGACTATTTAGCACGGTGCCGATGTTGGAGAATTATAAAGTCTGAAATCCTTTTTATATGTTAATCAAGAAACTTTCTTTTAGAAGTAGAAAACATTCTATTTTTCAGTTGCTTTTGTAAGCTTATCTAACTGCTTGTTCGCGTTTTTTCTATTCTTCCTTTGCAGTTTTCTAAGTACATGTAGATTTATTAGTATTTTACTTCTGTTAATTTTTTATGTAGTTGTTAGAATACCAAAATGGAAGAAATAGCTCTTACCACGCTCTCCAAGAAAATATATAATTTCCTTTATAAATATCCAAGATATAAAAGAAAAATTCTCAAATTATTTCTTCAAAACACAAATATAAATATGGTTTAAATTAATTCAAAATATCAAGGTTTATTTCAGTTCCTTCAAGGATATAGATTTGAATGATGCAGACTCGCTGGATCAGAGTGACTACAGACCTTACGAAAATGGACATGTACGAGTTGTTGACCCAAGCTTAGGCATTCTTTCACAGGTAAGTGCAATTTACTTACCCATATTTCTGTATGTGGTGCTTATTTTATATTAAAGAAATATAAATAAATATAATTAATATTCAAAATAAGTGAGGAATACAGAACATCACGCAGTTTTAAATAACAAAAGATAATGAGTCTGAAGTATTCAGAATATGATAATATGAAAAAAGAAAAACTTTTGATATTCCATATATAGTTATTATTCATCTGTTTATACATCTTTCTAAATAAACTATCCATGAATTATATCAAATGAAAAATAATAAGAAGTCCTTCCGGCTTATTCGGAAGGGAAGGTTGATTTCTTTTTCCTTATCAATTATTAATGGAATTGGTAGAAATATTGAAGTGGGCTATGCACTTATGGAGTTTTAAGCAAATCGGTTCATAAATACCTTTTTATGTGAATTTAAAATTTTCAAGTGGCCGGCGCTTGGAAACGAGATGGTGGGCCAAGTTAACAAATATATCAAATGCATTTGTGAGATAAGTCTACTGTACAAATTTAGTTCGAATTAATTCAGAATCTCAAAATATATCGTGTTGAAAAATTAAGTGGATCAAAATGGCAGAGATAGTTGCTCAGTGAACTAATCTAAGATACTGTTGCAAATTTGTAAATAGTTCTATTTTTATTTTATTTTATTTATTTATTTTTATTTATTATTATTGTTATTATTATTATTATTATTATTATTTATTTATTTATTTATTTATTGTAAATTCTTTCAAAGAGGCTAAGTAAGTTGATAAATTGTTAATTTTCTGCATTTCTAGTTTGTTTTAGAGTAAAAACAGCCTAATTTTCCCTTAAAAACGCATTAAAAAGCTTCAATAAGGCATGCAACGGATTTGGCGCCAATTTTGGCGAGTTTTTGGCACTTTTGGCGAGAAAATCCTAACTATCGATATATCAAAGATGGACGCTGTAACGTGATTGGCTAACGAGTTACGTGAAATTTCTAAATTTTTCTGGGTTCGATAAAGGGGTATAAAAATGTGGCCGAACGTGCCAAGTCAGTCAGTAGCAGTTGAGTTTCGCCAAACGCTTGCATTGTTTTTGTAGGAGTTCTGAGCCTCTTTGAATGGGCCTTACTTTATGTTAACGCTTTGATACAGTTTGAACTGCGAATTTGCTGTCGACAGCTGTTATTTAAGGTGTGTTTACTGGTGAAACTGAAGTTGAACCGACCTGTATTCTTCTGGAATTTTCTGTAAATAAACTACTGAACTTTTGCAAGTTTCGCCTTTCATTCTCGGACAACTTACAAACACCCCAAGTATACAAAAATATTTGCAAAATAAGTCCACTGTTCAACTTTAGTTCGAATAAGCTCAGTATTTCAAAATTATCGCGATAACAAAGCCTCAAGTGGCAGCGTTCAAGTGGACGCAACTCGGAAATAAACTTCCCCACCGAAATCATAGTTGTTTGAATGATAAATCCATTTTTCTACTTTAATTTAAATTGATTAAGTATTTTCAAAAGTTACCGTGATAAAAGTTTTCAAGTGGCTGCTACTTGGAAACAAAATGGCGAAACAACTTGCCTAGCGAAATCATCCAATATATTTGTATGATAAATTCATTGTCCAGTTCTAGTTCAAATTAAATCAGTATTTCAAAAATTATCGTGATAAGAAATTTTCAAGTGGCACCCGTTGGAAAAAAAAGCGGAGTGAGATGCCCAGCGAACTTATCTGAGATATTTGAATGATAAATCCATTACCCAAATTTGATGCGAATTGGTTGAGTATTACTAAAGTTACCATAATCATAAATTTTCAAGTGGCTGCCACTTAAAAATAAAATTTAGGATCAGGCCACCACAAGTCAACTTATCCAAGATATTTGTACCATAAGTTCACTATCCAACTTTTATTTGAATCAGTTCAATATTTTAAAAGTTATGGTGATGACATATTTGCAAGTGACAGTGTGATTTCAAGTGGTCTCCACTTAAAAACAAAATGGCGGAGCAACGTGATTAGCAAACTCATATCCAAAATATTTATAAGTTCACTGTCCAAATTTGGTTCGATTTGGAGTAATATTTTAGAAGTTATCGCGATTTTAAATTTTCATGTAGTAGCCTGAATTCAAGTGGCACCGCTTAACTTAAGATATCCGAAACTTTGTTAAATATGGCGGATAAAGTTAATTAATAAACTTGATTGAGACACTTATATTGTCTATGTATACATCAAAATTCAAAGAAATTTGGAATGCACTTTTTACAATGTAAATTTGAAATTTCCAAGTGGTCTCCACTTGAAAACAAAATTGCGGAGCAACTTGGTTAACAAGCTCATTCAAGATATTTATAAGATAAGTTAAGACACTGTTCAAATTTGGTTCGATTTGTGGTATTATTTCAGAAATTATTGTGATTTTAAATTTTCAAGTGGTAGCGTGATTTCAAGTTGCCCCGCTTAACTTAAGATATCTACCACTTTATTAAAAAAGGCGGATAAATTTCATTCATAAACTTCATTAATGTGGTCTATATGTACATCAAAATTCAAACAAATTCGGAATACGCTTTTTACAATTTGAATTTGAAATTTTGAAGTGGTCTCCACTTAAAAACAAAATGGCGGAGCAACTTGGTTAACAAACTCATCTAAGATATTTATAAGATAAGTTAAGACACTGTCCAAATTTGGTTCGATTTGGAGTATTATTTCGGAAGTTATTGTGATTTTAAATTTTCAAGTGGTAGCCTGATTTCAGGTGGCCCCACTTAATTTAAAATATCTGCCACTTTATTAAAAATGGCGGATAAACTTCATTGAGACCCTTATGTGGGCTGTATATACATCAAAATTCAAGCAAATCTTTCTTTAAATATGCTTTTTACAATGTCGGTTTGAAATTTTCAAGTAGCTGCTACTTGAAAACAAATGTCGGAGCAACTTGGTTAACGAACTCATCCAAGATATTTATAAGATCAGTTTACTGTCCAAATTTGGTTCGATTTGGAGTATTATTTCGGGAGTTATCGTGATGACAAAATTTTCATTATAGATATATATAGAGAGAGATAAACGAAGTGATTGCAATAGGTCGATTTCTAAAGAAATCAACCTAACAAATAATATTAAGCACACAGTATTAGTTTCAAAATGAGCATTCTTAAAGATACAGTAATTGAACGATTAAACGCAAATAATTACGATATTTGGAAATTTAAAACTGAAGTGTATCTCCAGAAGGAGTATCTTTGTATGGTAATAGTTGAAGAACCACCTCTTACAGATCAGTGAAGATCCAAAGATAGAAGAGCGCATGCAATTATTAATTTATTGATTGGTAATGATCAGATAATTTTTGTTAAAAATTTACCAACTGCACTCGCTTGTTGGGATGCCCTCCGTACAGTGAATGAGAGGTCGTCACTCTCCATCAAACTATTTCTGTTGAGAAGGCTTTATTCAATTAAACTAGCTGAATGTGGTGATATGAACGAACATATAACTAAAATTTACCAAACCAGAGACAAGTTATCAATCGGAGAAACAATCAATGATCAGCATCTTTCGTCTTTGTTACTCTGTTCGCTTCCGCCATCCTACGATATATTAATTACATTTTTAAAGACTCGGGATGAAGCTGATCTTACTCTCGACTTTGTAAGAACAAAATTAATTGATGAGTATTAAAAAGGCTTAAAAATAAACAAGAAAATAACAATTCAGCCCTAAAGGGTAAATTCAAAACAAGAAATGAAAACGTAAAATTTTGTAAATATTGCAAGGAAAACTCGCATACCATAGGCATACACGACTGTTGACATCTAAAAAATAAAAACAAAGATAAACTTAAACTTAAACAGTATAACAAAATTAACAACAGATACCCCTTTAGATCTGCAATGTACTCTCATGATAGAGATAACGCAGACACGGCACACGTTTCAGAAACTGATAAATGAAAATAAGATAAGGTTCTTACACTATTTATGGGTAAGAAATCGAATAAATGGTATATTGACTCAGGGTGTTCCACGCATGTCTACAATGACAAAAGTAAATTTTATGAATTCTATCCTAGTTCCTCATGCGTTACAATCGCGAATGAACAGGAAATAAAGTTATTTAGACATGGATCTGTAAAATTGTATAACATGAATTCGGATAACACATATAACACCATAATATTAAAAAAATGTTTTGTATGGGCCAGAAATTTAAACAAACCTAATATGTGATTAAGGGGCAACAGAGAATGGGTGTATAGCTCTATTCGAAAACAAAACTTGTAAAATAATGAATGAGAGAAAAACATGTATAAATAACAATTTGTATGAATGTAGAGTAAACACTGAGGCAATACACACTATAAATATGGTGAAAATAAAAATTGTATAGATAAATGGCATACCAAATTAGGCCACAAAAACCTTAATCATATAAAACAGTTAGTGAATAATAATATGGCAATTGGGATAAAGTTAGGTAACTGTAAACATGATAATATATGCGAAACTTGCGTATTCCCCACTAAAAATTATCTGAAGATAATCTTAAAAATATTCTACTTTCTATAGAAATATTAAAAATATCTGAATAAATTTTGCAGATTTAGATTTATCACCAAAATAACCACTGATTTTTTTGCGACGTTTTATGGGCATTATAAAGATTTTCTTTCATCATTAAAATAAATTCAGGTATTTGAAGATATAACACGAACACTTTCATTATTTTAGGTTAGAGCAAAAAGTTAAAATTAAATCTGCAAAATATTTGTAGAACTTTTGTCGGCATTTTGAATCATAAGCAGCTTAGTACGTGTTTGTGCATGGTGTGTGTGGTGTGTGAATTATGATAATCCAATTCTTTGCTTTTATTAAAATTTAGATAAATATAAAACAACGACCATGTATTTTGCTTCAAGCTGCTGCAATGGAATTCATTCAATTTTAGAGAATTACAACACAACTCGAAGATGTGACGAGGTAAAAATAAACTAGTATGTTGTGGCCACCACAAGACTTTCTTCTATATTTTCCTATACATATTCAATCAGTAACAATATTAAAAAAAAAAAAAAAAAAAAAAAAAAACGATTTTTTTTTCTAAGTTTTTTTTTTTTGTTAAAAGTAAAAAAAATCGATAACTTTGTTTTAAATTATCACAGATTTATGGTTCAACCATTCGTTTTAAAGGTATTGACGAGATCTTTCGAATGATACCCATCTTCAAAATTTAACCCCCCTGGGGGGGTACTTCCCCCCCAGGGGGGGAACCGATGCCCCCCCATGCACAATTTTTTTCCTAGTTAACTACTACTATTATCAATAATTCATATTAATTTTACAATCACAAGTTTAAAATAACTCTCATTATGCCCATTTATACGGAATTTTGTCCTATAAAATACGATCACAGCGCCACCTGTTGAGCTATTGATCCCCAAATCTAATGGGCACCAGTTCATGTCAGGGTGCAACTAAATACCAAGTTTGGTTAAATTTCATTCATTGGTTCGTGAGATACAGCGTCCACAAAAAAATGATACAGACACACAGACAGACAGACACACAGACAGACATTTTTTAAAAACTATCAATTCGTGTTCAGGACATCCCAAAACGTGTAGATCCGTCAAAAAACGGAGGTCGAAAATTTTCGCGAATCCAATACTTTCTCTATATTACATATAGAAGAAAGTAAAAATGTTCGTTTACAATATATACAGCCGGCGTGCTGGCGTTAGGGATAGTTATAATGGCGATCAGAGTGGTTGCTCGATTGCATTTTGTTAAAAAGGTCTTGTGTTTCATGTGTTGTGTTATTTTCTTACAGTATTTTAAACGATAAATGATGAATATAATAAGAAATAACCATAAATATTAGCAATGTTTTCAAAAATCAACTAAAAAAAAAAATAGGGTCATACATTTATTGATCAAGAATGCTTTACTTTGAATAATTAAAATGAGTAATTCAGTTATAGATTGGGTAGTTAGGATAGATTCGGTAATTGCATAGATTTATGCATTTCACGAAACTTAAGTCGGAAATGACAAATATACTACACATATGTTACTGTTTAAATGATGTGCAAAATTGTTGTTTTTTTAAGTTAACGATTTGTTTGTTTTCTTTTTTAAATATTTATATCATTTAGAATGAAACCTAAAGTTTCTGCTTAATGTTGGAAAGTAAATATTAATTACATATGTTTTCATAAAATTTAGTATTTAATATATAAATATATTTAATGCTCATAATGAATGTCAATTGTTTGTGAAACTTTTTATTAATTACTTTAAAAAGTTTCATGATTTTATTTTTTTTACAAAGCTATTTTTTTGGTTGTTTAAGCATTTTTAATATAGTTATATAACAAAATTTTTGCTAATAACTATTAATGTTTTTGAAAAATCCTTTTCCTTTTTGTTATGAGTGTAAATAAAATAAGATTTTCTAAGATTTTTTTTTTTTTTTTTTTTTTTTTTTTTTTAATCTAGACTAAAAATATATAAATAAAATAAGTTAAATTTTGAATGTATAACTTATTTAACGGCTTTTTAAACGTTTGATTAGCTGATAACTTTTAATTAACTTTGCAATATTTATTTTTATCTTTTATTGTATAAACAGATCTGAATTATTCGTCTGCTATTTTTCATAATAGAAAATTTCAAAAAAAGAAAAATTTCATGACAACTAAATTATATTTTATTCTGAATTATCAAGCACCGTTTAGAAAAAGCTTTTTAAACTAATATATAAATTGATAGAACGTTAAATAAAAAATAAATTAATTAAAATTTTTATTTTATTATTTATTTATTTATATTTCTTGTAATTATTTACCATGTATGCGAAAAATTGCAGATTTTCTGTAGATTTTACTAAAACTTCTTAAAAATATTTTAAAAATATAATCGGCAGAATAACTTAAGTTATTTGGCCCACTTTTAGCCTATATATTTTTAAAATAATCTTAAGATTATATTCTGTAAATTTTCTTCGGAAATATGAAAAAAATCTGCAGAATATATAGGCTTAAGAAGTGGGCCAAATAACTTAAGATGTTCTGTAGATTTTTGTTAAAAAAAGATTAATTTAAGATTGTTTTTAGTGGGGTTATCTAAACTCACAGACGATCCCTATCCCAAAACAGCTTAATTTAGGGCGAAAAATGCACTAAAGTTCGTATACACCTTATATGGACCCATGAAAACCCCTACTGTAGGTGGAAAGTACTACTTTTTGACTTTCATAGACGACTTCAGTCGATTCACCGTCATATACTTATTGAGAAATAAGGATGAAGTTTTTTTTTAATTAAAATAATCATTGCGATGACATCAAATAAATTTGGGATAACTGTGCAGGAAAGCCGGTCCGGTAATCAAGGAGAATATATCGGGAAAAAATTAGATGAATATTTGAGAAAATTAGGTATAGATCACCAATTCGCAGTTCCCTATTTATCTCCCCTGAATGGCACTGCAGAACGTAAAAATCGTACTTTTTTTGAGATGGTACGTTGTTTATTAAAAGATGACAATTTACCAAATTCTTTCTGGGAGGAGGCAATTAATACCGCCGTTTACTAACAAAATATACTACCTCGTGTAAATAGACTCCTTGTGAATTATAGACGGGTCGAAAACCTGTTCTATCAAAGTTAAAACAATTCGGTGGTCGTGCCTATGCATATGTACAAAAGGTACACAAGGGAAAATTAAGTAATACGGCACGAGAAAGTATATTTGTAGGGTACGATAATAGAAGTAAAGGGTATAGAATCTTTAGGAATGGCAAAAACATAATTATAAATCGAACTGTAAAATTTGTAGAAAATGAAAAACAAGAGATACTTAATGATGAAATATAACAAAACAAAATAGTGAAAGACCTGATAATAATAATCCATCATCGAAACTGCAAATAATAGATTCAGAAATAGATGAAACCGATGATAGTAATATGTCAGAAAATTCACATAATATTTCGCGTAGATCACACAGATATAATAGGAGGGGGGGGGGTACCACCCAATAGATTTACATTCACAGTACACAATAAAATAATTGATGAGCCGAAATGCTGGGATGACATAATAAATAAGCAAAACCCTGTAAAAAAGGAAAACTGGATTAATACTACATTAGACGAAATATACTCAGTTAACCACAATGACACCTGGGAATTAGTAGAGATCTTGCCAGGGCCAAAGTAATAGGTTGCAAATGGGCATTCAAAACGAAATACAATAACCAGGAACAAGAAGAAAAATATAAAGCGAGGCTAATCGCCAAAGGTTTTTCTCTGAAAATATGGCATTGATTATGATGAAACATTTGCATGTGTTGCATCTCACAGTACTCTGAGAAGTTTCTTGGCAGTGTCTCTATATAAAAATTTAAACTTAAGACATTTTGACATAAAAACTGCTTTCTACATGGCGAATTACAAGAAGATGTTTATATGCAGCAACCCGAACTAAATGCAGCATTTCAACACAAAAACTGCATTTCGACATAAAAAGTGCTTTTCTACATGACGAATTGCAAGATGTTTATATGTAGCAACCCAAACAAGATGTTTATATGCTGCTTGAGATTACTCAAGGAGAATAAATCTTTGTAAATTAGTTTTCCTACTCACATCTATACAACCCCTGGCAAAAAGTATCCGATCACTGAAAGATGTGTCTAAGATACGTTACTATAAAAGGCTATTTTTCTAAAAATTTATTACATTTTTTAAAATAAAGTTTTTTATTACAAAAGTATCTTACTTTGTGACATGATAAAAAATAATACCATAAATTGCAATTAATTTTTACAATACAGAGGAAAATTAATATAAAGTATTCAAAGAAAAAAATGTCCGATCATCACATAACCGGGAAAAAAATATTCGATAAATTTCAATTTAAAACTTGGTTGGTCCTCCTTTTGCTCTAATAACTGCCTTTAAACGGCGGGGCATGGATTCAACAACCTTTTCACATAAATGTGATGGAATTTCCTTCCAGCTTTCCTTGATGGCTAGACGAAGTGCATTCATATTGGTCGGTCTTCTCTTTTCTATATTATTTTTCCAAACATTCCAAATATTTTCGATCGGATTAAGATCAGGACTATTTGCAGGCCAGTTCAGAGTCTTTATTGGAGAATTTCCGTTTTTATTTAAGAAATCCTTGACCCGTTTACCTCTATGGCAGGACGCATTATCATCTTGAAATAGGAAATCGGAGGAGTCACCAAACGCTTCCTCGATGCTAGGTATCAAATAATGCTCTAAAATGTTAACATATACTTCTGAATTGATTGTTTGCAACACTATACACAATTTACCAACTCCTTGAGATGTCATGCAACTCCACACCATAAATGAAGGCTGATATTTAGCTTTAGTTTTTAGGCAATCTTCTTTGAACTTTTCATCAGCTCTCCTCCACACAAAGATTCCAGGGTTATCCCCAGTTCCTAGACAAACACGAGATTCGTCACTGAAAATAACCTTCTTCCAATCATCAGAAGACCAGCATTTGTATTTCTTGCACCATTGAAGACGATTTTTCTTGTGTTTCTTAGTCATATATGGCTTGGTTTTGGCTTTGCAGAAGTGATATCCTTTATTATTTAAACGATTTCGCACTGTACGTGCACATACCTTTACTCCATACTTTGACCACTCGGCATTCAGTTGTTTAGACGTACACCTTCGCATAGATTTGGCAAGATCAACTAATTTCCTGTCTTGTCTACTTGATGTTACTCGTGGTCGACCGCTTCGAGGCAGATTTCTTACATCATTTCTTAAGCGATATTTCTTCCAAATTTCGCAAACAGTATTTTGAGCACATCCAAATGTCTTAGCAACCTTTCTTTGGGAAATTCCGCTTTTTAAGCGTTTAACAATCAAAAGTTTTACATCATTAGATAATTCTCTCTTTCGAGCCATACTTCAGCAGATGCGAAACTAACTTGTAACTTTCAAACTACAATTTGACCTTTTATACCGTCTTCTTCGAACTTGAACGCATGCGCCGAGTAAAAAAAAATTGCATATATCATTTAACTGTGTTGCTTTTGTTTGCGATCAAATACTTTTTTCTCCACACAATGATGATCGGAAATATTTTTCCTTTGTGATTCAACGTATTTTCTCGTGTAAACTCTTAACTGATATTGTAATTTCTATTACTATTTAATAGAATTTGACAAATTTAGTCATATTTCACAAAAGCATACTCATAGGTTTGAAAAAAGTTTGAATTTGTGAAAAAATAACCTTATGTTTTAACGTATCATAAGCACTGTTTTCGGTGATCGGATACTTTTTGCCAGGGGTTGTATTATTGAATGATGTATAACTACATTTTCATTTTTTTTCTGTTCATATGCAGGGTAATTTAAAACCCAATGTACAAATTTTAAAGGAGGGGGGGGGGGTAGAACACATCATAAGGACTGAAAATTGAATAGTAACTCATGGCCGAAAGCGTCATTTTAACTCTTTAAAAACTGGATGATTTTGGTTAATTTTTAATACTAAAAGTCGCATATGGGCGTGGCTTTTGTAAACTGCATTTTATCTAAACGTTATATTGTACATAATATTGATATATCACCTCTTTTTATGTGAACATTAACAGCTAAAAATATTTAGTTAAAAATGTAATATAAAGCCACGCCCATTTGTGTGTTTTACTGTTAAAAATTAACCAAAAACATGCAGTTCTTAAAGGGTTAAAATGGTGTTTGCGGTCACGGTTCTCATGCAATTGTTCATAATTATGATGCGTCCTACCTTCCTTAAAACTTTGTAGGTTGGGTTTTGAATCACCCTGTATGCAATGTTGATTCTGTTTTTCTAAAATGAGTTGAAATGTAACATTCCACTCATATGTACACGCGTATTTAAGACGCTAAATTAAAGTTTCTTTATTATTCTAAATGGTGCAGTATTTAAAAGGAGAAGGCGTCTTTAATAAGAGCTTTTAATAGAAGCAGGAATAATAAAACTAAAATGACCTGAAATATAAGGTAAGTGATACCTGTTTGTTACACTTACCAGAACTGTACAATTGTAACTTTATGAAAATAATTTATCTTAACTGCTCAGCACTAACTTCCGAGCTACCGAGAAAAAAGTCGTCATTATTGATATTTATATAACACAGATAACTAAGTTCTTTGCTATATTTTTATGCAAACAGAAGAAATACTTCCAAAAAATAAATAAGAATATTTTATCATTTAGTAATACCCTGATTTTTACTCCCCTTTAAAGTATTTAAATAATCCATGTATTATGGAAAGTTAAGACCATATACATGGGTACAGAAAATCATTTTTTTTATTACTTTCTCTTAAAATTAATGCTATAAAGAAAATTTTGTTTGATTCCTTCTTGAAATGAACTGCATTCTTTGTTGCATTGTTAAAAATCAATATATATTTGTAACCCTGCTGCTTTAAAAATATACTGGGCTGCGCTAAAACAATCTATTTCACGGTTCTTCTTTTTAAAATAAAGAAAAAGATGTAAAAAATAATTTTTGTAAAATTTATTTCTTCACTATATTTTAAGGTGTAATCAGGGAGGCAAAATATCTTGAATGGTGTACGGGATTATGTATGAGTAAGTTACAGTTGGAAAATGGTTCTAATCTATGCCAGCAGCAACATTTCTTTTTCTTTCTTTCTTTTAAAAAAATGAATAGCTAAGACCATTCACTATTTTATTTTTCTCTAATGTTTTAAAAACAAATGAAAATAATTTTATACTTATATTAAAAAAAAAAAAAAAATGGTTATTTGTTCCAGTAAATAATATGTTTTGAGAAATTTTGGACCATTATTTCTCTGTATTATTAGTTTTCGAGTTATGGAATAGGATTTTATTCAGAAATTTTTTATCGAATATCTTTTGAAACGAATTCTTTAAATTCAATGCTAACTTCAATCATTCTGTCAAAAAGTAAGTCAGAACAATGCATATTACTCCCATAAAAGCGACCATTTGTGCTGGACGAAATAAAGAAATACTTTATCGTTCTTCAACGTAAATCTGCAATATAATCTATGGTTTCTTTTAACTTAAATGCATAAGGGAGCAGAAATATATTGCAAGAATTTAGAAAAGGAGTATTTCGCTAAAAATCTGCAATAACTTTTCATATGTCATGTGAAATATGCCACTATATATATATGTGTGTGTGTGTGTGTATATAAGTGTGTGTAAGAGAGTTTTTGTGTGTTAAGTTTGCATGCATGTGTGTAAAAAATCGTTCTTCGAAACACCGAACATTTTTAAGATGTTCTCTTTAAGTTTATTTTAAATACTGTGTAATATAAAGAGAAATTATGAATTGATTTTTTTAATACTACATTATTTCATTAAACACACATTATATGATAGTATCTCATTATCTTTTTAAAATGATGAAACACAGTTTCAATGTATATAATTTTATCTTCGTATATTTAGTGATTCAAAAGATTAATTTCATTTTGGCATCGATAGGACGTATGTTAGATTAAAACTTTATAGATCTTTTCAAATTTTAGTAAAATTACCTTTAATAAGACAGATATTTAACTTATTATTTAAATATTTAACCCCCAAAGATGTAATAAATAAATAAATAAATAAATAGAGAAAAATATTTTTAAAAACTGTTATTTTGGACTAAATAATGTTTACAGAAATAATATTTGCTGTTCTCTCTCTTTCCCTCTCTTTTTTTTTTTTTTTTTTTTTTTATATTTTAGTTATTGTTTTAATTGTTTCATAAATAAATGAGTCCATCATGAGGTGACCAAGTTTGCAAACTTTCTAGAGAAGATTTTTGATTTGAAACTTGCTACCATCGAAAAACGTTGTGCACGCTACTTTTTTTATTTATTTTATTTTTAAAGGCATAATTTTAAATTTCCTGAGATCGCAATTGCCTACTTCCATGTCCATACAATTTCTGTAAAATATAGAATTGACACATTTTTCGAGCTACTTCCGTGCTCTAATGCTTGTAACTTCCTGGAAATGATAGTTAATATTAAATATTGGATCGTCTTTAAAGTTCGTGCCGATATGCCTTTGGTGACGTAAGGACAGGTCTGAATAGATCAGGATGACTGAAAACCAATGACATGCGTGAATATTCTAAAAGTCTATGATACGTTGAAAAGTCTATGATTTGGTTATGATACGTTTATTGTTGTCAGCTTTATACGCCTTTGAATATAGAAGCAAACAAAGTGCATTACAGGCATATATTGCTTTTCTTTTATCGGAAAGGCAAAAATGCCACACAAGTGGCAAACAAAATATGCGCTGTTTATGGAGAAAGTGCTGTATCTGAAAGAACTGTGCGGAAGTGGTTTGCTAGGTTTAAAGCTGGTGATTTCAACTTTGAAGATGAAAAACGCCTGGGTAGGCCCTCCAGCACAGATGAAGATCAGATTAAAACACTGATCAGAAATAACCTAGATTATACGCACTTGAATTAGCATAAACTTTAAAAATATCAAAAACCACTATTCACGAGCATTTCCTGAAATTTGGCTACATAATCATTTTAGACCCACAATTTAACGGAGAAAAATTTGATGAATCGTATTTCCATTTGCGATTCGCTCTATAAACGCAATGGAGAGACACCATTTCTGAAATAGTTAGCAACGAGGAATGAAAAATGGTTCGTTTATAATAATATTAAGCTTAAAAGGTCTTGGGGAACGCGGAATGAACCATTTTTAGCCGCCCCGAAAACCGGTCTTCATCCGAAGAATTTCATGCTCTTTGTCTGGTGGGATTAGAAAGAAATCCTGTATTATGAGCTTTTACCAAACAGCGAGACGATAAATTCAGAAAAGTATTGCTCTCAATTAGACGAGTTAAAGTCTGCAATTGAACTAAAACGTCCAGATATAATAAATTGTCGTGTTCCATCTGGGCAGTGTGCGACCTCATGTGTCTTTGACAATTCGATAAGCGTTGTTGGAACTCGGTTGGGATGTTTTACCTCATCCAGACCTCGAGCCCTCAGATTTTTATTTATTTCGATCGTTACAAAATTTTCTTAATAGAAAAAAACTTCAACTCTTTGGTCGAGATAAAAAATCATGTAGAAACGTTTTTCGCTAAAAATCCTGAGAGGTTCTAGAAGAGCAGAATTTTAAGTTACCTGGAAGATGGAGAAAGGTTGTAGAACAGAATGGCACCTATATAAATTCATATCAAAATTTAAATGTGTTGTCTTTCAAAATCGGCACTTATTACTGTAGTTCATTGCTACTTTAATAATGATTAAATACAAAATAAAATTTATGACTATGGGAAAAAAATTCAATTAACACTTTCCTGCACTATATAAAAAACTAATTAAGATTGTTTGAGGAATTTGCTTTTGAGGAAAAATAAATAAATGATAGAAAATATTCGATTTATATTTTTATTAGCACATTTACAATTATTTTAAATTTCTCTAAAAAAAATCTTCTCTGGTGAGACTATGCATTCATCAAGCTTTGGAGTGAGTTTCGCTTCCAATTTAAGGAGTAGCAGTCGACTACTACTTACATATATTGGATAATACGTGGCAAATGCATTAGCAACCTTATTCTGATTGTAAAGACATACTGAAATGAAATATTAGTATTAATGCACCATCTATACAAAATCTACTGCCTATATCAAACTATACTTTAATTGGATTGTCTCTTAAAAACGTATATTTTATTTGTTTTTCTTCCGAAATAAAAAAAATATATATATATGAATTCATATTTTGCCTAGTAGGAAAGTGTCACTGCTCAGGATATATACATATACATACATATACCGAGTGAGCCATAAGTCTGAGGATATTTTAAAAATTCATAAAACTTGAAGGAATTGAAAATTCAACGCAGTTTGCAAAAATGTTATTCTCATAAAGTTTAAAAAAAAAAAGCAAATTTTTTCGTCGACAGAGGGTTCTGTACGGATGCGTAATGCGAAATATGCAAATTAGAGTTCCATAAATTGCACGGATTTACTATTAACACATCTTATTTTTTTTTTTTTTTTTTGCCTCCTACATGTGCATACATGAAGTGTTATTTGCGATTCCGACTTGGATGATAAAATGTTATTGGTGAAGATGTTTTACCTCACGTAAGAACCGCCGACTGATGCTGTAGTTAGCGGTGTTGTATCTCGTTTGCAAGCTGTAATTTGTGGTTATGGCGGACACATAGAATAGGATATATGCCTGTAAATATATGCATGCAAATAAATATATTTTTTTATGGAAATGTGAGATTTACTCACTTATAGCGCCCTCTATCGACGCAAATTTAACTAATGTATTATTTTTATCAAAAAAAATCCCTCTTCACAAGAATAACTTTTTCGCAAACACCGTTGAATTCTACCAATTATGAATTTTTAAAATGTCTACACATTTATGGGACACCCGGTATATATATATATATTCGGGAATTCGTATTACTGTAGTTCATTCGGGAAATCGTATATATAATTTCGTGACAGGAGTGAAACATAAACAATAATAAGATAGAAATACATGCATATATATTTAAAATATATTTAATTAAAAATTCAAATTTAACCATTTTGTCCCAAATTCAGACCGCCATTGGCACATTTTTTCAGGCCACTACGCATATCAGTTATCCGCCTGGTATCGCATACCTATAGAAATGGTTTGCGGAGTTTCAGCCGTAAACGGTCCAGGAACAGCGAACGACATTGTTTTTCTACTGTCGATTGCAGGCATTCTACTGACTGCTCGTCAACAGAAGTGAACTTTTCCCGATAGTAATCCGATATTGTCGACTGCGGACCGTCTGTATTCTAAACTAGTGTTTATTCGAAAGTATCAAAATTCGGTAATACATTATGTGCTGCTATATGCATTGTCCTGTTACTGTGTGTATATTCTATTAATTTTTTAAACACGAGTTCGTTATTTTTTATCTTCCTGTATTCCGTATGGCTGAGTGAGCAGACATGCAGTCCCTTCCAAGTGTCCTTGCAAGCGTCCTAATCTCTTTAAAATTATTAGAGAAGGTTTGTAAAGGTAATAGGATCTGCAGGCAAAACTTTTATCTGTAAATTGCCTCGATAGCAGCAGACGTGTTATTTTCTTCGCAATAGGATTTGACGAGTTTTGCCCATACTGGTGAAACAGTGTCATTAGCACTTTTTTTATTGAGTGAAAAGTATATTTGCGTATTCATTATAGACAAAGGAAGTGGGAAATAAATTCATTTTTATACAAACATTGGAAAATATTCGTAGCACCTTTTTCATTGTTGTTGGCCAAAATATGAATTATCGTTTTTCTTCCAGGAATCAAAATCCCTAAGGAGATTATATGTCCAAAATAATGCTGTAATTTGGTGAAATTTACATTTCACCAAATTACAGCATTTTATATTAATAAAATAAAATATTTTTAATGTGCAAAGAGCAATAAAGCAATGTAAAGGAAAGGAAAAAGAACTAATATAAATTTAGAATACATATACTTTTCATCGAAGATCAAAATTTCATCGAGATTATCAAAAACGTGTATACTTTGGAGATTGGAAAATTGTATGGAGGAGATAGTTTGAGAAGTTTTGTTATAAACCGTTGCCCCTTATTATACCTATCTGTCTGTCTATCTATCTCTATATATATAAACATTTTCTCTCACTTGCAAATTTATTATAATTTTATAACATTTAATGTATATTTTATTAAATAGTTAGGAAAAAATTACTTTAAATTACTTTTATATATATTTTCAATGATTAAAGTGGAAGAAACGTAGCTTAAATTGCGAAAATCTTTGGATAGAGATAAATCTTTTCAATGTAGTTCGTGATCATGATAGCTATTAATATATATATATAGGTGTGTGTAATAGAATAGCTTAAAAACATAAGGTTTTAGAAGAATCATAAAGCGTTTAATACAGTAAATGTTATCTTGTGATATATGAAAAAATTGTCTCTGTGATTAAAAATCCGCCAAAGATTTATAAGATTTCATTATTGTAAAATTATAGTTTCATGATATATTAAAATTACACTTGTAACATTTACAGATACAGTATAATTTCATATTAAATAACTTTTTCATTAATCAGATTTTTCTAAATTCATTACAAAAGATACACTTAATGCCTTTGGGTGTTACCACAGTGTTAAAAAATTAAGTGCTCAAAAATAAGTAAACAAACATACTCATTTCAAAATGAGTAGTTTTGTTTCTAAAATAAAAGCATGCCTGTTTCATTTATGAAATAAAATATGTTTTCAAGTTGATAACTGTTAACTTCATAACTTACTATAAATATACTGTATTTAAACATGTTCTTTAATAGAATTTCTACATATTTAAACAGAAAGAGCTCGCAACCTAATTTTGTTATATCAAATCTTCAGAACTGTATTTCTTGGCGAATTTATTCTTGTTTGCGGAAGAATGCAACAATGAGAATGTATATTCTAGTTACTGGGATTCACGATGGTTGACTTCATTTCTGAGCTTGCCAATATTCTCAGTAATGAGAACATAGAATTTTCAAATTTAAGTGTTTGTTTCGGGGCTATTTTATGTGATATATGTGTATGTGACATATTCAAAATGGAAACAATATTACTTAATTTTGAGAAGAAAAAAAATTGTCAGTGCGAAGCGAGGAAACCACCTCTCTGTGGAAGCCTTAATCATAACAACAACATCTAGTGTATATATATATATAATTTTATCTAGTAAAATACAAAAACGGGTGAGGGGAGAAAGTTAATATATATATGTAAAATAATAAAATAGCTGGGATGTACTGCTGGTGTACAGTCGTGGATCCAAGTAAACAGACTTTATTTCTGGCACTTCTTTTTATTGAATATCCATAGATTATAAGGACTATAAAGGCAATGGACAGTTCAAAGCATCAAAATTTTTATGGCATATTTCCGGGCCTCGAATTAGAATCCCTCACAGGCACCAATGCCCCACTCAAGACCTAGTAAGACGCCCTAGTAAGATGCCATAGTAATGCATTAAACCCGCTTAATCTAAACCTCAATCATTTAAAAAAAGATGTTAATTTACAAATGTTTAATAGAACTGATTTACTTCACGCTATTTATAATAATATTGAGATGTTTCACGTAAAAAGTCTAAAATTTCTGTTTTTTTTTTTTTTTTTTTTTTCTTTTTTACATTACGAGAGAAAATTGCTGGGTTATAACAAGGAATTTTGATTTACCATGATAAATTCCTTACAAAGTATTTTCCGTAGCAATCCTATTTTTCTTATAAAGTACCTTAACCATTTATTGCTTGCTTAGTTTTTCGTCTTTCCTAAAATGAGGTAATAACGTAAATAGTTATCAAACTTAAGATTTTAAATGTAATGTATAATTTAATAATGTAATAAATTTATCATTTAATTAAAAAAAATACACGTTGAAATTTACTTTCATATATTTTCCAATTTTCTTACATATTATAATTATATTCTTCAAAATTATAAAATATATGTTCAAAAAGTCGACATTCCACAATGAAGTAGTACCTCAACTATGCTAGCTGATTTATAACAAACAAAAATTTAAATTTAACAATATACATTTTTAACGTTACATTGATGATATAATTATAACGTCTACAGTTAATCCAAATTTAAAAGATATAAAATTCAAGTATCTTCTTGAATTAAAATTAACGAAAAATTGTCTAATTCATAGATTCATAAACATTCTTGACTTAAAAATTATATTAACTCACTTTAAATCATGCTTACATATATCTATTTTTAGAATTATAATTCTTAATAACTTGCTTGGAAAAAAAAACTTTGTTTTCATCACAAAATAAAAATAAAAAATTTAATACAATTTTGTAGAATACAATACATTTTCTGGTGAAATACCATTAAAAATAAAGTTTAAATGATTTGACAATTTTAAATTTAGCGAATAAAAAAAAAAAAAAAAAAAAAAAGTAAATAAATAAATAACTTGCTTGTGGAAAATGACTATTACTTTCTTTTCTACTAGATAGATGATGATACGACACAGAACGTCAAATAGCTGCAGAAAAGCGAACGAATATTTTTGCTTTAGGACTCGGTATGTTCTTAGATTACTAGATTTTTCTTATATTTACTGTGTATTTTTAATGTTTGAATTCAAAAAAAAAAAAAAAAAAATCTGTAATTTAGCAATTATTAACATATTAAATTAATTTGAATTTATTCTTAAAATATTGAATCTTAAATAATAATTCTTGAAATTTTTATTTTCTTTAAATTATTAATATTCTATTCTTTTACTTTAATCTTTGTAATAATATCAGTTAGTCTCTTAAAATACATTTTAACGTTTGCTTGTAAGTATCACATGTTTGTTGACTGGTATTGTATTTATCTAGTCATTTCCATTTACGTAAATTTTTAAGTTTAATAATTCATTCTTTATCGTGAAATACGTCCTTTCTCTTTATATTTGACAACCTAATCAGATACTGATTGTAAATTTTTGCTAAAAGTCTTCACTATTATAGAAACAAAGTTACATTTTCTTCCTAACACTTATACGCACACCTGATGACATTATGGCTTATTTTTTCAGGGGGGGGGGGGGGTTCATAGTTTTAATTCTCCCACCGTACTATAGATACGAGAAACTTAGGAAATCTTGAAAATTTTCAACCTTGAATTGAGTTTTTTACACATTTTGCAGTGTGGGAAATCTGAAAATTATAAAATCGCTATGGTGTCCGTCTGTAGAACATTAATGTATTATACGTTAGCCTGCTCGTCTGTTAAATTCTTAGATTTTGTGCACGATATATCAAGAAAAAGTTATCGCAAAGAATTGGATTAGTTTTAAAATATCGCTAATGGCATTTCAAGAACCCTATTAATTTGCAACATTCTAATTTAAAAACTTCGTAAGTTATTTGAAATTTAAGATTTTCTTAATGTAGTAGAAAAGAGTAAAACGCTTAAACGGGCATTAAAAGAAGTATTTGTACTGTAACTATGTCAGACCAGATTTAAAATATCAGTTATGAGACTTGCATAAGCATAATTAACTATGAAAATTCATCTTTGAAAACTTCTTAAGTTATTTGATATTTAAGAATTTCTCAACACTGCAGTCTAGGACAAAATTTCGCATAAATGTCTATTTTGAATGATATTTCCATCATAAAGATTTCAGACCACTTTTAAAATATTATTTATGATACTGGTTTGAACATAATTGACAGATAATTATCTAATTTGAAATATTAATAAGTTATTCGTAATTTAAGATTTCCTTAACATAACAGAAACTAGCAGAATTTCATATAAACTTCCATTATGCTATTATTGCATTGGAAATAGTATGTAATTCCATGAACTAAAAAAAGATAGGAACCCGAATATAATTAATTAAAAATTAAATTAAGGTAGATGTATCGAACAAAACAGTGGTCTATTAAATGGATAGTCTATTAAATGATAGTCTATTAAATGGAGCATTTAAATCTGTCATCGTGTCAAGCAATCAGGCAAATTCACTTCACTTAACATGAACATAGTAGATATTTATGTGAACAAATGTATGATGGGATACTGAGCAGAGTCCAACTATGCCAGCTAAATTTCTTAATTATTGCATGAATTTTCACTATTTTACCATCTTTTAGTTAAATTAGGCATTTTCCAATATGTTATCTTCAGTTGTTATTGTTTTATTTTAAATCCTAAGTAACTTTAATCATGATATGTTTTTCAGTTTCTTTGTGTGGTCTTGTTCAAATTATATCTATCTGTCTATCTACCTATATCTATATATGTGTGTGTGTGTTAGCACATATATATTATTCAGCCAATCCATTTTTTTTTTTTAATCAAGACAATCCATTTTCTAGCGCATCACATGACTTGTAATTTGTCCCGATTGGCTTATTAACCCAGAAGAAATAAACTGCTGAGACTTTTATATTATTGGGTGTTTCTAACACATTTAATTAAGCTCTAATAACATAATTTTAATAATGATCTTGTTTTTCAGGAAGAAAAAATAATGTTTTATTAACGAGAATAAAAAGAATGAAGCTGAAATTATTGGAAAAATCGAGTTGAAATTTAAAACAGATATTAATAATGATAGAAATCCAATTAAAATAATAGACTAAATAGAGCGATAATTAGGGCTGTAATAGTTATGATTTAGAGGAAAGCAAAATACCCTAATTTAGGAAAAATAAGCTTAATTGGAGGTATACCCATCAGGCAATGCACTGCAAAAAATTTTGTGTAATATTACATAGCAACATTGAGTCAGCTTACCATGTAGAGAAATACCACAACCATGAAGAGAAATGTTACCAGGTGTTCTTGTGTAACTGTAGCATAACGTGTAACGTTACACAGTTACAGCTGGTAACATTTCTCTGCATAGTTGTGGCAAGTAGGCTGCCCCAATATTGTTGTGTAACGCAGAAAAATTTTTTTGCAGTGCGTGAAAGAGATTGGTGGGAAAGACAAAATCCAGCAAAGGCTGATAGGTAAATTTAAGCACTGTGATCAGTTTAAGGTAAGAAAAATGAAACATGAAACTATCAATGAAAAAAAAAAAAAACGAAGTGTCAGAAATTCACTATATTATTACTACTCTTTACAAACAAACCACACTGTAAAAAATACACAACATTATTGATGCAACTTACTTTCCCCAACTATATTGAGAAATGTTAACAGCTATAGCTGTGTAACAGAAGCATGTTACGCAATTACATCTGTGGCAAGTAAGCTGCCTCAATATTGAGGGTAATTTTCTTCTACTGGCCTTTTAAATTTACTACAACCAATTTACCATGGCCTGAAATGTAAACCGTGCAGTCATGAAGATGTTACGTTTAGTGCTTCTGCTTCCATGGACGTTGTTCCGCCATAATGTTCCAAACAGGGATATTTTAATTTGAATCATTAAATATGTACCTTTTTCCTTTCGAACCGAAGATTATTGCTTGTGATATTCCTATTTCTAAATGTTTCAGTGCCGGTTTCATTTTTATTGATTATAACGCCAATTGTGACTCAAGGAGTAATATTTTTAACTCAAAGTAGTGAGATTTTTTTTCTTCTCCGATGAGTCGAAATCTGAAATAGAAGTAAGGGATTAATATTTGTTATTTCGAAGTTGTCCCCGAATATCCTTAGAGATGACGGGGAATCACAAATTTCTGCATCATTCTTGAGCTTATTTCAAATAATTGAATAGAATCACTGTATTTAAGGCTTGGATAATTTTAGAGAAAGTAAGTTCCGAAATGAAATAAAAGAATTTATATGATACTTACCACAGTGGCTAGGAAAATGAAATAAATTTGTAAAACAAGTAGTTGATATAAAAAAAAATTTCTGGTTTCTAAAATTGATTAAAAAATAAATATGAAGTGTATGTTCTAGCAAAGAATAAACTGGGTTTCATACCTATTATTTATTTATTTTTAATTAATTACTTACTTTGCTATAAAGTTATAAGGGTGAGATGTAAATTCTTTTTCTAAATTAACTTTACTTTAAATTTGAATTTGCTTACATATTTTGTATTTTAACATAAGCGGTTGCAATACTGTACTAAAGTAAAATAAATAGATAAATAAAAACTACATAATTAGATTAAACACATTTTACAACAGATTAAAATTAAATAAAGTTATCTGACATGAACTAAAAGAAGATTAGGTGGTGTTCTTTATTGACTGCATTAAAAAGTACTTCTGTTGTCTTGTGTTCCTATTCAGCTAAATTTATAAACATTTTTAACTGAAAAAATGTGTTTGAATAAAGGAAATTAAAGCCTATGCATTTACAATTTACTAATTCTCTATCACTTCTATTTATTCCTTTAATTGTGTTTAGTCAAAGAAAAAAAATAATTAAAAAAAATATATAAGTGTTAAAATATATTTTAAAAAAACAGTCACAAAAAACGCAGACATTTTTCAGCTTACGTGGAATTTTCATACCGAAAATAAACGCTACTGTTTTCCTAGAGGATTACAGAGAAATTTTCAAAAAGAATTACGTGACGTTCAGTCTGTTAGATTCATGAGCTTTATATATTTTTCCAGGAAACAAAAAGAAATCTTTATCAATTAAAAAATAAATAAATAAAGTAAAATAAAATAAAAATAAAAATAAATAATGTTAAGAGCGACCACATGAATTATAAAATTTATAATTTATCAGATTATAAAATATATAATTGAATAAATTACAAATTAATAATTTAACAAATAGATATCTGAACAAAAATAAATAAAAATATAAAATGTGAACAATAATAAAAGATGCAATTTTCAATTTAACATTGTTCCCCTTTTTAGTAAAAGTGAGATTAGTTTAAACAGATTAAAAAAAAATATGTATGTTCAAACAAATTTTATATTTATAAAAATAGAGAAAACATAACATCTTTTACACGTAAAATATAATTCTTAAATAATAAAAAAAAAAATAGTTTCAATATTAATTTTTAAAAACCTTCCATTATTCTGTATACTTTTTACTGTCTAAAAACTTCATATTGTTATATGGCAATAAGACTTCGAATAATTTCCATGACCAAACATCTAATGTGAAATCTGGACTTATATATCTGTTAAAACATTTGCCAGTTGTATGGAAACGACAACATCCTCTAAATTGGTGTAAAAATTCCAATAAACTACTATGCAGAAACTCAGAAGGTTCACGTAGAATGTGAAAATATTTATCTTAGATATTTAAATACAATATTGCCTCTATTTTATTTACTTTCAATGTCCTACCACTTAATATTTCATCCCAGACAAGAACAATACCTATAGATATCAATAGCTTGGAATGTCAATTTTAAAGGAAGTCGTATTCTAAAAATTCTCGGCTCATAAGATATTGTTTTATCCATTTTTGTCACTGCGAAAAGAGAAGGAGACAAAACTTTCTAAAAACAAGGTTCAAACAATGCTTTATTTTTATTTTATTTTATTTTTAAAAGTTAAATCTTTTAGCAAAATGTAGGATAACAAAAACGAACTTAATTTTTATATGGTTTAAAGAAAACTATGATATTCACCATCAAAAATACTCAAAAGGTATTAATGAATATCTCAAAATTATTCTTTAAATATTTTCATTTCATGTTTACTATTATATATTTGGGTTTCATATGCGAGTCTGAATATTTTAGATTTAATTATATTTCTGAAGCAAAGTTTAAAGTTATTAGAGTCTACAATTATGTAAGTAAAATACATACGCAAAAATATTTTGCAAGTAGAATGCTTTTATTTATGGAGGCACAAAGTCTTAAGGTGAAGGGTAGATTGTATGAAATACATCCTTCTTTAATCAATGTATAAACAATATTTTAGGAAAATTTATTTCATATGTAGAAATATAGTAATGTGTAAAAATACGATTGCAAAGTCTGTCAAAAAGTAAATGTGATTGGTAAGGTATGATTGGTATTGAAGCTAATTTGTAACGCGTGTTTTTCAATATTATGCATGCTTATTTAAAAATGTAATTTGATAATTTTGTAAAAGCCAACATTATAATAGCTTTAAAAAGGAAGTCTTTTTTTAACACTTTCCAAAAAGGTTGAAAAATGGTAATGACTACGGTTTGTCTGTCTGTCCGCGCTCTAACTCCCGTAAATATTTATGGAATTTCTTGAAACTCATATATGTTATTCAAGCTCACTAGCACATGTTTCCTATTGAAAATGAAGTGAGTATCTACTGATTTGTGAATTATTACAAAGCATTTTGTTCTACGAGAGATATTTTTATAAACCCTGTTTTAATACCCTTACTGTACACAAATCTTACTGAAATTGAAATATGTTATACGATTTCACTATCGGATGTTTCCTATTTAAAATGGAGTAAATACCACCACTGGTTTGTGTACAGGGACACACGAAAGTATACCAAAGCATTGCGTTTTATGAGAGGTTTCTCTATAAACCAAAATTTAATAACTTTATTTTGCACAAAGCTTACTTAAATTGAAATATGTAATTCATATGCGCAAAAGAATGCTTTCTATAGAATATAGTATAATTAGTATTAGATTTACAGGGCCACACAAAAATATTCATTTACATTAAGAGCTATTGCTAAAACATTGCTAGACGTGCACTTTTGTTTACATTAAGTGTGAATAGGATTTCAATTTGTGCATCTGTCTGTCTGTTCGTCTGCCCGTCTGTTTGTCGACGCTCTAACTCCCGAAAATATTTATGGAATATCTTGAAACTGATATATGTTACACAAATTTACTACCGGATGTTCCCTATTGAAAATGGAGTGAATACCTCTGCTGGTTTGTATACAGGGACACCCAGAAGTATTTTAAAGCATTGTGTTCTATGGGAGGTATTTCTAAGCCACATTTTAATACCTTTTCTGTACACAAAACTTAGTGAAACAGAAACATGTTGTTCAAGTTCACTATCGGATATTTCTTATGTAAAATGTTTAAATACCACCACAAGTTTGTGTATAGGGACATTCGAAGGTATTTCTGAGCATTACGTTATGTGACAGGTATTTCTCGAAACCAAATTTTAATAACTTTACTTTGCACAAAGCGTAATGAAATTGAAATATTTTATTCATATGCACAAAATAATGCTTTCTATAGAATATAATAAAATTAGTATTAGATTTACAGGGCCACACGAAAATAATCAGTTACATCAAGAGCTATTAATAAAAATTTGCTGGAATTCTACTTTCGTTTACAATAAGCTTTTTTAACACTTTCTAATAATTTTTTAGTGTGAATATGATTAAAATTTGTGTATCTGTTTATCCGATTGTCTATTTTTCTATCTGTCTGTTTCCGCCTCCAGCGTCCGTAAATATTTTTCAGAATTTTTAAAAAATGTTATATGTTATTGAAGTTCACTATGGAATTATCCTTATTTAAAATGGCATTAATAGGTCCTGTACAAGTCGTTTGTTTACAGGGACAATCAAAAATATGCCAATATATCGCGTTTTAGGACAGAAAATTTTAAAAATCACGTTTAAATAAATTTCTACTGTAAAGATCATAAAGAAATTGACATGTATTGTTCATTTTCTGACATAATGTTTTGTATAGAATATGATATGATTAATCTTCAGATTTACAGTGAATTACTTTTTTGATTTACATATTTACTTAAGGGCTGTATTTATAACCTAACTGCTGCATTTTTTTTTTTTTTTTTTACTTTTTTGCGTTAAATCTTTTTAAAACTTACCAACAATATCTAACAGTGATTTTAAATTTAATTAGTCTATCTGTATACTTTTCAGTTGTTCTGTCTGTCTGTTGTGTTATAACGTAGGCAAAGAACATTGAAAATTATACGATACAACGAATACGTACAGTTGGAAGGTATTAATAATCAATACGTGCTGCATGATTTTTCGTTTTTGTTTTTAAATCTGGCTATTTAAAAAAATAATATTGTTAACTTTACATAAAGTAAATATTTTTCTTCTATCAGAGGAAACGTAGAGCTTATTGGGTTTATAATGATATAGGTTAGATTTTTCGGATGATGAGTTATTTCATTTCGCGTGAACATATTGGGAATAGCTGTAATTGACAGATGTTTTAAGTTGTAAAGAGATATCGATTAACTCTCTCTAGACAATGCAGCATATGAAGTGTATAGATTACATCAGTATCCTAGTTGCTATTAGATACGTGTCACCGTATAAAAAGAATTGATTTTTATGAGTGTAATTACATACAGAACAATGAATTTCAATTTAACTATAATTTAATGAATTAAAACGAGTTCGGTGGAAACTATTGAAACTTTTGCTCCATATGGAAATATGAAAACAAAAGAATAAATTTAATTTTCTATGAGAGAGACCTAAATTATATCGATGAATAGAATAAAAACCCAAAACATCAGTCATAAAAATTTTAAAAGAAAATTCTATGACTTGCATTATAAAACAGTTAATTAGTTGAGTTAGCTTTATTAATGGAACATTATATTTTCGCAAAAACAACATTTATTTTTCTTAAAATTTATCCATTTTTTCCTAGAAAAACAAATTTTAAAATGTAAACAGTGAGACGAGAAGGGATAATCACGGCAAACTGTCAGAAATGTTTTATACGTATCGAAAATCAGAAAATCCTGAAGCACTTATAGAAATTTTCAATTATATTGTAAAGTTCTCTTGGTAAAAGTAATTTTGCTATCTTGTTACATATCCACTATATGTGTTTATGGAAAACTTCATAAAAAAATGAACTATTGTAAAACACAATGAACTATTGTAAAACACAATGACCCAAAAAATATTTGGAATATAACCTAGGGCCCCAATCGATTCCCAGTGCCTAAAAAACAGCTTTAAATCATTTTCTGAAATGGTGTTTAAATTGTTCTAAAGAAATTTTTAGAAACAATGCTTACGAAGAAGAAATCTTGCATCGATAATACACCTATGCAACTAATTTGTAAGAATAGATGTGTTTCAGATGGTATTTTAAGGAAGAGGAGCATGGATTTTATAAATGAAATTAAATCATTTCAAAGTTATTTTTGTGATAAGGTTTTATACTAAATATCATATACATTCACGGGATGTCTAATTATATTTGTAGAAAATCGTCAGAAACATATTTAATGTTTGATTAAGCATGTGGTAATTGACTACAATCCTGTTTTATGAAAATCTTCGAAAATCTTCAAAAATCTTTATTTAAGCTGAATGATAACGCTGACGTATTAAGTAACTTTTACTTACTTTGTGAGGTACAGCAAAGTTAGCGTAATGCTACAAACAAAGTTCGCACTTTATGAACAACACGTGAATGTGAAGAGTTTAGGATTCAGTTGATGAATGGAGTTAGTTCCCAGGATGAACGAAATTGTAATGTGTTAATATTTTGGAAAGTTAATTGTATAAAAAGAGAAGGAAGATTGATTTTGGAAGGGAGTTAGAGGTTAGCTGTTAGCGGCTAGAGGTTAGTAGGTAGCTGCTTGGAAGGAAGTTAATTGTTAGCTGCTATAGTAGGAGATAGTAAGTCGAGTAGTATAGCGGGTAAGGGAATCCTCCCGCTATCGAAAGATTACTAAGTCGTGAGAGTTAATGAATTTAAATGAAGTAGTTGAGATCATTTGTGGTTAATTAAGTAAAGTTAAAAGTATTTATGAAATCTGCCCTTTAAGTTTATAAAAGTATTAAATGTAACTATAGTCCAACGCCCACCTTTTCATTTAAGCTCAAAATAAAAGCTCTATATTTTTTTTTATAAATCTGACTTTGTCATTACTTCATAATTCAAGTCTCGTGCTCATTTCATTAAGTAAATTAGGCTAAAATCCAAAGTTGAAGGATCATGACGACCGTTCGTTCGTCACAGTGGCGCCCAAATCAGTTCGACACCCGCCCCGAGCCAGTATTCTGTGATGGCACTACTAGTGTGCTTCAATTTTTTGAGAAGCTGGAATATTTTTTTAACTTTTATAAAATTGAGATTGCCGACAAATATGGTTGGTTAAAGTTTTCCTTAAAAGATGAACCACGACTGTGGCGTAATTTAATCGCCTGCCATTCACTTGGCCCACATCCAACCTATGACGATTTAAAAAGTAGAGTTATTAGTCTCTTTGCCACTCGGTATGATAGATTAAGATTGGAGCATGACCGTTCCACCCCACCCCCCTCAAGAACGTCAATGGGAAGTGGTAATAAAGGCAGTAGAAAAACCACAACAAGTTATTGAGTCATAGGAAGCAAGCTCGAGTACATTAAATCAACCTAAAACTGGCGATGAAACCGTTATTTCTAGTGGCAAAAGCCAAACGCAAGTTAATGCAAACGAGCAAACTTCGCTTTCAAACAGCGATACAGATGAATGTAAGTTTGTTTTTCAGCCTTTGGATACGGATAAAAAATCCGACAAATTATCTAATATTGCGACGGGGGTTGTGAAAGAAAATCCAATTAAAATTAATGTGGCGGCTAAAACCGTTAAACTGAGCGAAAGTGACAAATTATTAAATATTGCGGCTAATCCTTCCGCCAATACTTCCAATTTAGGCTTTGAAACTGTTGAGTCGGCAAACTTTTCTAGTGGTTTAATGCATCTCCTGATAATTTACATTTAAAAACAGTCAAGCCGACCGATTCTTTTATGTTCACAGAAACTGTAGTAAAACAAAGTGAAAAGTTTAACCACTGTGCTTCTAAATATCTCGTAACTACTTTTAAAGAAAATCTAGTAGTTAATGTAAATGAAAGTAATACATTTAAAAATGCAGTGTTAACTAACACTAGTTCTGCACATCCAGTACATAAATTCAATGATAAAGTCGTAAATCGAACGGAAAAGTCAGATAACTTGGTCGCTAGTTTAAATGACACGCCGCCTAAAATAAAAGAAAATGTGGTACTTTCCACTAGTGAAGTAAAAGGTCTTAAAGCTTGTAAGCCCTCCAGGACCTCCAAATGTGTGAGTAGAGAGCATGTTGCATCTCCGGGAACTATGAACAGTGACAAGGTGACGGGCTCGAAACCCCCTCAACACAAGGATCAGATTCTAGATTTAAAACATCCTCCGGAGAGTGACCAGGCGCCAGGTTCGAAGTCTCCTCAGGACAGCAACCCTGCAACGTCTGACCTGAATCTGCAAGCCACCAGCACTGAAATCTCTATAGCAACTCTACAGACCAGTCTGACCCGCATCTCTTGTTTCGCTGATATAAAGGAATCTATATGTCAGGTGCTATGGTTTATTATTTTTTCCGTTATAAACTGTATTTCTAGCAGAGCAGTTAAGAAATCTACGACATGTAGTAAAGCCTTTTGGACTTTCAACTATCATCAGAAAGACATGAACTTTCTAAAATTCCAAAATTCAAAATTTAAACTTTTAGCATGAACTTTCAACCCCCGAAATTTCATGTATTGTTTACATGTCATAAATTTTTTCTGTTATATAATATATTAATGTATGTACTTTAACGTTTTTTTTATTCATAGCCATCACCAGCAGTGATTAGTACGATGAATTTTTCCTTACCTTTTTGTATATAAAATTTCCCCCCTCTAGTTTTTTACATGATCTACATGTATGTACTCTAATGTTTTTTTTATTCACAGCCATCAACGGCAGTTTTGAAAAACTTTTTGAACATTTTTATAAATATATTCCTCATCTATGTTTTTGCTAAATGTCTTATAAATTGTATAAAATGAATATTTCTTATTGTAGACTTTTGTATGCTACTAAAAGTCAATGTATGTATATATTAGTATGGGGTTAAAAAGAAATTTTTTTTTAGCTATTTTGCATGTAAATTCGTGTGTAACGACTAACTTTAATAAACTAACAATTTAGTTTTTTCCGTATGCAAATAGCTAGGTGGGAATATTGCTTATCTATAAAATTAATGTCATTTATCTATATACAAGTTGTAGTTCACATCTATTTTTGATTTATACTAAAAAAAAGTTTTAATTGTAGATATGCTATGATATTCTGATGTCCAGCCGTTCATCTCAAAATCCACCTGCTGATTTCGTCCATTGTTACTTTTGAAAGGCAGAAGGAGGTATTTCTGGAACTGTGCCAGCTAGTTTTCTTTTCTGAAGTAGAAAATGCTTTCTTGGACGCATGCCAGCAACGGATCTCTTTCAAGATACATCTGATAGTAAATAACTGGAAATTTTTGATAAACTCTTCAGTGACTGACATTTCAAGTTTTAATAATATTATTTTTATGTTACAAGTCTTAAAAATCAAGTCAAGTACTTAATGTTACAAGGTGCTAAAGTCAAGTACTTAATGTTACAAGTTTAAAAATTAAGTTTTCCTTTCCATTTTTTTTTTAAGGAAAGATGTGCTGTAAGCCCTATTGTAATACGTTGGACTATATATATTTAACTAATTGTGAGCACAAAGGGTTTTCCGTCGTAAACCATCTTAGGCTGAGTGAGCTTAAAATTCTTATAATTTTTCCTAAGTGGACTGTTTTTCAGCTCGGTGCTCTTAATATTTTTTTTCCTTATTAGATTTTAAAAGCAAGTAGTTATTGTTGGGCAGTTTAAGCTTTCCCCCCTCTTTTCTAAGGTATTATGGAGTTTTATGTAAGTTTTCCCCCCTCTTTTTCTAAAGTCTTATGCAGTTTAATTTTAAGCAGTAAGTAACTGCGACTATTTTTCAGTAGTATAGTAATACATTAAAATTTTCACGGGTAAAAACCCGTTGTGGATTTTTACGTGAATTTTTTTTTCTTTTGGGGAGGAACTGTGAGGTATAGCAAAGTTAGCGTAATGCTACAAACGAAGTTCGCACTTTATGAACAACATGTGAATGTGAAGAATTTAGGATTCAGTTGATGAATGGAGTTAGTTCCCAGGATGAACGAAATTGTAATATGTTAATATTTTGGAAAGTGAATTGTATAAAAGGAGAAGAAAGATTGTTTTTGGAAGGGAGTTAGAGGTTAGCTGTTAGCGGCTAGAGGTTAGTAGGTAGCTGCTTGGAAGGAAGTTAGTTGTTAGCGACTATAGTAGGAGATAGTAAGTCGAGTAGTATAGCGGGTAAGGGAATCCTCCCGCTATCGAAAGATTACTAAGTCGTGAGAGTTAATGAATTTAAATGAAGTAGTTGAGATCATTTGTGGTTAATTAAGTAAAGTTAAAAGTATTTATGAAGGCTGCCCTTTAAGTTTATAAAAGTATTAAATGTAACTGTAGTCCAACGCCCACCTTTTCATTTAAGCTCAAAATATAAGCTCTATATTTATTTTATAAATCTGACTTTGTCATTACTTCATAATTCAAGTCTCGTGCTCACTTCATTAAGTAAATTAAGCTAAAATCCTAAGTTAAAGGATCTTGACGACCGTTCGTTCGCCACAACTTCAATGTAAAAATTTTCGTTTTAGGTCTCTATCGCACAAAAAATTTGACAATATAAAAAAAAAAAAAAGATTTTTTTTTTTGAATTTGATAAGGAAAAAAAATATGGTTCTGTTTTGAATATCATATTTGTTTTCTCTTGCTACATAGTTTCAAAAAATTAAAGTACAGTAGATAAGTAAAGCTATTTATCGTACCCACTCTGAGTAATCTCTTTTAAGTTTTACCATGCTAAAAGAAATAAAATAACACCTGTTTACGAAAGATTACGTCTAAAATTGTTCTGGTGTTGCTCGATCTTAAAAAATTACTTAGTTCAATATTTTAAGTTCCATTTTTAATAAAGAACCATTATGTATTTTGTATGGTTCAGTGTGCTCAATGTTATACATATCTATTCGTAACTTTTTTCAAGGTCAGCTCACCGGTAATTAATAATTTATGTTTCCTTCTGGGGTTTTCAAGAACATTGTAAAACATTTATTTAATTTGCTTCAACATTCATATTTACATACAAGAATGTCATATTTGCCAACATTTTGAAATTTTAAATCAGATTTATCGCCACTATTTTTTAATAGAAATCTATTATATTATTTTTCTACGTTTAAGTTAAAGTTAGAATTGTCATAGAACATTTCTGGTATAAAGTCTCCCACTGAAATTGGGTTGGTTTGTTGTTTGGGATTAAGGCCGATTGACTGCTCTAGGGTTCTAGGCCTGAGGGATAGTACCCTCCGTGGGGGTCTTTCTAAGAGGTCCTAGCGCGTGTTTACGCAAGTTTCGGAGAAAACCACGTAAAAATCCGAACGGATTGGCCGACAAGCGTGATCTTGGATTGAACCCGACACTTCACGTCAAACAGCTTTTAGTGCAGAACCTCTCAGCCGCTGGTGGGTTAGCTGAAATTGTTAAACTTGGCAACTATGATGTATGCAATTATTCTTAAATAAATCTTCTTTTATTGAAATTTCCATGCTTCTAAATGCGTTGCAATATTTACGGTATTTTTAAATATGAATACATTCATTGAAGTTTTAAAAATTTTCCATTGTCTTTTGTTTATATTCTTTTACTATTTGCGATAGGCTAATAGTAATACCACGAATAATCACTTGAATACATGTAAGAATATGGTGGTTAAAATGTTCCGAAAAATGTGTTGGTTTGAAAATGTAAACATATAACAAAATATGTCCTAAATCCTATTGTAGAAAGAAGATATTGTATAAGTTAGGTAATTCGAATAATAAGATACTTTAAAAAATTGCTTCGGTTCTAAATGTATATAGAGGGATGAATATTTACTGACCAACAGCAATAAAAAACTAAATAACATTAATCTAAATTAAAATAATAAATAGCTAAAATAGTTAAGATTATGAAAAACTATATTTTTTAATTTATATTTATGTTGCGTGCTAAATACTTAATTCATTGTCCTCATTCTTACAATAAATCGGCGTTTTCGATCATAGCTTTACAAAATGAACACCTATTTAATAGAATTCCGTAACAAAGCTCTACGTCGTTGTATCATCCTATTTGAACCAGAGTCTCTGCAGCATAAGCAACATATGAACAACATGACTTTGTGTCATACACCTGTGTAAAAAAGAGTTATTTTCTATATTTTCATCCTGAATATGAGATACTACAAACAAATGTTAATAAGAAATACTAATTTTTATATTCTCTTTACGTCAAAAATGTAGAAGAATATTTGTTAAAATTTTTGATTTCGTGGATTATATACAAGTAAATATTGTCGATTTTTCTTTTTTTGCCTCTGTCGAGAAAAACATATTTGTTCAAAATTGCACCTTTCTTCTTCACACTTTTACGCTACTAAAACCTTGAGCCGTATGTGTTTAAGTGCAATAAAGAGGTTCATTGCACTCCTTAGGGTAAGTCTAGTGGACTCCTTTCCTAACTTTCCCGCACCAACACATCACGTAGTGGATGTTCCAACTGACTCTTGACTGAATGGGACTGAATGATATGTTTTATGTGCATATCAGTAAAATAAACTAAGCACTAGCACCTGGTAGCAACATTATAGGTTTCTGGTAAGCCTAGGCGTTCATATCGGTGGGGAACCTCACCTCGCCTGTGGGGGGTTGTGGTGGCAGCGATTCTGAATTGAAGATGTACGGTGACTGTTAGCAAAACAGTAGTGGGAATTCGCCCCATTCGCATTTCCAGAAAGCCTATATTTAGATAACCTATAAAAAACTGAATTTCTATATGTAAAGAGTTTGGTATTTCTGTTAGATTGCTGAAGTACTAGATGTTAAGCACATTATATTTTAAAATTTTATTAAAAATCCAAGACAGATGCAGAAAGTTAATGAAGACTGGTAGGCCGCAAAAGCCAATTTTGGGGGGAAAAATAAATTTTCTTGCGAAATTACAAAGAAATATGGAAGTATTGCAAAGTCTAGAGTTAAAGCAGGACTTACTCATGTGTCTAGGCAACAATGACGCAAAGAGTATGCAGCTACATAACGAGGGTTCAATAATTCGTATTCAGGAAGCAGAAGCATAACACAAAGTGGAAATAAATACGCATTGATAACAATTTGTCTTAAACAAAGAAACAAGTGGCGTGGAATAGACTCTGGAATGGACCTCTGTGGCATTTTCACGCTAAAAAAACTGAAACGGTCCGGACCGTTACCAAAACTACAGACATTTTTGGAAGAATTCAGAAAAAAATATGAGTAGAAGGCAGAAGCATTCAAATTTCCTTCAAGTGCTTAATTCGTAACTGGTTTTCATCGATTCAACATCGAAGAAAAGAGTCCTCCTTAAAAAAGATGAAGAATACATTCACATCGCCAATAGGGTCAAAAACTGACTCGTTGCAAATAGTACGCGAGATTTTCCATGACTAGATAAAAACTCTGGTATAAATATAGTGCAAAACATTTGAAGATAACTTATTGATCTGGTTAATAGCATATACATATACTTAGTAAAGTATAAAAACTGTCCTTCTGTGTTTCGTATTTGTAAAAGACTGAGAGATAATAAGCAACAAATAATATTGATGATTATAAAAAAACAAATTTTATTCTTACTTATAATACAATTCTTTTTTTTTATTAGATCAAAAAATAAAAATAAATACATCACATATTTCTTGAATATTTATAATTATATAAGTTTCCATTAATTTTATCCATACTTTTTACTTCAGTAATGGATTCTTGGTTAAATTGTATTTTTTAATCGTTCTCATTTATTCATATCATGATGGGAAACATGAGTTTACATCTCGTAAATAGTCCATTTCATCTGTGCATTATTATAATAACATTTAATACTGCCAAAAGGTAACTTTTGTTTTTTTTTAACTTAAAAACAGAATTAATCTTTCTGATTCAGTCAAAATTTTGAAACATTTAAAATGCGTAAAGCTATTGACTAAAATAAAATCTTAAGTCATATTGCGCATGTTTTGTAATAATATATTTAAATTATTGTGGAAAAAATCTAGATATTCGTTTCTTTGTCTCATGCAGCAAATTTTCCGCTTTGAATACATATGTATATTTTAAAGCATGCATTATACTTTATACTTTTGACTTATACTGTAAATACTTAAAATAAAATCTTTTTGTAAAAAAATAGAACCGACTCCAAAAAGCAACTACTATTCAAAAAAAGAAAAAAAAATTGTATGAAATGAAACTAAATTGCGCCTTAAAGTATAAAATAATTTCCTTCGCCAAACAACCTATAACACTACAATTAATCATAACTTTTGAAGGCGGCGCAAAATTAAATAAAATTTTATTAGTTTTTAAAGGTTTGTTTTTAGATCGGTAGCAAAAAAAGCTGTCGTCTCGAATGATTCATTTTTATGTTTCCTTTATTATTTTATCACTGTATTACAATTGGTCCATTGGTAGCATCTACACAGAACAGTGAACATTCTTCACAATGCGGTATGTACGCTTCTACGAAGTTAGAGTTTCCTTTGCAAATTTGGTATAACTTTGATAACTATCATCCTTGGTGGCTTTTGGATTTGGCGACCAATACCTAATGCAAAAATATACACGCAAGATGTATATTTTCATAATATATTTTGGACGAAGTATTGTTTCATATTCTTGATTACTCTCTTAATATACATTATCAAATTAATAATGATATCCCAAAGAAATTAAATATGTTTGCCAGATAATTTTGCGATTTTTCTTTCACTAAGGACGTCAGATACCAGCATCTTCGCCAACTTTTGCTGCTTACGAAATCTTATTATTATTATTATTTTTTTTAATCAAAATAGTTTTCGGCTGCGTTTTGCAGGTGACAATGTGAGATGCGTATTTTGAAAAGGATTTGATTTTTGTATTGAATAAAGGTATCAATTTTTATTTAATTTTGCGCCGACTTCAAAAGTTATGATTAATTGTAGTGTTATAGGTTGTTTGGCAAAGGAAATTATTTTATACTTTAAGGCGCAATTTAGTTTCATTTCATACAATTTTTTTTTCTTTTTTTGAATAGTAGTTGCTTTTTGGAGTCGGTTCTATTTTTTTACAAAAAGATTTTATTTTTCTCTTTTCAGTGAAAATTTATTCATATAGCAGAACATCAAAAGACGTTCGACGGCGGTTTCTTTAATCACAACTTCCAAGAAATGTGACATAACTCAAAAAATAGTTTATGTCACTGAAAAATACATGAAATGCACCAAATGTGAAGAAAAAAGTTACATCTCCATCTAGAGAGTTATCCACTCGAGAGACAGGGTTGCCAGTTTTATTCTAGTCAAGTTATTTTTAAGTTGATTTTTCTCAAATGCTGCATTTTTAAGTTGTGTCACTTTTCTTGCCTTTATCGGATATGAGCAAAAAACTATCTAATGAATGAACATACGTTAAGTTAAAAAGTCTTTAGAAATGTAAAGAACGGATACGATGTATTCGTAACCAAAAATTCTGTTAGGCATATATATTGAACTTTACAGTGAATACGTGTCACTCGCTGCGCTGAAAATTGCGCAGCGTAAAGTTCAAACAAAGAGCAAAATATGCATTGCAGCTAACGGACAGAAGTTTCAACATCAATACTTAAATACTGCTTTTACCAGTGTAGCTGCATGCGTTCAGCAATTAAAGAGAGAACAGACTTTTGTGAGTATCCTGTAATTTGTTTATATCTTAATGAAATCCTAATGAAGCCTATTTCAGGCCAAGAACATTACGACAACAAAAAAAGTATTACAATTAAATCATCTCTTAAGAAGTTATAAGCTAACAAATTTCAACAACAACAACAACAATGAGAAACATGGTTTGTATAGAGAACCTTTTCCTTTATGAAGTCCGATTAAAACGTCTACGCGTTAATCAATGTGACCGCTTACAATAACCATACTTTGAATTTTACATAGCATAAAAGTCACCCGCTACGCTGCAACATAGGCAATGACTTTCAAGTGTGCACAAAATAGGAGATTGCGAACAAACAAATGCACGTTTTAAGAGTTCTGTTTTTAGCATTAACGTCTAAACTATCTTTTCGTACTAAATCGATGATACTCTGCAATTTTATAATTCACTTTTTTCCCCTGTCTTCAGCTGTTTCCGAGATAGGAACGCTAACTCCACCGTTTCCCACCAGGTGGCACTCTACGCCGTTTAATCGCGCAGCACATATCCACTTTACTATGCCTACATACCACTTTTATGACTATAGCCGCAGCTGTTCAGCAGTTAAAACAGTCTGGACTGACTGTTTTGGGCACCCTGTATTTTCTTTTGATCGTAAAGATATTGCAATGGGACCTATTTCAGACCAAGACCTTTACAAAAAAACAAAAAGCACCAAAATCGGATTATCTGTTCAGAAGTTATGAGCTAACAAACAAAAACAAAAAAAAAAAAAAAAAAAACATACGGTTTGAATTGAGAACTTCCTCCTTTTTGAAGTCGGTTAATTAGAGCATCTCTTACGAAGTTATAAGCTTACAAACACCAACAACAACGCATTGCTCGAATTAAGAACACCCTCTTTTCTGAAGTTGGTTGAAAACGACTTTGAGCTAATCGATGTGACCGCTTACAGTAACAGTACTTTGAACCACAGAGTATACGTGTCATCCGCTACGCTGCAAAGTGTGCAACGTAGTTCAAGTGTGCACAGTGTAGGAAATTGTGAAGAAACAACTTCACGTTTTAAGCGTTCTATTTTTAACAATAATGTCTAAAAACTGTCTTTTCGTAGTAAATCGATGATGCTCTACAACTTCGTAATTAACTTTTCTCCCATCTTGAACCGTTTTGAGATAGGAGCGCTGATTCCGCTGTTTTTTAACCAGATGGCGTTTTATTTTCTTTAGATTGTAAAGATATTACAATGGGACCTACTTCAGACCAAGATCTTTACAACAAAACAAAAAGTATCAAGTAACCGTATTTTGAACTATATAACCTATGTCTCACCAGCTACGCTACAACGTGTGCAATGTAGCTCAAGTGTGCATAGTGTAAGAAATTGCGAACAAACAAATGCACGTTTTTAGCATTGTATTTTTAGCACCAATGTCTAAACTATCTTTTCGTACTAAATCGATGATGCCCTGCAATTTTATAATTTCCTTTTTCCCCCTGTCTTGAACCGTTTCCGAGATAGGAACGCTAGCATGAATGTCTAAACTATCTTTTTCTACTAAATCGGTGATACTTTTAAACTTTGTAATTCACTTTTTCTCTAGAACCGTTTTCGAGATAGTAACACTAACTCCGTCTATTTTCCACCAGGTGGCGCTGCAATCGGTTTAACCTTGTACTGCATGGCCACTTTGCTATACTTACATACCATTTTTAACACTATAGCTGCAGCCGTTTAGCAGTTAAAAGAGTTGGGACTGATTTTTTTGGGCACCCTGTATTTTCTTTAGATTGTAAAGATATTACAATGGGACCTATTTCAGACCAAGACCTTTTCAACAAAATAAAAAGTGTCAAAATCGGAGCATCCGTTCAGAAGTTATGAGCTAACAAACATAAAAAAAACATATGGTTTGAATTGAGAACCTTACTTCTTTTTTGAAGTCGGTTAAAAAACCGCAACATTTTTTAAAGTTGTTTTGTTTAACATATCAAAAACTAACTAAGTTAAAGAGAATAAATAAACATCAGTCTAAATGTGCTCAAACTATTAAAATTTAGTACTCTGGAAGGCAATTTTTGCCATACTTATGATTTTTCTAAAAAATATTCCTAATCTCTAATAAAGGACATTAAATGATATCTGTAATTTATAATTGGTATGTAATGATATCTGTAATTTATAATTTATTAATTAATTAGAGTATTGCAGCTTTAGTTGCTTTTCTAAAAGTTTCAGTTAACTATGTTGTAATGGTTAAATTATGTTTTACGTTTGAACTTCTAAAAATGATAATGAATAAAAAAGATTTATCATGCGATTACGGAAGAAGTAAAAAGAAAGAAAGAGAGAAAACTTAAGGAAAATTATATTCTAGTGTATGATATTTTAACAAATAATTTCTTTTTCATCGCATAAAGTATAAATTGTTTCCAGACTATTTACTTTTGACATTATGAGTAAGAAATACAGACATTATACAATAAAAACGCCTAACAAATCTCTCATATATATTTTAGAGTAAAATGTATTTTATAGGATGAGATAAAATATAAATTTGTACTTATAGCATACATGTTTTTATAACTTCAAAGCATTTTCCAGCCCAACGACATCAAAACATGCCGCATTAAAAAAAAAAATAATAATAATAAATAAAAATAATAATAAAAAAAAGTAAATAATAATAATAAAAAATATATCTCAGCGAAAAATATTTTATTTGAGGCGGAAAAAAAGATGATATGTTGAGGATTTATTTCGAAGTACGTTAGGATTGAAACAGATCTGAAAATGCCAAAGATTTGTGTATTACGAAGCTTTATTTGGCTTTAAATATTTTGCAAAGAGATGGGAGATATGAAAAGGAAATCTCAGAGGATTTATGTCACTGAAGTTACCGGCAGTCTGCATGTGTTATCCGTTTATTTTAAAAGAAGATTTCAGTACTGAAAAAAGGCTCATAAAGAGAAAATAATTTCAGACTATTTAAAAGTTTAAAGGAAACTGGAAAAGAATAAATAAAACTGTACGAAGATTCGCACTGAAGCGTAAATATTAAATAGGAGTATTTAAAAAGGAAATTTTAATTTTACGAAATTCGTGAGTCTTACGATAATCGTATGTGGTTATAAAAACGATTAAATTTTTATGATAATACTAATGAATGGATCATTTTTTTTTAATTTTATGCAACATTTTATGGATTTAACAAGAAATTTCTTAGTTTTAATGTTATAAAAATGTTTAGAATTTAGGATATATATATATATATCAGGAGCAAACATTTAAACCGTGTTTTCTCTAAAAATCAAAAAATTGAGGTAGTGATTTTTCTTTGAACTTAACATAAAAATAGTATGTCTACCTATCTTCCTAGATATGTCAACATATTTTCCTGGTATCCAGTAATACATCTAAACAAATGATAATTAATTTTTAAGCTAAGTTATTTTTTAATTTATTAGTTTTTTTGTTGTCTGAAAAATTGTATCCGAAGTAGAAAACACGGTTAGAATGTCTGCTCCTCATATCAAGAGACTCGGTAGAGTCTCAAGTGACGCAAGCGGAAAAACAAACGAACGCCACGACACTCAGCGGTAATGGAAAAACGAATGAAAACTGCGACACGTATATATACAGCTAGTTTGAGATCAAAGAAACCGCTGAAAGCCGACACTTAATATCTCAGGAAATATGGGATTTTTTTTTCTGATATTTTCAAAATAGTCTTTTACCTTCTGTCTGATCCTACCCGGAAATCGCTACATTTCTGCGTGCAATATATTTTGAGATATGAATTGGCTTATTTAAGTTGTAAATGGGCGGTCTATAGGGTAGTTAAATTTTTCTCGAATATGGCTCGAGCGAATGTTGTTTAATTGATATATGATATTAATCGCTTTTATCTGATGTGCCTGACATCTCCCTTTTCCCTCGGAAAACTCTTGTTTTTTTTATAACTCAGTTTGAAAATCGAACTATTTTTTACTCCGCGATACACAGATTTCTTCTGGCAATTCTCAGAATTCTCAATAGGTGTTATTTGGTTTTGCATGGCTAGTGGTTGGTTGGTTCAATATGAATGCAGTCAATAAAAAAATTAGATTTTGTTTTTTAATGCAAGAAAGAAACTTCATTGTTTGTTTTAAATATTTATTGTATATATACGAAATAAAATTTCACTTAAATACATTTTATTTATTTATTTATTTATTTATTTATTTATTTTTGTTATAAAGGAAATATTTAAGATTTTAAAATTTCGCATTTCGTGAAAAAACTATTTCGATAATATTTTAAATAAGAAAGTATTTTGTAATTATAAGTATTTTATTTCATAATTATTGATGATAAATTATAGTTTTTTAAACAGAAAATATTTCACATTTTTCTTGGCTTTTAGTGTGACGTAAAACGCACCCACATCCATCCATGAAAAATTAGCTCTTGGCTAATTTTTCACTTTTCATCTTTCATGTATTAATCCGCCGCATAACAAATTGTGAAAAAAACAAAACGTAGCTTGTTTTGATTAATATTAAGTATTTATTTTATAGCATTTACTAAATGCAGGTTTTCAGACTATTAAGAAATATTATTTTAATAGTTTTATTATATTTTTTCTGTGTAATAAACACAATCCATTTTTAAGTGTTGCTTACAGTATTTGTGTCCAGTTACAGATTAAGAGTTGTAATCTTTGAAAAAATTATTTATTTTATACATCTGGAATATTTTAAGAAATGTTAAAAAAAAAAAAAAAAAAAAAAAAAAATCCTAGTTTAGCATGCATTTAAACGTCCATGTTTCATGAACTTGGCTATTGAGTTTTATATTGTCTGATATGCATAAAATCCTGTTAAACAATTTAAACTTTCTATTACAGTTTCATTCAGATTATTTTAAATGAAAAAAAAAAAGTGTCACAATCAGAGATAATACGTGTACTGATTTTCCTGAATTCTTAAAAAAATTTCCTGAAATATCTTTAAGTATCATTATTAGTTATCCTAAAATTCTTGAATTTTTCCTGCTATTATGCTACGTATTGATATTTAAACCACCCAAATTATACAATCGAAAGCCAAACTGTCTCCATACTGTCACACTTTTCTGTATCATTAGATAAATAATAAATTTAAAACTTTTTTAAATAAGTAATTTTGATGCTGCAGCTATGCGTATATATATATATATATATATATATATATATATATATATATATATATATATATATATATATATATATATATATATATATATTACAATTTATGATGCTTGCTTACAAAATTTGTTATTTTTTAGCACTAGCTTTTGGTGCATTATACTGCCATTGCATTGATGGAGGGTGATATAAACAAATTAAAAAACTTGATGTGTTTGTCTTTTTAAATAAACTAACTCCTTTTGCCCAAGAACAGTAGAATCCTGATTCCAGGGCATCAATTCTCTGAATTGATGGAGATCCACCATCTGCAAAATAATGACATAGTCGTTAATTTCACCTTTTACCGACTCCTTTTGCTTATAAAATAAATGAGCCTTCCCTCATGAAATTAAAATGCCTAAACCATCTTTCATTAAAATATGTATACTTGTATACTATGAATCATAAAATTATTCGTGATAAAAATAATAATCAACTTAAAAATTCCAACAAAAAATTTTTGAACCTATCTGCAGCAAAATAAAATTTATCTTCAAACCATGCAGGCCGAACCAAGTCTGGTATCGCTAAAAATAATAGCAATTCATAAAATATTTAATTTGTAGATGCAATTTTTTCATAAATTAATGCTATACCAATGTAGTAATCTAGTGATATAATGCAAATATATTTTTAAACCTAAACGTTTCTTTAGTTGTTGAATTCATTTACAGAGCTTTAAACAATATGCAGCACCCGATGCCATGCTACTGGGATAAAAAGCTTTAAGCATGGCGTACTTGATCTATAAGGCGTGTCCATTTGCCTCGGAAAGGTGAAGTCAATTTTATTTGTAGAGGGCGGTCGCGAGCCTGCACCAAATTCAAAGCCTGCCCGTATTTTGCTATAGTTTTAAATGAGAACAGATGCTAGAATCAAAGTTCTTCAATCAAAATTGGTTTAAATATATCACATATAAAAAGGAAACATTATGCATTTATAATTTATTTTTAAATTTAATAGCAAAAAAAGTTATTTTTTTAAATAGTTTTTTTTTTTTTTTCAATGGATGTAAAAGCAGTGAGAAACAATTTATAACATTTCATGTTTCATTAGCAATGACAATAACTGTTTCATTAGCAATGAAATTAGATAAAATCTAGCAATTTTTAAATTAACCCACAAAGAGCATTGTTTTCGTAAAGCCATTGTTTAAACATCGTATTAAGATTTAAAAATATTTTCATTATTTCTTTAATATTTTCTTTTTCTATCTTAGAAAAATATAACACATAAAGTATTTCAATAACGTAATGACATGTGAAATATTTGTTAATTAATATTTATAGTACCTCTCGGAAGATATTTACGTAATAAACAATATATACGATTGAAAAGTGTTCGACCGTCGTGATCGCGTAGAAACGTAAACAAAAGCCAGCTGAATCATGAGAAATTGGGGTAGACCTCAAGAGAACACGGTTGCACATTTTTCCTCCCTTTTTCCTCCGAAATGAACACGCCTTATAGATCAAGAACGCCGTGCTTTAAGTAACTTTAAGATCATTTTTAGTGCTGCACCGAGTAACACTTTGGCCGAGTACCGAGTACTTAGCCTTTTACAACTTGGCCGAGTACCGAGTAGCCAAGTATCGAATACCGAGTAGTTGTAAGAAAGAATAACTAATGTACATATGAAGAATTTAGCTCATCTTGAAATTAAAAAAAGACCTTTTGAACACAAAATAAAGTTAAATGGCAAACAGCATGTTTTCATGAAATGTTTCAGAACTTTTGTAGTGCATATACACAATTAGGTTCATCGTTATATTTGATACTTCCAGCTTAGTGGATTATTAAAACCATAATAACTAATAACTTCATTCTTTATTATATAGTCTTTCTCAGATGGGAATCATTCTCAGATAATTCTTAGAGAATATAAAAGATCCTATACACTCAGGCTTAATTTAAGCTGCATGAAGTTCACATACGAAATGAGAACATTAAAATAAATATTTTATCATTTCAAACATGATAGATTTCATTAATCTTCAAATTCTAGAAGAGTAAAAAAGATAAGTGGTTTTAAGCCGTAATTTGAAAAAGAAAATTCTTGATTATTAAAATATATTTTAAATGACATTTTAGTGTATATACCTTTTTCATAATTATTATTTTTTAAATTAAAAACTAATCTTTTCTTACAGTTTTAAAAGTGTCTTACTTTTATTTGAACAAATATGTAACTAAAGTTTTATTTACTATATTAGTATTATATAAGGGTTCTTTTTTCTAAAATATTTTATTTTTGTCTGTTTTATAGATACAATAATTTTTTATAAAAAAAAAAATTGAATATTACACGCATACAAGATGGTTATACTCAAATTCTTGTAACTAAAATGGATAAGCTCATATCATGAATCGTCTCTATACAGAGTTTGGTGGCAATCTACTCGCCTGTTTTAACTGCAAAAAGTTTAATGACTCTAATTTATATTTTCATATTTTTACTTTCCGAACACTATAGTGAGGAAAGTATTGTAATCATGTCAAAAATCCGAATTCGAGATTTTGATGTTTCTATACGTTTTGAGGTCCCCTGAGTCCGTTTTCACTATTTTTACGATGATGTATGTATGTGTGTGTGTATGTGTGTATGTGTGTATGTATGTGTGTATGTCTGTGAGTGAACACGCTAGCGTCTAAACGCTTTGTTCGATTAACCTGAAAGTTGGTACGCATATTGTAAGTCACCATAGTACGAACCCTATAGATTTTGGTGAATCTAGCACTTATAGTTTTTTTACAGGGACACAAAGAATAATTCTTTATCATTATGGCCTATGGGAGCAAAATCTTAAAAGTGCGATAGCACCTAAACGCCTTATTCAATTGAGCAAAAAATTTATACACATATTATAGGTCACAAATACTCAATCTGTATAGATTTTGGAGAATCTAGCACTTATAGTTTTTTTACAGGGACACAAAGAAAAATTCTTTATCATTATGCCTATGGGGCCAAATTTTTAAAAGTGTGATAGCGTCTAAACGCCTTATTAATCTAAGCAAAAAATTTGTACACATGTTATAGATCACAGTTGAACTAACTGTATAGATTTTGGTGAATCTAGCATTTATAGGTTTTTACAGGGACACAACGAAAAATTCTTTATCATTATGATCTATGGGCTCAAAGTTCAGTAGCGTTAAATAAAACATCGTGTAATAGATGGAGAAAAATACTCAAACACTCTATTATGGTTTTCTCTCTTTTGTTTGTTTAACAACTCCTCTTTCTTTACTTTATCTACAAAACTGTTAATTACTCAATGTTCGGAAAGTCGAGTAGAGTCACTCCAGATTTTTTTAGTTTAGTTATTAATAAACAACTCTTATGAAATGAATATATTTCTTTCAATAATACATAAAAATAATGAAATTCTTACAACTACTTGGTATTGGCCGAATACTCAGTCCAAATTTGGCCGAGTACCGAGTACTCGGCAAATTGGCCGAATACCGAGTATATACCAAGTACTCGGTACAGCTCTAATCATTTTAATAAATATAAAGTGAACTTGTGTATGAACATGAAAGCTATATTTTTTATTTATATAAATAAACAATTATACAGATAATCTTAGTAACAGAAACAACGTGCATCATGGTAAAGCATTATATATATATATATATATATATATATATACATACACTGCATAAAAAAAGTAGACGGACACTTCTTTACAATTTTTTTAAACTCCGTCTTTGTTTAACAGGAAATGTCAATTAAAATTCTTTAACATATTTATACTTATCAATCTTTATATTTTTGACAGACAAATAAAAATATTCAATTATTTATAATTTTAATGTAGGGAAATGCAGAAAAGAGAAAAGATATACATTTGCACAATATATTTTTTAAAAAAAAGTAGACGGACACTGGTCGAAAACTGCAATTATCTAAGTGGATGTTTCTTGTGGAATACCAGTTTTGCATGGACATGTATTTTTGGCATTTTGCCAATTGCTAACGTGCTTCACAAGATGATTTTACGTAGTTAAATTTCTTGGAGATGAATGCACCATGCCACGAGGAATTCCTCTAACTGATTACCAGAAAGGACAGATTATAGCGCTGAAAAATGTTAATAAAGGAGTCAGAGAAATTAGTAGGTTACTTCTAATAAGCAAAAGTAGCATCAGTGATTTTCTACGTGCTTCTGAAGCCCATGGCGTAAAGAAAAAGAGTGGCCGGCCAAAGAAACTTTTGCTTAGAGACCAAAGAAAAATTTTTACTGAGCTGAAAAAAACTGGATCGTCAATTCCCAGAGTTCGAATAAGCACAATAATTACTAACGTAACTTATCAGAGAATTTATAACTACATTAAGCACTCAGAGCTCTTTCAATATAAGAAAAGAAAACATCATCCATGCTGGAAGGATCACCACGTGACAGAACGCCTACATTGGGCTCAAAACCATATGTCTTGGACTACAGAATGGATATCTGTAGTTTTTTTCAGATGAGAAAAAAATTAATTTTGACCGCCCAGATGGATATCAATATTATTGGCACAGTTTGGAGAAAGAAGACGAAGTGTACTCTACTCGGCAAGTTGGTGGTGGTGGCGTGATGGTGTGGCTAGCTGTTGGCTATGGTGGAAGGACAAATTTAGTGCTCCTAAGTAAGAAGCAGACTCACAAAGATTATATTGAAACACTAAGCAGTGAGCTTTTGCCATTTGCGTGTGATCTTGGAAGAGAAAGCTGGAATTTCAAACAATACACACCGCTAACAACGTAAAAAAATGATTTCATGAGAACAACTTCATTGTTTTACCCTGGCCAGCCAAGAGTCCGGATATGAATCCTGTAGAAAACATTTGGGCTATACTTGTTTATAAAATTTTTGAGGGTGGACGCCAGTATGAATCAATTCACCAGCTCAAAGAAGCTCAGGGATGGAACACGGGCGCAGAATTCATACCACTATCAATGTAAGGAAATTTTCTACTTTTTAAATCAACGATATTATAGGCAGAGAAATTTCTTAAATAGATTCCGGTATGAATTCTGCGCCCGTGTTCCATCCCTGGAAGCTCTTACAAACATTTGAGAAATTTTATGTCAAAAAAAGTTTCAGTATCTCATTGATTCGATGCCCAGCAGAGTGTACGAACTTATTAAAGCAAATGGGAGACGAAACCCTTACTAAAAACGTTTTACTTTAGAGATACAAGATGCGTCCGTCTACTTTTTTTAAGAAAAATTACAGTGCAAATATGCACCATTTTTGTTTTCTGAATTTTTCTGCTACATAATTCAAAAGGATTGAATCTATATCCAAAAAATAATAATATATGATGTCTCAAGAATACAATTATATTAGAGAAATGAACTTCATATCTCTAATTAAAGAAATAAACGGCTTTAAAGTAATACAAGTAAGTGTCCGTCTACTTTTTTTATGCAGTGTATATATATATATATATATATATATATATATATATGAAAGGAAAAGTCTGTCACTTGCAGATGAAAACACTCTCTGTATCAATGAATTTTAAATAAGACAATGATATAGTTCTAAATGAGTTTAAAAAAAAGAAAAAAAAGAAAGAAAGGCTTAGTTACTTCTGATAAGATATGGGTAGAAATTGTGTGATTAAAGGAAATATTTTAAGATATTTTCTTTTTTGAATATGAAATAAGTTTCATTTAAAACTGAATAAAGGTGGTCTTTACTTATTACATAATTAAAAACAGATCTTATCTATATCTTGAATTCAAAAGCAAGTTATGCTGATTTTGAATTATGAAAAAAAAAAGGGGGGGGGAAGCATTCCAATATGTCCAAGTAATTATAAATATATACACACGTGTATATATAAAGCACAGCTCGGTCTGGACTTGAAAATATAAGTGAGCATACTATTTACTCACTGTCTATAAAATATTTAGTCAAATTTAGAAATTTTTATTCATCAACCTTGAAAATCAGCCTTCCACTCCAATTTATCAGAAATGTGTTGAGTGAAATTTTAAAATGTAAGAGTCAGTTTTTAAATAATTGCCTGAAACATAAGTAAGTGTAAAAACATTATCTATTCAATTTTAGATGTATTTTATTGTGACAATTTAAATAAAACAGTATAAAGTATAAAATTGTAAACTAAGATAAACGTTAGGTATAACTGTTAATATTCACTGTGAACAAACTGTATGTTATATATATATACACACAGAGTAAACAAAATCAAATTTCTAGGATAAAATTTAAATACTTTTATGTACCCTAGTATTATTAATATATAATTTCTTTTGTAAATGTTTTAAATTAATAATCTATTTCATTAATAAATAAATAAAAACCCTTAAAAATTGATTTTTTGTTTCTTTGAATCTGTAATTTAAAGATAGTTTATGAAATTATAATTATTCATTATAAGGTTTCTTAAAGCATATTTTTTGTGAGCAAAGTCTGACTAGCAGTTTCAAAAGTAATGAGTCAAATAATTTTAATAGTAGAAGATTGTACTGCTGATGAATGAATGTTTTTTTCTTTTGAAATTGTAAAGTCAAAATTCTGTAACGAACAGAATTTAGAGCGTAACAGACTGTTATACACTAAAGCTGCATGTTTGTTTACATTTGCATTGTTTATTAGTTCATTCACATAACTGCCTTGTCTCGGGTAGATAGTGGTAGTGGATCACTAAACTCGTTGAAACAATGGTGGCTGAAGGTTTAATGTTAATATGCTTTGTTTTGAAGGGAAAAGTTGAAGTGGTTATTACTTCCATCTAATAGCAGGTGTGTAAAGGGATGTTGGTGATTTATCATTCTGATAAACACTTAATTAAAATAAATAAATAAAATATTTAATATTTATATTTAGTGGCAATCTATTCATTTGTTTATTGTTTAAAGTTTAATTACAAGCACTTTAATTTTATTTTTATAAATTTTTAGTTTTATATTATCCATAAACACTGTTACTAATTTATTACTTTTCAATTTATTGCATTAGTGCATAAAAATAAGTAAATTCTTACAGCTACTTAGTATTGGTCAAGTATTTGGTCAAAATTTGACTGTGTATAGAGTACTCAGCACTCAGCAGATTGGCTGAGTGCAAAGTACATATCAAGTACTTGATGCAGCTCTGATTGATAAATCAGATGATAAAAAGAGGGGGGGAGGGGGCTAAAACTAGAGCTGTATTTTGTGCTAAGTATTTGGCCAATACAGAGTAGTTGTGAGAATTTCATTAATCTTATGCTTTATTGAAAGAAATGTGTTAATGAGTGATATTTATTTTATACTAGGCGCCTTCGGCGACCAGCTGGTTCGCGATATCCTTGAAAAATCCAACTTTATGAAACTCCCGCTCGGTGGCGCCTGCGGCGCCTTTGTCCCGTTTCAGGTCTTACAACATTTTATTGATATATAGTGAAAATAGCTTTATTTAAAAATTTAATCGCAGTAAATTCCCGCTCGGTAGCGCCTGCAGCGCCCTCTTCCAGTTTCAATATCTGAAACAGTCTGTTCGCTCACCATGTTATGATCTTTAAAATTTCTGACTTTAGCAAAGTCCCGCTCGGTGGCGCCTACGGTGCCTTATCCCCTTTTTAGAACATACAACACCTTCCTCGCTCATTAGAATTTGAAATATTGGAATTTTAAAATATTACAGCGCCATCTGGCAGTAGAAATTTCTGTAATCTACGATTCAATTTCAAATCAACAAAGCTGTCAAATGATGTCTTACTTATGAAATTATTTTAATTAGTAGCTGAGATACAAAAGAAAACCTAATCAAGACCCCTTAAAACGTATAAATCATGTGAAATCTCGAATTCTACTTTCGATAATATAAAAGTACTTTAAAATATCTTTCTAATGATGTATTAAAAATAATTTAATCATAATTAGAATTTGAAATACGCGTATTAGAATAAAATTATTTTCAAATAAAATGTAAAATAAAATGTAAATTTTTTGTTTATTGTTCGAAATCGATGAAATTTGAACTGCAACTTTGTCTTGTGATGTTAGGGCCGGCTGTAAATTAAGTTTTGTGTGCGACAACGAAAAATTGAAGAATTTTGCAATTTGCAATTTTTAATCCCACTTCAAGAACACGTGACATTAATGATTTCCAGATGTTTTGTTTCCGTTCCAGACAGCGGAGAAAATCGTCTGCTGATAGAATGTTTCTTTTTAAGCAATTAGCTGTAGATTCTCGATCACATTTTCGATCGACATGAGTCGACATTTTAATTAATATCTCCACAACTAATTAAAAATTTTAAATTCTGTTTTCACTATCCCCTCGGGAAGGCTTCTGAGCACCCGTATATCAAATTTTATACTTCTGCGTTCAGTAGGGGCTGAATGTATAGATGCTCAGACAGAGAAACAGACAGACATACATCTTCTTTTATTATTATAGAAGATAGATAACTATACAAAAAAATTATGAAAATATAAATACAGAATCATTATGATTATAATTTTTGCTTTAACAGTTTTCTTAAGTTAAAACGAGCCAGTATAGATTGCCTTCAAATTTGGTATAATAGTAACAAATCATGATATGAACTTTTCCATATTAGCTATAAGGATTTAATTATAGCTATCTGTATATGTATGTAATATGCAATACTTTAATAAATTTTAGTACATAAAATTTATCTATAAGTAAGACAAAAATAAAATATTTTAGAATTTTTTTTTTTATTATTGTAGTTCTTCTGTAACAGCAGCTTTGCGTCAGTAAATAACCAAATTGAAATGCCCGGGAGACAGGGTTGGCTTTATTTTACCTAATCCAAAAAAGGCTGTTTTTTATTATTATTATTATTATTTATTAAAAACTGTCAATATAAAGAAAACTGTGGGACCACTTTATTCAGTTTTAAATGAAACTTTTTTCATTAAAAAAAAAAAAAAAAAAAAAAAAAAAATCAATTTCTACCCATATCCTACCAGAAGTAACTTAGACTTTAAAATTTTTTTTTTCTTTTTTCTTTTTTTTTCTTTTTTTTTTTTTTTTACTTATTTAGAACAATATTGTCTTATTTTTAAATTCATAATACAGAGAGTGTTTTTCATCTGCAAGTGACAGACTTTTTCTTTCATATATACATAATGCTCTCTGCTATGATGCATGTTGTTTTTCTGTTACTGGGATTATGTGTACAATTGTTTATTCTTATAAATAAAAAAATTAGCTTGCATGTTCACACACAAGTCTGCTTTATATTTGTTAAAATGATCTTAAAGTTACGTAAACCTTGTTATCCCAGTAGCAGTAACGGTGCAGCAAGGCGTCGGGCGCTGCAGATTGTTTAAAGCTCTGCAGACAAATTTAAAAACTAAAAAAATAATGTTCAGGCTTAAAAATACACTTGCAATCTATTTCTAGATTACTATATTCATTGTATTGTCTTAATTTATGTAAATTTGCATCTACAAATTAAGTATTTTATGAATTGCTACGATTTCTTATCTACCTTCATGGTTTGAAGATCAATTTTATTTTGCTGCAGATAGATTCAGAAATAGGTTCTATTGGGATTTTTATGTTTATTATTATTTTTATCATGAATTTTTATATAATTCATGGTATATGCATTTTAATGAAAGATGGTTTGGGGATTTTAAATTCATGGAGGGCTTATTTTATTTCATTAGCAAAAGGTGTCGGTAAAAGTGGAACTTAACGATTGTCATTATTTGAGGATGGTGGATATAACCATCGATTCAGAGAATAGATGTCCTGGAATTAAGAATCTACTGTGCATGGGCAAAAAGCGTTAGTTTATTTAAAGAGAGAAAAACATCAAATTTATTAATTTGTTTATATCACCTCATCAATGCAATGGCAGTCCAATGCCCAAAAAATGAGTGCTAAAAAGTGATAAATTTTGTAAGCAAGCATCATAAATTAAAAAAAAATAATATTAATAAATAAATTAATAATTGTTTTCTGTACTCGAAAAAAAACCTATATCCTCGTCAGAAAAAAAGAAAAAAAAAAAAACATACGCATGACAGCAGCGGTGCAGCATCGAAGTTGCTTACAAAGTTTTAAATTTATTATTTATCTAATGATCACAGAAAAGTGTGACAGTATGGCTTTTGATTGCATAATTTGGGTGGTTTAAATGTCAATATGTTGTATAATAGCTGAAAAATTCAAGAATTTTAGGATAACTAATGATATTTAAAGATATTTCAGGAATTTTTTTAAGAATTCAGGAAAATCATGACAAGTATTATCCGTGCTTTTCAGACTTTGTTTATTCATTTGAAATAATTTGAATGAAACTGTATTATAGAAAGTTTAAATTGTTTAACAGGATTTTATACATATCAGACAATATAAAACTCATTGGTCAAGCTTATGAAACAGAATTCGCCCCTTTCTTTCTTTAAATGAATAACTAATATTTTTTTTTTCATTTCTCAAAATATTCCAGATGTATAAAATAAATTTTTTAAGGAGTACAGCGACTCTCAATCTGTAAACTCGACACAAATAGGATACAAATATTGTAAGCAAAACTTAAAAAATGGATCGTTTCTACGTGCTTGACAATGCTTATTTACAGATAAAAAATATAATAAAACTATTAAAATAATAATTCTTACCAGAAATATAATAGTCCGTAAGCCTGTATTTAATAATTCTATAAAATACATAATCTATATATATATAAAATGCTACAATATCTTTGAAATACGTACAATCACTTTAAGTAATTTAAGACGCACTATAAATTAGGGGAACAAGCTAACTGTTGCGGTTTCTCTTTAAGATTTACCTTCTACATGGAAACATGCCGACAACTTTCATAATAATATCATTACGCAGTCATTGAAAGACGAAAAAAGGAGGTGCACAAACCCTTGTTATAACAAATCCATATACCAATTTGCAATACTCTACGACCAACTGTTTTTGAGTTATGCAAGATACACACATACATAAATACAGATGTTATGAAAAGTCATGTTAAGTCATAGATATTTCAGAAAGAGAAGCTCATTTTAAGACCATTGTTGCATATGTACACAACTAGGCATCAGGACCGTCACAAATATAAATTTGCAACATTCTACGATCATTCGTTTTTGAGCTGTGTAAGATACGAAATCCATTTCACAAATCGGGATTACTACAATACTTCCTTATACTTTGTATAAGGAAGTAAAAAAAAAAAAAAAAAAAAAAATCAACCCACCCTTCCTATAAGCCAGATCGAAGCAGGACACTTTGGTTCTGTCGTTTTAGTCCCACTGATTTTTTGCTATCTTTTAAATATATAAGAGTTTTTTAGTTTGATAGCATATTTGTTGATACGGACAAATTGAAATGGTCTTAGAATATCTTTAATATGGAATATCTTATAGGTAAATATAAAAATTTTCGACATTATGATTGCTCCCTAGCCATTGATATTCAGGGAATTTTGTTTTGATTTTTTAAATGAAAATTTAATATATTTAAACTTTTTTACTTTCTCTTACCCTTAAGGTAGAGAAAGTATTGTTTTTGGTTCAAATTTTCGAACGCGAGATTTTGTTATATTTACACGTTTTGAGGTCCCCTGAATACGGAAATCATGTTTTTAGCAAATGGTCTGGGTGTCTGTGTGTGTGCGTGTGTGTCTGTGTGTTTGTGTGTGTGTCTGTCTGTCTGTTATCAGCATATCTCAAAAACAAATTATGGCAGAAAGTTCAAACTTGGTATTCTAAATGTGTATCATATAGGGATGCTACAGTAAGCTTTTCGTTAAGATCAAGCAAATGGTTCGTGTACAGGGACAATCAAGAGAATTCTAATACATTACGTCTATGGGGGAAATTGCAGGTAAGTAGAGTTTAACGTCATTTTTTGTAAAAGAGATAGTTAACTGAGAAAAAAATTTTGTGTATGTAGGAGCCGTGCCTCCTCCCCTGGGGGGGAAATCCCCCCTCGAGGGGAGTAAATTTTCGTGATGGGTATCATTCAAAAGAGCTCATCAATACCTTTAAAACGAATGGTTGAACTATAAATCTGTGATAATTTAAGACAAAGTTATAGATTTTTTTTACTTTTAACAAGAAAAAAAAAAAAAAAAAAAAAAAAAACTTAGAAAAAAATCGTAATTTTTCTTTTCTTTTCTTTTTCTTTCTATTTTTTTTTTAAATATTGAGAGTAAAATGGACTTTTTTTGGATATTTAGTGTTACACTACTTCTCTAATATGGAAATCGTCTGCATTATCATAAAAGATAATTTTTTTAAATAATAATTTTAATAAATTATTAAAAAAAAAAATGAATTATTTTTTAATAACCGAATTAAATACTACATAAATGTAGGTGCATTAATGAAACGGGGGTTGAGGGGGGCGGTAGCCACCCCTCACACAGAACTAATTATCGTATAAAACTCTTCTGAAGCCTAATTTGAATTGTTTAGCATAGGTTTACATGACAGTTCTCGTTATCTTACCTCTTAATCTGCAACCTATATTTATAGTATTAAATTTCAGGGTAAGAGAAAGTCGTGTGAGTGACATAACAGATTATTTATTCTTTTTTTAATGCTATTGCACTTTTTTTCCCATGTCATTTTGATTTATCTTACTTTAATTGATGTAATTTGATTTTTAATTTACAATTAGTTACAAAATTTTGTGATTTCAAAAGTATTGTTAACAATAACAACAATACCTTATTATTAAAAAGGAATTTCCATTTGAATATATTTATTAATAAAGGCTGAATTAATTTAAAAATTATAAAATACAGAAAGCTTTGTTTAAAAAAAGGAAAAAGAAAGAAAGAAAACCTTACGATATTAAATATAATTTGCTTTTGGTGACAGAATGCTATTTCTTTCAATGAACTAATTATTAACTTGCACCTATCATAGACTCTTTTTCATAAGTCATAGTCGCGGACACAGAAAAACGGCTTGTGGACAGTTTTTGTCCGCACTGATTAAAAAATTTGTCTGCAAATTTCGAATAACAATTCACTTAAAAAAAAACTTTCTGTATCAAAACTAAAACTAATACTTTTATTATTTATAATTATTTATATTGTATTGTGTCAAACATTGCTATAAAATATATAATTGAATGAGATGAATTGAATGAATACACACAATTGTTTATACTATATTGTTCTGCAGTAAAATTGTATTCGTGTATTGTTGCACGAGATCCCCACTGATATTAAGCCCCCCCCCCCTCCCCCTAATCAGCTTTCAGGATTTTTGAGTGTAAGCCATTTTCACCCCTGATTACACTCAAATTTTGCAGACAGATTATGAAATTTTAAAAGCCTGTTGCAGACAGCTACAAAACTTTCTGCCACTGGGGTCCGGGATATTTAATTATGTTAATCACATACGTAAATTGCTAACCATGTACATAAATTAATTTTCTTTCAATTATAATGATTTTATTTTTAAAGTGAAAAAAATATAAGTAGTCCAATATTTAATCAAATATGCGCATTGCATATGTCAAGGTTTAGAAAATGTTGATGCACAATTTTTTATCTTTTCAGTTCATGTTTAAAAGTTTAACTTATGTTTTTCGAAAAATATGTCTGTTATGTCCCTATGACTAACAACAATGCCCTTGCCCGCATTGAAATCTCAGTAGCACCTTGCGATTTGTTTCACACATTTTCTTCCACAGACAGTAAAAAAGAATTTCACTGTTCTGTTTCAGCGCATTTGAAAAAAAAAAGGGGGGGGGGGCGGCGCTTTTAATCAATTTTTTTTAAAACAATATTGTAAGGGATTATGATGGAAGGAAAATGTTTTCCAATTCTGTGTGATATATAACTATTTTCTGTGCTTGACAAATGTATTCGGATTGACAGAGAAGAAAATGACAAGTTTAGCAGATCGGTACAAATTAAATCTAGAGATCATTATTTAGGTTCTTCGTATCTTCTTCTATTAATAAACTAACATTTAGGAGATGCTTGGATAAAGCATCGATTTCCTACAAATTTTGTATTCAATTTCGAGCTATCTAAATTTGAATGTGATAATTAAGAGCCGCATTACAGTGCTTTATATTAAAAACCAAAAAAAACACATATATTTAAAAGATAGCAAAAAATTAGCGGGACAAAAAGTGTCATGTACCCAAGCCAGAAAGACTTGTTTTAATCTTTTGATTAATTAATCAATAACCCTTAAATGTAATGATATCAATACAAAAAACCCTTAACGGGTTAAAAGTTTGTGACGCAGCTACTTTATGGCTAAAAGAAATTTTACTCACAGTTTTGGATAGCGTGACGCAAGAGACAAATCGATTTATTGAAATAAATAATTTCAATTCATAATGCAAACTCAGTGAAAGTATGATTATTTGACAGTATATTTGAAAATTAAAAGTTTCAATGTGTAAATATACTTTATTAGACAAAACAAAGGTAATTTTAGTGGAATCTAAAAACAAATCTTTTAAAATGACATTGAGGCGTCACTGGAATTTTGATATAATTCCTTTTAAAACTGTTATTTTGAAATTGAAAGGCAAATGGAAAAGCATCAGTGAGTATATTTTATATGTTTGTCTTATCTTGAAGTTAAAAATATTATGTTTGCATTGTAAATATAAATAAAAGAAAAAAGCAAATGATCAAATAAGAAAATCTATGTATATTTCAACTAATAGCAAAGCGTCACTTAAAATTTGATATCATTATTTTTAAGACCCATATTTCAATTTCTTTTAGCCATAAAGTAGCTGCATTACAAACTTTTAACCCGCTAAGGGTTTTTTGTATTGATATATATATACATATGTTAAGAAAAAATAAGAAACCAATTCTTTTATATAACTTCTGTATCTTACAAGGAAACATTCAAAAGGTGTCTTCAAAAAATACTGAAAAAAAAAAAAAAAAAATACATGTGATTCTACTCTTCATAAAACACCAGAAAGTGAAAAAATTATCTGCTGAAATGAATTACAGCGACCACAAAAAATTATCAAAATTAAGCATTTTTGGCGATTTAGCGCTGTTAGGCGATACGTTTGCCAGCACCGAGATTGCCGTGTGCGAACAGAACCGTGTTTTACTTCTCCGCCAAGTACTCATAATCAATCGCCAAACAGTGTGAAATCGCCAATTGGTATAAAAGTTGCATCGTCGGCGTTCTCCCTTGTGTCCTTGCGGCGAAGAGGGAACTCCTAGCCATTATTATTTTCATTGTCCCTTAACCAGAAATTTTCACTTAAGAAATCCATCCCCACGACCAAACAATTGGTTGGTAAATATAATTTCGCGCAAAATATTCATAAATAAGTTAAATAAAATTTTTTCTTTTCTCATGGATTTAGTCAACCTATCTGATTAAGAATTTTAATATCAATAGAGCTTGGTTGCCTGCTCTGTTACTATTTAATGGAGTCTTCTTTATCCAACAATTATTGTTCCTTGTCGCGAGAGGAAGTCAATCCTGGCAATAATTTCCACCACCTGCTTTCGCCCCTTGTCGCGATGGGATTTTATCCTGGCAACTCGCAGTAGAAACAGTATTTAGCACCTTGTTTCTTCAGACATTACTCAAATAGACTTTTCAAATATTTCAAACAAGAACTTTCATCTATCAAACCAATACTGCAGCTCTGAGTGCCACTTGTCGTGTGAGGCAATAAGCCTGGCACATTTCAATCTTTTGTTTTTCCAAATCGTTTTGTATCAACGCCCTTTGTCGGTTTGGGACTGAGTCCTGGCGTTTTTGTAAACCTTTTTTTTTTTTTTTTTTTTCCTCAATAAATGGGGAGATCGCCATAGAAGCGCTCAAAATTGCTCCAAGAGTGATGAGCGGTGTCCCTCTCCTTGTTCAATTGGTATAATAATAATTATTTTTTTTAGTTAAGTTTTTACTGTATATGGTCTGAGTGTGTGAGTGTTTTGTCTGTCCTCTAAAAGCATGTGTGCGAGAATGTGAATTTCTGTACTCTCCCCCTCGGTACTGCAATCAGCCCAGTTTTAAAGAATCTGACTTGAAGATTTCCCACTGCAAATACAAAAGTTTTTCCTCTTCCCTTCGAAAGACTGTTTCATCTCATCTTTAATATTGCAGTGTATATCTTCTTTAGAGTGTTACCTACAACTTCAACAACATTAAAGTATGACTGCTTATCTGCATTAAACAGTTTTCTCCATAGCGTTCCTTGTCGCGAAGAGCAAATCCTCGGCGCAACTTGGAAGATATACACGGACTTCTTGTAGATAGGACTTTTATCAGACTGTTCTCATCAGCAGTCATCTCTGATTTCAAACTTTGTTGTTCATCAGCTCACGCCCATTGTCGGTTCGATTTTATTCCGGCGTTTCTCTGAAATTGTTCAATTCTCACACCATCGCCCACTGTCGGCTCTAGGCTAAGGCCTGGCAATTTATGTTTCTTTCTTTCTTTTTTTTTAATAAACTGTGAGTAGTCCCCTTAGAAGCGATCAAGAATGATCGGGGGTTGCTCCCTGTTAAATATGCTTAATTTTGAAAAAAAAAAAAAAAAAAAAAAAAATGTGGTCGCTGTAATTCATTTCAGCCGATAATTTTTTCAATTTCTGGTGTTTTATGAAGATTTGAATCACATATATATATTTTTTTTTTTCAATATTTTTTGAAGACGACACCTTTTGAATGTTTCCTTGTTAGTAATAAGTTTTCTTTGATAGTATTAGGTTTTAAAAATGTATCCCTTAAATTTTACTCATGTATTTACTAAGAATTAAAAAATAAATATATATAGAAGCGTAAGATTAATGATGGTTATATAATAATAAAAATGATATAAATCTATGTTTTATGTTTTAATGTAGAATTTTGAACAATACTTTAAATATTACCTTTTTTTTTTTTTTTACTTTCTTCAATATTTAAAAGTAAAATGTATTGGAAGTTCGCCTCTTATTTTTTCTTGTAATTACCGATAATTTATGAAAATATCAAGTGCAAATTAAAAATAATAATATGGATTTGACATTGAATACTCTTAACGAAATTCCTATTCGTTTATTATTCTGTATTATGATATTATACACTGCAAGTATTTTAAGCAAACATTTGAACCTGCGAATTAATTGTTATATATTTTAGTAAATATTGGGAACATTCTTGTAATTAATACGTTTTTAGTTTTATGAAAAATACGCTATTAGCATGAAGTACATTTTCCAATCAGGATGTAATACTCGGACAAAATAGCTTCGATTCCCACAGAATTTGTTAAAATTTATTATTTCATGGTATTTAAAATACATATTTCTGAAAACTTATAATTTAAAGTTCAATAAGAATTTTTCAAATTTAAACAGATACTTAAGAATACAGTTTATGCTTAATAAGTAATATATGTATATATCAATGTTAATGATAACATCATGTATTCTTTGAACAAATTTTGTTAGGTCTACAAAATAAATGCAAAACGTAGGTAGTAAGTGACACGTTTTTTGTTCATTAGGATTCTTTTAAAGTGCCTTATTTACTAAATTAATTAAGCGAATCGATATCAATGCTTTTTAAGTGCAAATAACAGAAAGTTACGATTGTATTCGGAATGCTGCTAACAAAATGGAGTAAAGTGTAAACTGCAATCAATTTCGGATAAAACGCATTTTATGTACATTAATACAATTTACGCATTTTATATGCATTAATACAATTTACAAAATGTGTGGAATTTGAGATTTAAGAGTTTGAATTACCCATTAAATTTGTGTTTCAGTGATATAAAAAACAATAAGAAAATATAGTTATGGTAGTTAAAAAAAAAAAAAAAAAAAAATCAGTAATAAATAACTAATATAGAGTGCTCAGAAACCATCTGATCAAGTATTCAGATATATTAAAATACATTAATGCAGCAAAAAAAAAAAAAAAAAATTACAGTAGAAAGTATGAAAAAAATTCCAAGAATAAATTTATAGAGGATGCTGTTTATTCTAAAGAAACACCAGTTTACTTTACACTGTCGAGCAGATAACTATATTTCTGCTAACACACAATATTTGTACGAGTTCAAATGCTAATATGAGTAAAACTTGCATTAATAATTTTAATGTTTATGGTAAACTTTTCTCAAAATGAAGGATATTATTATTTTTTTTTTTTTGTGGCTGTTTGTGATCTATTTATTTTTCTTATATAACACTGCTCGGCATCAAAATTTACTCCAACACCATTTTTGAAATTCATCATGTAAAATGACCGCCTGGTTCTGAATATGACGCCCATTTTGCCCTGTTTTTTAGAGACGGCCCCCTATTTTTATCACTTTTCGGTGATTGTATGGCTATAAATTTGATTTTTAGGGAGGGAGAGGATTATTTTTACTGTTAAATATCTTCTGGGTGGTTACAAATTTGGAAAATTCTAAAACATGAACATTTGCGGCAAGGGGAAAATTTAGGGGGGAGGGGGGAATTTGCCACTGAAATTATGTATTACATTTCTTATATATATATTTTTTTATCTATTATTAATTTTATTTATTAAACATTATAACTTTTTATTTTTAGGTGTTGAATTAATTATTTTTCTTTCTCCAGATCAAATTCATGGTCATAAAATTACCGTACAATGATAAAAATTAAAGGAGGGCGTGGTGTCCCTAGAAAACGGTGGACGACAGGGCAAAATGGGAGTCATATTCGGATTCAGGAGGTCATTTACATAATAATCAGCAAGAATGGTATCAGATTTCCAATTATTATTATTATTATTTATTTTTCAAGCGCAGTGTTATTTTTATCCACATTAGCATTCAGATTGGCAGAAATATTACGTACTAGTAATACCACTGATCAATTACTGCATATTTTAAAATAAATGAATAATTCGGAAGAAAAAATAATTTCCTGATGTTTCACTAATTTAGTATTTACAGGATATTATATAGGGACTAATATTTGTGTCAGCATGTTCTACTAAAAAAAGTGGCCCCACAGTTTCCGAGCGTTATGCATACGATGATAAATAAACGATAAACATAAAGGAAATACAGCAAAATTAGTTGTTAAACACACACACACATATACAGATAGTATCCACTAGAGTTCGTTCCTATACTTTTGACTACTAAGCTGGTGCAGTTATAGTTATGAAAAGGGTGTCTAGGTATAGAAAAGTAGCTATGTATTATTATAAGAAACTTTTACAGCGCTACTTCTGTAAAACGGTCCAATTGAAGGTCCTATCTTGTTCATGATACCCTAAACTATGACATGAAGAAATGGTCTTAGAAAGAGAAAACAAGTGGTTATAACAAGATGGCTTTATTTTCGATGTTCAAACTTCTCTCCGTAAGCTTCAATGCACATCTGGACACTTGCTTGAATTTCACATCACACAATTTGCAACATAGCTCGGGAAACGTTAGTACATGTCTATGTAAGGCGTCGTTGAAAGTCCGGCAGTGTTGGCGAAAGGGTCTCATACAGGTGTACAGGTGTGACGTTGATACATGTTGGTATAATATACAAATTTCGAACATCAAGGTAAACCTGTATTGAGTTCATGCGTTTTGTGACATGATTTTGCATGACCTACGTATTGCCAACTCTCTTTGTAAAGAGAATCAGTAGAATGTTCACCCCGATGGCTTTGAACCAATCCTCTCGATTGTAAATTAGAAGTGACACAACTGTGTCCAAATGTGGGCTGGTTTTTTGCCGACAGATAAAGGATGAGAGTCCATAAAAGAATTTTTCGCCCTGAGTAATTTCAAGTTCCTATTTCATTATATGAATGGTTAGACCACTATAAATAAGAAATGATGTGAATTAGCTCCATAAGTTCAGTGCAACTGATATGAAATATAATATAATAGTGTCAATGCGTAACCGCTCACGATCATTGTTGCATAGTGTTAAATATAAGCTATGTCTGTGGTACTTAATGTTGAATGTTACATAATTTTAGAACAGGATTTTGTGTATTTATGTTTATATTACGAATGAATATAGGTTATATATATACTATTTCTAATGAAAGTATTTTTATTCATTGTACATTAATTGTAGAACGACGAATTTTGTGTTTATTCTTAACCACATTAACTAAATAATACGAATATACCAAATTTCGTGAATATACAGAATTTATATCCGACAAGTGAGCTGTTCCTTTTTCTCCAATACATTTATAATTCAAAATTATACAATTATGAAATTAAGCTCCTTTTAGAAATTTTTAAATTCTTAAATAAAATTCATAAATATTATAATTATGTGCAGAGTTACATTTTTCATCTCAAGTTGCAATAAGTTTTGTACATTGAAACAACTGAGGAGTGTAAAAGAAAAAAAAAAGAATTCAATCTTCCTGTTCGTAAGCGGAGTTACAGATTTCGAAATAATTTTTATTTAATGCTTTTTAGAGCTCCACAATAAAAAGCTTCGCTGCTAATTTTTTTTTTTTTTTTCTTTTTCTTTTTTTTTTTTTTGTAACTTAATTTTTTTTTTTCTGCTTTTTAGTCATAAAGAAAAAAAGCTTCTAAAAAAAACGAATCAGAAATTCTTAGGATACTGTGTAGACTTTGAAAGATTTTCTTTTATTAATTGACACCTATTCTATTAATTATCTGAAAAATTAACACATCGGCCCTTGGAGAATAGAACCCACGACACGCTCTAAAAAAAATAAGAACAGTAAAGAAAAGTCATAGAACATGCTAAAAGATTCCAACAAATACTTATACAAAAAGAATTTTGTTCTGGAATGCATTTTAAAATATTTTGTATGTTTAAAAATTTTTATCGCTTGAAAGTGAAGTATTTATATATATTTTTTAATTTATAAAATATAAAATTTTTTCGTAATAATTCGTATTTTTTTTAAATTTATACATTAATTTTGTGTTTCAACAATTTTCTTATTGTTGAAACTTTTATTTATTTTTTCAATGCTTTTTAGGGCTACACAATAAAAACTGCCAGTTTTTTTTTTTTTTTTTATTACGTTTTTATTCTTGTGCATTTTGGTAACTAAAAGAAGCTTCTTAAAAAAATAATAAATTTTTTTTTAAGATAGTGTGTAGACAACGAAGGATCTTTATTTTGTCATTTGACATCTTTCCTATTAATTATATGCTATAAGGTAACACGTTGGTCTTTGAACTTACAACCATCGCGTTAACATAATGACGCTCTATCCAGTTGAGCTAACAAGTGCTGAAAAAATGTGCTAACATTTTAGTTAAAGTTGAGGCGTTTTGTTTTTCAATGTGACACGAACACACGATGATAAAATCCAATTTCAATAAAAAGCTTCTAAAAAAATATTTATTTGTGTATTCATTACTTAAAACATTTTATTTTGTGCTTTTCTAATATCTAAAATATTTTATGTTTTAAGCTTCTTAAAAAAACTTAAAAAAAAAAAAAAAACTTTTTAAAAATTCTTAGGATACTGTGTAGTCAACGAAAACTTTTCTTTTATCAATTGATGTTTTCTATTAATTATCTGCAAAAATTAACACGCTGGACTTTCGAGGATCAACCTCTCGATTATCGTGTTATTAACTTAATGCTCTAACCAACGAAGCCAAGGAGCGACAAACGAAATGGTTTATATTTACTTTAAAATGGAGGCGCCTTGTTTATTAGCGTGACAAGAAGACACAATAACAAAGTCAATTTCATGTAAAAAGCTTCTAAAAACACTTAAGTGTTTTTTAAAGAATATTTAATTTAGTGCAACAAAAGTGAGATTTAAATGGAATATGATTAAACAGGGGGTCTAGAACGAGCTTATCGAAATGCTCTCGCTATCGGAATTTCTCCGATGTGGCGTCACTTTCCGACAGCCTTTCTTATTTCACTAGAAGGAACTTATCGAATCGCTTTCATTATCGGAGTTGTCTGGCGGAATCGTTTTCTGAAATTTCGACAGGTCTTTTCCGAGTGGAATCGTCGTGAGATAATCAATTCAGAGTTCCAATGCTGTCCATCTTGGCATTAGGTGTTATTCAAGAAAATGAAAGAGCTTCTAGAAACCGTTTAATGCCAAAAAGGTGTAAAGCATTAATTAAAATTAAGAAAAGTTACAATAAATACCTATATATTTTCTCTGTAATTAATATTCTTGTTAATCATGTATAATATTAATAGCATATCTATTAAGAATAACAAGTCTTAATACTTAAATTTATTAAAAATTAATTAAGTTTAATGAAAACTGAAATTATATATATATATATATATATATATATATTGTAACTAAAACTCTTATTTAAAGTATATCTATGAATGATGCAAGTCCCAGTATATAAAACATTAATAAAGCTTAAAGAAAATTATGATAAATATTTATTTTCTATGTAACTAAAATTTTCCTTTTTAAATTTTATTATTATTGAATTAAGGAAGTTTGAGATACAACACGTCAATTCTACATTCATTTGCAAAATTTCATTTGTAGCTATGAAATAGAATCTAATAAGAATCTCTCATTTCTTAGTGAGGGAAAAATAAGTGAATATATATATATATATATATATATTTTAATTTAATAATTGATTTTTACAATTTAAATTAGACATATATATTATGTAAACTCATTTACAAAATGAAAATTAATCTTAAGACAGTTTTACTTTTTCTTACTTTGACGAGAGATAATTTTTTACTATGCTTAAAGATTTAAAATTACACAGCATATTTTATTGTAGATTGTAAATTCTAAAATAAATTCTAGAAACAGTTCATTCAAGCATGCAAATTACAACTCTTAAATAAACAATATTTTAATATCAATCGTTTTTATAATTTTTAAAATATGCATTGTATTTATAGTTATCTAAAGCTTTAGGACAAATTAATATAAATCGAAAACACCAAATTTGCATACAGATAAGTGAATGATACATAATACTTTAATATAAAATTGCATCACAAAAGTACTAAATGAAAAGTAAGTGCGCACAATATGTTCAAAACATTTGATAAAATAATGAATACATGAATCTGTAAAGTTTTCGGAAGCAAATATATCGATTGAGATAAATCATATCACTACTTTCGAGAAGCACAAATGTAAACGTAGCATTTTGTAATCATAAAAATTTTAAACTAGAAACAGCTTACACAACATTAATTTTTCATATCTGTCAACTATTTCACTTTCACCTTAGATTAAATAATAATATTATCATGAAATTGCAATTTTTTATCTACCTTCTACAGTTAAATAATCCAAAAATTATTATTCGAAAAACACTGATATTAAAACTTTTTAAAAATGTCGAACAGTTAAAAGCCATGTTTTTTTCCCCCTTTCTTTTTGAATTTGCAGAATTTTTTCTGTGGGGAAGGGGGGGAAGAGAGATATTAAGATAACTTCTTTGAAAAGTAAAATTAAAGAAAAAAAAGTACTATAAGGTTTGCTTTAACACATGCAAATACAAGAAATCAATTCTAATAATATATGTACTCATAAATTTTAATTAAGGAAATTTAAACAATTTTTTTTTATCTTTATATATGTAATGAAGAAGCTTTAATTTAATTATAGAGTTTAAACATATTGGACAAAGTAAAAACACATTACCTGTATTATATCCAACGCTCCTTTACTTGTATTATATCCAACGCTCCTGTATTATATCCAACGCTCCAGAATACTTACACAAAGAATTTGTGAAGACATATTCATCATTCCGTTCTATTTTAGAGCTGAAACCAAAAGTAATTTAAAGCTGCTACATAAAAAATCATTACTAACAGAAGACATCATTGTTAATAGAATGCTTTTTCTTTCTTTTCTTTTCTTTTTCTTTTCTTTTCTTTATTTTTTTAATTTATAGGTTAGATGAAAATTTCGTCCATCATGATTATACATTTTGAAAAGTGTGAAATGTTGTTTTAAATTGATTTAACTTGCAAAAATTGAATACAAATATTTTAATTTTCAAAAACAATATTAAATAGAAAATATTAAACTATTGCTTCATAAAAGTTTTGTGTATTAAATAATTTTGTAATTTTATGAAGTGAAAAACTATTTTTTTCTTTAACGTATATTTAAATAAAATTATTTCTTGATTAAGAGATCATACGCTATATTAAACGTTATCAGTAATTACCTGTAAAAATCTGTAATGTAAAGTTTAAATTATTCATTAGTTGTAATTATATATCCCCAAAATAACTCTTTATCATGTCTTAATTTCGAAATATACATAAGAAAAGAATTATTGCTATAAATAACGAAAGGCATTTAATTACTATACTGCTTAAAATTCAGTATTTTATCACACAAGTTCAAAAATTGCATGTCTTTATTATATGTATAGGACAGATTTATTTATTTTTTCATTTATTTTAATTCAATTAAACAAAATCTCCATTACTAAAATAAGTCATTTTCCTTACAGTTATAGAAGAACGTTATTTTTTAACAGTTTTAGGAATAACGTATTTGTTTTTTAATCAATTAATCTTTCCTTTAAAATACTTAATTTGATGAAAACATTATTTAAATTATTAACAAATTTTAAACGCTATACGTTCCTGCATGTCCCATATATATATTTAAACTTCGTAGTTTAACCAAAAATAAACGTAAAATATAGCAAACGTTTTATTCATAACACAGCGCATAACACTTTTATTATTCTGCTTGTTGTAAGGGGAAAAAAGAGTGAAGAAAACATTTGTCACACATGAGCATACGCACCCAAGAAGGCAGAAGAAGAACTTTAATCCCACATTTTACAAAAATAGTAATGTAAAAATTATTAGATTCATTACAGAAATTACACTTATTCTTACCTTATGCTTTTACTTTTCACTATTTTAGTTTCCAAACTTGTAGGATGTGAAAAGCATGTTAACTCATATTTCAGTGAAAGTTTAAATCAGAAGCAAAAAACCACATATATTCATAAAGATATAGATATTTCTAGAATAATGAAAAATTTTCGAAACTTTTATGTTGATAAAATGTAGAGTTTTTAAACAATTGCAAGGTCGTTTTCAGAAAACTTGACATTCTACAAAATGTTTAACATACGGTAATCAGAATATAAAAATATTAAATATTTATTGAAATATGGACATTTTTACTGAATAATTTTAAGATGCGCATACGCGAGTGTTTATAAAATAGTGGAAAAAAAAAAAAAAAAAGACAAATGTATTTAGTTACTCTTAAAAATTTGTACAAATATCGTGAATTTTCAGAAAAATATCGTTGAAAAAACAAGTTGCACATGCGCAGTGAAAACGCTTTTTATATAAAAATGTTCATATTTCCTGAGATATTCAAGATATTTGTATTCCGATTGTAGTATATTGTTTCAAAGGAGTTTTTCAATTTATCTGAAAGTCGGAATAATTTTCGTTTAGAACTCTGTATATTATAAATAAAAAATATGCTGATTTTTCTTGGAGTTTTAAAATAAATACTTACACTAAGCGACAAAAAAAAAAAAAAAAAAAAAAAAAAAAAAAAAACCGCACTGCAGAAAAAATGACTTATACCTTTTTTATTTATAATAACTTTAAAATTAATGTTTGAAACAAATAAAACTGTCTTGTTTGCATAATACCAATGGGATGAAATGATACCTATGTACATTTTCGATTTAATAATTCGCTTTATTGCACTCTACGAAGTACTTTTTAAAAATCTGCATAAAACTTTCTTTTTGAACATATTGCAATAACCATACACTTTGTATTCTATTATGATTTATTATATGAAATAAACAAGTTATATATTAATATATGAAATAAAATTATTTATTTGTTAGATCTAATCTATTTTTTATTACAAATATGTATTCTGTATTGGGTTAATTCCATCTTTATATGGAATTACTGTTTTAGTGCGCAATGGCATAGTTTTATACAATGTTTTAATATAAATCTCGTAATTTTCAATGTGCCAAATATCACAAATAATTTTTCTAGTTCTGGCAGAGTTATAGGCTGCAAATTTCGAATCCTCTCCCCCGACTTTTTATAGACGAAACATTTTCGAGCGGATCGCGATTAGGACTATTTCCATGTCTGGTAAAAAAGAAATTCTACTAAGGTAATTTCGGGTGAGTTGCCCCACCGGTAGAGATGCCCCACTTAATATAATTTCAAAAAGGAATGATAGATGGCTCTACGAGTCCGATTATTATTTCAGATAGATGTTGAATGGTGTGCTGTGGAAGTTACGTGAACTTATTTTTTTGTGTTCTGCTGTCACAACAATATTTCAAGTAAGTACCATGTTTTTTCTACTCTGTTATAAGAGTGGTGATGCATTGTAAGGCTGGCACTAGTTAATAAAAATGGATTTTTTTTTATATAAGTTTAAAAATCTGTAGTAAGAAGTTGATCAGTCGACTTCGGCCATTGTGCCGCCATTTTTGCTGTCTTTTACTTTGGATAGTTGCCGGGGCATCTCTCCCATACCAAAAGGATAGATGCCCCAGATTATATTCGGGTGAGATGCCCCACATACATTTACAGCGAGAAAAGTCATTTAATTGTTTAAATTTTAAACTAATATTGTTTTCATAAAATGCGTAATATTTTTAACTTAAAAATATTTTTTGAAATTATGAATTTAGATTAAAATTCATCAAATAACATTCAAATTCGCGTGACCTCTAGAAGTGGCAACTCAAAACGAAATCACAAAAAAGCAAATTGAATCCAGATAAGAAAGCAAAAAACGCTCAGGTATGTCAGACTAACCTTTGACATTTAAACTATAACGTAAACAATCTTGGGCGCTAACGAAACTGTAGGTGGGCGGTTAATTGTGCCGGTAATTGAATATTATTGTATTTGTTAATGCAGTTGTTCCATGCTTCTTGTTTGTTTCAGGAAAGATGACTACAGAATATAAAAAGAAAACAGTATATAAAAAAGAAAGATGACTACAGTATGTACAAAAGAAAAAATACTGGAACAGCTGGTGGGACCTGGACAGAAGACCATTTAAAAGAGGCTCTTGAGACTAGAAGCAGGGGAAATTGGTGTCATTGAAGCTGCTAGGTACTATGAAATTCCTTCTCGGACAGTTCGCCGTCGAAGAAAAACAGATAATACCAAAACAAGCTCTTTGGGGACCATTGACCACTATTGATCTCTATTGACCAATGTTAAAACCTTTTATTATGTTTTTTACAGGTAGGGCATCTCTCCCATGTCACTGGGGCATCTCACCCGCAACTTCGGGAGAGATGGCAAAATGTAGTGCTGCCGCAATTTTTTTTTTTTTTTTTTAAAGAAAATTTACAATATGGTACAAAAAAACTACTTAGTAGTAATAAACAATATCTATTATGTATTTACCACAAATTTTCGTTGTCATTGTTACTACCCAATTTATTTTATAGCTTCCTTTCCTTAAGTGGGGCATCTCTCCCGGAATTACCTTATATCCTTTGTGGGATTTAACTTAAAGTGAAAAAAGGTATGATTATTTACAGAATTATAGGTTCTCATGGGAATGGATAGGAAATTTTGACAATTTGAAGTGAATAAACTTACCACAGATGCCGTATAGTAAGGTGCATTGTCATCTTGAAATTTGTTTGCGGAAATGTCCGAGATACCTCCAAAATAGTCGGTCTGGTACCACTTTTATGAAGATTGTGTTTTATTTTGAGTTAGTTGATCCCTTGAGCATAAAAATTTGCCCGACTGTTTGAAAAGTTATGCACCTCCGTACCATAATATACGGAGAATGTATCACTGTTTTAAAAGTGCGATTTTCATTAAGTCGGTCATATTTTTGTTGTCAGATCTGTAGATTATTATTGGTGAATGTGAAACCTGTAGATGGCGCTGTACGCCGTTATTAATTTTTGTTTCTTCTTCTCTTAGTGTAGTTCGTCATATAAGTGTTGTAGTGTACGTGTTAATAAATGTTGTGTGACAGTATTCGGAACCCTCATAATTCTGATTCATGTGTTTTCATCGTGATCTTTGATAAATAATGGAACATGGAGCGGCTGGCAGTCCCCACGAATCTCTGGACCGATGAAGGTAAGCCATTTACCTAATTTCTTGTTAAAGTACTGAAACTGTTTATTTAAATAACATCGCTATAAAATAGCGACATGTTTTGACGCCCGAAACAGGGACTGCCAGGTTCTTAAAATTTGATAATTTGATTTATTGTATATTGTGCAACTTTCTAGATTGATCAGAATATGGCAACCGATTTAGATAAATTAAAACGAAAACGCACTACCTTAAAGGGATTGTGCACAAAATTAATTAACACGGTAAATATAAAATTAATCGAACCCGAGCAAGGGTTAAATGTTCATGAAATCGAATCGCAATTAGAAAAATTGTAAATAATTTTTAACAAAATTAATTTTAAATAATTACACTTAAAAGAAGCGTCTAATTTGCTGTGTAACATAGGCTGAAACAGAATCTTTGGTTGAAGTCGTTTTTTCTGAATATATGTGCAGATAGTTTTCAAAATCATAGAACTATATACTCTATTGTACAGGAATATGTATATGACAACAACATTACTCAGAGTAGTTTCTGAACCTAATGAAAAAATATAATTCATATGCGTAAATATCGTTGTAATTAATTTAAATTAGAATATTTATCGAAGTAAAAAAAATTATTAATTTCAGTATAATTATTACATTTAAATAATATTTTTTTCCTTCATCGTTTAATACAAGTATTTTTTAATTTTATTTCTGAAATTTCTGAATATTATTTACGTATGTAAATCATTTTATTTGCCTTCTCCAATAATTCAAAAACATATATTCCCTCTTCGCATTCTTTTTTAGCCTTTACAGATAAATCTTATCTCACCCCTGATGCCCCCGGCAAGAAAAATGTCAATTAACAGCGCGGGGATTTGGAAGCTATCAATTACTGAAGTGCTAAATTTACCATTCTCGTGATTCTAGGAAAGTCACTGTGTGCAGATTTCCTCCCCCCCGTCTTGCGAAATCTATAGACTTCAAAAAGCACCATCTTGAACGAAAATTTTTCTGACTCGCGTACGGCCTTACATACCCAATGTTGGAAAACATTTCATTGAGAGATAAGTTTTCCAATTGAAAAGAAAAAAAAAAACTGATCGTTTACAAACTTACTTTTGGCACATATAGTACAGTATTAAATGCTATTAAATTAATTACAGGCAAACAAATGTTCCAAATATACGACATCTTTAAATATAGATTTTAAATGTTAATCAACATACGTTTTTCTTCGACAACGACTTGTTTTTTATCTTTCTGTGCACAAAATAAGATTTCAGTTGCTCTCTAATATTAAGCTAAAAGCGGTTGTGTAATTTATACATATTAAAACAAAGTCAGAAAACTCAACCCAAAATTTAAGTACACCTGCTAACTATTTTACACTTCGGTTTATTTTTTAATTATTGAAATTTTTTGGTCTGTTTTTGCTGTATTTTTATTTTTATTATTCAGGGATTTGTTTGTATGTATTTATTTCATTTATTTTTATTTCATTATTTTATTTATTTACTTATTTTGCTATTAAAGCTGCAGCTGAACGATTGTAAGGATGGATGACTTGTAAAATTTAATCTTTTGAATAATTAAACCCACAATTTTTAAAATTTAATAAACAATAATTATTGAATTATTGTGATTAAAAAAAATATATAGGTTATATAATTATATTTTTCTATTTTAAATATTTGTAATTTTCTATAACCTATATATATATATATATATATATATATATAATAGCTTTGTTTTAATTATAAATAAAGTAAAAATAAAATAAAATAAAATGTTTAGATAAATAATTTTTTATTTTTTAGTTTCCCTTTATTTTTACTTTATTTTATAGTTAAAACAAAGTTGAAATTTATTTTTTGTGTTACAGAAAATTATAAATGTTACAAATAGAAAAATGCTAAACCTACTCATTTTTTTTTTTTTTAATTCAAGAAAATTAAATAATTATTAATTATTAAAATTTTCAAATTTCGAATTGGATTATAAAAGAAATTACAAATTAAATTAAAAGTTTAGATTAAAAAAAAAAAAAAAAAAAAAAAAAAAAACCACAGGTAGTATCGAATCCAGGTCGTCTGAGTGACAGTTGCTTACTCTACCGAGTGCGCCACTGGAGCGTTGACTCGTTTACGAAATAACTTGTGCTTAAAGATTACTGAAACTTTACAGGCTTTTTTCTCGAAATTGTGTGTCTAGTGCGTGCTACTATTTTAATATGTTGTTACCTTCATAGTATTCTACAATTCTGCGCAATTATTTTCCATGTCGTGACCTCTCCTTGTAAGTCAAAATTTCAAAAGTTTACATTCTTTATATATATATATATATATATATATATATATATAAAAGAAAAAAAAAAAGAAAGGATTCATATATAGTACATTGCGGCAATAGATCCGACATGTGTAAAGATTTCACAGAATTTAATATGTTAAAAAAAGTAGTGTTAGCTATAGGAAATACTCTAACATCACACGGACAAAATTCAAATGCTAAAATAAATAAAATACTATTGAAAGAAAAATATTATTAATCTGAAATTGAAACTAATTTAATTTAATTGAAAACACCTCAGAGAATGATCGCATACTGATATGTAAAAAATATGCGAAAGAAAATAAGATAACAAATTATTTTTGCAAATTTAAATTTAATATGTACGGGTTAAAAACTGATTCTAAACGAAAAAAAAAATCCGTATAGAAGACTTTCTAATTACGAAATTTACATTGATGAGTGTTATAGAAAGACAGGTCACACAAACAAAATTAAACATATATTAATATTAGTGCAAAATAAAATGGTTACAAATATACAGATTGCAGGGATGGAACACTGGCGCAGAATTCATATCGGTACTTGTTTAAGAAATTTCTCTACCCATAATATCGTTGATTTAAGAGGTAGAGAATTTTGTTTCATTAATAGTGGTATGAGTTCTGCGCCACTGTTCCATCCCTAAGATTGCAAAATATGTACTAAACACTGAATACAAAATTTTCGTTGCTTCAAAATCATTTGATAGCTTATGCCTAAACAGAGTTTCGTTTAGCAATATTAAGCCTCCTCAACTCGTACAGCTTGTGCTACTCTTTTAAAGTACAGAAAAATTAAAAAAATTTTGTCTATATATTCTCTCCAATATTTAATTTTAATATTTTTGTTTTCTACCAAATATGTGTCATTACAAGAGATTCTTTAAACATATCAAACTCTTGAAATTTCTTTTTCATCAAATAAATTATAGTAAACTTATAAATAGTATTTTTCTATGTTTGACAGTATAGCGAAGGCATTAACAACCAGCTAATAGTCTCCTATTGTTCCCCTCAGAACAGAATTGTAGAACGTAAAAAAGGCACTTTTGTTAAAATGGAGAGATGCTTTCTAAATGAAACCGATAACCTCGTAAACTGAGACTGTGAAATGATAAACACAGCTACAGATTTACGGAGTACACTTTCGGCAAATGCAAGTGATACTAAAGCATATCGATAATAGATAAAAAACAGATCTAAGTAAGTAACATAAAAATCTTCGGCTGCCATTATTTGCATACGTACACAAACATGGTAGGGAAATGCTTGTTAGTAAAGTTCAATAAAAATAAGATAACAGAAGTAAAGGTTTCAAAATTTACTTAAACATGAATGTAGTAATCAGAAGCGCGGTAGAATTTACAGAAAATACCTACATTTGCATCTGCAGAAAATGCACAGTGTGTGATTTGGTACAGTCATTAAAGCACTAAATGACTACCGAATCAAACAGTGATGAATTATTAAAACCCTCTAAAACAGCAAAATAGGAAAAAATCCACAAGTCGATATACAGTGTATATCTGAATTCATCATTGAAATTTTGTGTGAGGATAGAAAATAGGAAAAAAGAGACTATTCACATTGAAAAGCAGGGACTAAAACGAACGCATGAGAGTGTAGAGGGTGCTTTGTGTTCACAACTTAAATTTACGCAAAAATATATCTACAGTGCGCAGTCAGTTGTCATTCGACAATGTGAATTCGTAGAAGTAATGCGAACAAATATACATTTAATAAACTTGCAGATATAAATCTAACTTACAGTGCTGTAGGGTAAAAAATGTCTTGCAATCAAGCATGCACCGCCTATCCCAACCAGCATGTGCGTAACATAAAATGTTTTCAGTGTCAATTGTCAATTTCTTCGATAAAAATTAATACCAGCAAATGAAACTCTTTCTCAGAGTTTCCTCTGAACATGTGAAATCATATGATATTGTGGAGGGCACTGGTTAGAGTAATGCTCTGCGTGCTTTTGCATAGCTGTAAGACAGCATTACCCTGCGGCAACATAAGTTAGACAGGTATCTGAAAGTGTTTTAAACGTATACAGATTTGCGCTGCTTTTGCGCTACAAGTTTTTTTTAAATTTATTCTACCTGAAATACCTCTATATAGGAAAAAAGGAAGAGAATAACATAAATTACTTATTGATTGAGCCAGGAAAAAAAAGATTCAACTTGTTAAACACAAAATATTCTCAAAAAATAGTTCTATAATCCGAATAAACTACTACGTCAGAAACGCAAAAAGAAAAATATTTGCGATGCATACAGCTGTTTCGGTAGTCTTAAGCGTACCGTCTTCAGTGCAAAAAGAATTCATCGCAAATATTTTTCTTTTGGCGTTTCTGACGTAGTAGTTTATTCGGGTTTTAATATTCCAACGCCAAATCTCCTGTTATTATTAGTTCAATAATGTTTTACACTGTAAATAATTTGAGAAATTCAATTTCATTGTTTTGCACTGATTCATAGTTCTTAAAATGGTCAAGACATACTATCGCCACATGCGTTAGTCATCACACTGATAAAAATGAATCTTTTCTTTCTTTTGTGATAAACAAACTACACGGTGTTTGAGAGCTTTTCGTGATGAATAGGTGTTAGAAAATGATTGCAAAAGATCAGAAAGAATCAATAATAGAGTTGTCAGCAGATATTATTTATTTATTGAACAATGTAAGAGTTAAAGAAACAAAAACTTTTTAGAAAGTAAGTAACATAAGGTAATATATATATATATACAAGATTAATACCACAAATTAATAAGTAAACCCATTTAATGAAAATAATGCGTGGGAATTCGCAAAACTTTCACTCAATAAAAATAAGAAAGTTTGTAAATAGACATTCAAGAAAAATACGATAATGCATGATAACTACAAACATATAAAGACAAATTGGTTGCCACGGGTTTAGCCGATTTTTGTCATAAATTTTGAATATTATTTTTGCTTGTGTAGCAACTCACACAACTATAAGATTCTTCTAGGACATTGCGGTATATCAAAATGTTAAATTAGACTTACTGGTGTAAAATCAGCAATTTTGAACGAAAACTTAGCAGAAGTAATAAACATGAATTATTCTGATTAAAAACAAAACCAGGGGATATTTTTCAAACATTAAAAGGCTGTAAATGGCCTAAAAGAATCAGCAAAATGTAAAAATCATAAAATTTGCAGTAATTTTATACATTTAAGCTTCACTGAAAGCGCTAGTGGCAAATGTATGTATAAAAGAGTATAAAATAATGAAAACAGCTATGTATACTGGAATACGTCGTTTACACTCTGAAAGCAGGTAACAAAGAAAACGTTGCAAATATTATAACACAATCGAAGGAAGAAAAATGATGTCAATGCTTAAGCGTCTTCCCTTCATAACAAATATTGTTGCAGAAAATTTTTCTTAGAAATTCCCTTTTGAACTGCTGTTTCGTTGTATCTAAATAAGTGCTTTTCATGCTGTGCAGTGTTCTTAACGCTGCTTACTTGACTTTTAGGATTCAAGTAAGATTTTTACTGTCTGCTTCGAGAATATTCCTTGAATTTACTGTTTTATTGGACTGTGTTCATAATTTTGTTTGATTGGCCATATTATTTTACTTCTTCGAAAATTTTAGATAATTAAAGGGCATTCATCGGCTAGTACCTGCATATTTCTTTACAAATTACTATTTTCATGTAAGGTAAATAGATACTTCCGACCACCAAACTTACCTTCATGTAAGAAAATAAACAATTTTGCAACGTGGGGTGATTCGATTCAATGGCTATAGCTAGAAATATGCGTGAAAAATTGAGAAGCTTTTCGAAGCTTCGTCTGCCTAGTTGGCCAATTTATATCATTCGAAATATTGGAAAATTAGCCCATATCATTAAAATTCTTTAAAAATAGAAAAATTTCAAAACGATAAATAAGAAGCTAAGATGGTGGAGAATTTATAATTTTATTTAGTTCAATAATGTTCTACATAACAAATAATTTGAGAAATTCAATTTAATTGTTTTGCACTGTAGGATAATTCTTGAAATAGTCAACACATATAGCCACATGTGGTAGTTCACACACTGATAAAATGAATCTTTACTTTCATTCGTGATATACAAACTGCACAGCATTTAAGAGCTTTCCGTGATGAATGAGTGTTAGAAAATGTTGCACAGTAAATCTTGATGACAATGATGAATATGGTATAATTTTACTTGTTACTGATGCTTTTAGTTTATTTTTTTTCAATTATTTCTTATGCCAATTTTTTCTTTAAGACGTGAAATTTTCTATGTTTATAAATAGTTTTGAAATTAACGTAACTATTCAAAAGGATCATATCACGACAATTCTTTTTTTTAACTTGAAATATTGGATAACATGTAATTTGCAAAGAATTTGACCTCTTTCAGCATTTTTACTCCTGCTTTTGTTTTAATCCAACTTAATTTAATTCTACACTACTATTTGAATCAAAACTTCCACTTTTATAAGTTTTTAGAATTGCTATTACAGTAGAACCCCGATCCATCGTTTTTCATGGGGTGCATGAAGAAAAACGATGAAAGCGGGAAAACGATGAATGCGGTTTAAAGTCAAAACACAAATAAAACAATGTTTATTAAATAATACACGCAATATATATAGTATACTACTAATTGAAACTAATTTGTTACTCTCCAAACTATCAAAAAAATAAATCAAAGTTGTACCTTAAGTATTTCTTTCAATGATCAGAGTCGATAATATATAGCTAAGGCAAAATCCGCGAGAAGATGAGTTCTATTTTTACATAAATTGGCAGTCATTTTGCACAATTTTCGAATTCAGGCACCTGAGCAAATTTAATCATACGCTATAAAAAATATATCCTATTTGCTGCCAGAAATTCTCTGTAATTTGAGAAAATATGCGTAGGGTAAGTGTACCAGTGATTGACACTTTTAGAGCAATTTCTGATGTTTTTCATGTTTTAGTTATGAGAAAGTATTTTTTGTAAATCGTAAGTTAATATATATGTCATAAAATACTTTCAGAATCATATGTATGCTAAATTATATACATTTGATAATTATTATTTTTTTAATGAATTTTTATTTTACACCCACTCAATGTTCCGGTAATTGACACAGCCAGTTTTGCATTTTACCAGTAACTGGCACCCTATGCCCCAGTGTTTGACACCGCATGTTAAAATACTTATATGTGAAGCATTTTCTTAACAAACTTAACAATACATACAAAGTAATTCTTCTATAACTTATTTTCTTTAAACTAAATGTATTTCAATCATTGCTTTCCCAAAATTATAATCATTCTCACATACAAGACTTTGGTAATAGCAAAATACCTTTTTAAAATGCAATATGCTAACTGCAGATATTAAATCAAAAATACAAGAATATAGGTAATCTAAAAATAGTAAAAGAAAAATAGTATTTACTCTACTATATAAATGTGTAAAGAAAAAAAGAAAATGATATGAATTTGAAAATGACAAATAAAAAAAATAGTATTTACTTTTCTATATAAAAGTATAAGTAAAAAAAAAAAATAATAATAAAGATATGAATCTCTAAGTCTATTATTTATTTTGCTTAAAATGTCTATAAGCAGTTCTTATTTTACGATAGTCGTGAGTAATTAAACTAAACGTTTCATTGCCAAGAAGGTTGATGAGTCCATAGAAAACAAAGTCGTTTTTACATGATCTTCGTCAGATTTTTTAGGCCATATAAAAGAATTCTCCCGTATTTCTTTCAAAAACTTGACATGTGATTCTTCTTCTGACAACGAAATTATGCGTCCAATATAGAATTTTTTATCATAGTATACTGCATAGTACTTTTTTGCTTGTAATACAATTTTTTTTCACAGGTGTACTATCTTCATTTACCTCATTTTCATCTACATTACTAACAGATGAATCAATAGAATTTCCTCTGAATGAGATTCGGAATCCCCAGTTTCCAATTTTGTATGTAACTTCGGCCTAGGTCTTTTTGTAATTTTTTTCTACACACTTGCTGCTTTTTTTTCACGCCGAAATTCCCTAGCTAATTTACTCTCTAATTTTGCTGTTTCATTTCGTTCTTTCTCGTCTTGCTTTTTCTTGAAATATTTTTTCCATTCACTTGAAGTAGCCACAGTTGATATCTTTTGAGAATTTTTCTTTTTCCGCTTAACATCGTTCTTGGTTTACGGCCAGAAAAATGCACGTTTAAAAGGTCTTTCTTCATCAGCTGTTAAAGGTAATTCTTTGTGAAAAATATTTGAAATGCTTGGTTCAGAATGTATTTTGGAAATGGCTTGTGCACTTTTCGCAGTAATAGTTGAACTAGGCTCATCGGAATGAGTGCTTAAATTCAATGACTTAGATGTCACTGGAGCTGTAAGGGAATCATAAGCTAAGGATTCTAATTCGTGTTCCTCCGAAAAAGAAATTAAAATCAGTGAATCAGCATCAAATTGATCCTTTTTAATAGTGGTTAATTCAGAGGTCCCTTGCTCTTCTACACTAGTGTTTTGAACTGGTTTAATACATGATGTGTTTGAAAAAGTTTCACTTTTCATTTTGAGCCAAACAATAAATAAATCAGTGGCGGTACTTTTTCCAGTCCATTCTACATTATTTTCAAAAGCATGACGAAATTCTGTCAATAAATCAGAATCAATTAATGATTCAATGTGAGTCAGATATTTAAGGATTTTTTCTAAATTCACTTGTGTTATGTTATTCTCGTTTACAGGTTCATTTATAACTGTAGTACAGTCAGGTTTGCATTTACTAAAGTCGAATCTGGATTAAATGGGGAAATTCTACATCTCTGAAATCAATTTACTATGCAATCTTTTGTTACAGTATTTATTGCATTTTTAATTAGGACTGCAAAATTGTACTTTGTTACTGCTCTATGAGAATTTTCTATAATCCATTTATATACAGCAATTTTTCCATTTTTGCTTCAATGGCTCAAACACGCTTACATCACATGGCTGTAAAATGTGTGTTGCATTGGGTAGTAGAGCCACTAGTATTATGCCATGTTCTGAACAAAACACACTAAGGGGGAGAGTTAAATGAGATTTGTGACCATCCATGAACAGAATAACAGGAGATGTTACGTTTTGCTTAACGAGCCACGGATAAAAAATATTAGACACATATTCATAAAAAGTTTCTCCAGTCATCCAATCACTTGTACTTTTCCCAACAGCCCAACTGTTAGGTGCATCTTTTACAATATCATTCGATAAACGTACATATGGATAAATGATAATTGGTGGAAGTAAAGTACCATTCGCACAGATGTTAATCAAGACAGTTAAAGATTATTTTTCTGATCCCTGTACTATTTGATATACATTTTTCCCCTTTTGCCCCAAGTACTTGTCCAGTCTTTGGACATAAAAGAAAAAGTTTCATCACAATTGAATATTCTATTTGGATCATCTAAAATATTTTCACAGCGCTCAGTAACTAAGTAATCTTTGACCTCTGAAAACCCCGATTTAATTTTATACTCTGTAATTTCGCTCTTGTATTTGTTAAATGTTCTGGTGTCCTTTTACTGATATCAGGATGTCGGTGCAAAAATGATACAAACCATTTAGTCCCAGGTCTGTTATCAGTAAAAGGATTATCTCTTCCACTATCTGTAACTATCGTTTCCACAACACTTAATAGATCATCTTTATTTAGTGAAAACCAGCTTTTCTAATTTTACAAATCCATTCAACTAATGCCTTTTCTTCTGTTTCGGTGAGTACTGTTGATGGCCCCATTTTTCTTTTTTATAGGTGTTTTACCTTTTACTTTGTTGGTTAATGTACTTCTGGGTACACCAGAAGTTTTGCTTTCCACCTTAAAGGACATGCCTTTGTTCTTAACAGCATTTACAGCTTAGCCATCTCTTTCTTACTGAATAGGAACTTCGGTTTTTTCCCACACTTTTCATTAGAAGCCATTTTCAAATCTATATATATATACATGTATATAATATAACTTTAAAAAAAAATTAAAAACTATTTTTTTTTAATATGTTAAACTGCATTGGGAAAAAAAGTTAATTTACGTACCAGTATTTGGCATAGGTGTCATAGTAATTGACATCTTTCTCCCAAAGGGGTATCAATTATTGGAAATTTCGAATAAAAGGTTAAAAAATGATAAATTTCGAATAAAAGGTTAAAAAATGATATAATTTACAGGCAAAACCTTTCTAGTTTTATATATTTAAATGTAATAACAAAAAGCATCAACCAACCGCCATCGATTGAAAACCAGTGCCAATTACTGGTGCATAGTCTAATAAATGATCCAGTAATGGACATAGCTTATTAATTCGCAAAAACTAGTAACGACCACTTAAATTTACATTTTAATGGTTAAATATGTGTTCTAATAGATTAAAAATTGCAACTGCTTAGAAACATTGCTAAAATTAATTAAGATATAACAAAATTAAAGTATTGACTCACCTTAAGTTTCCAAGTAAGCTTAACTTAAAAAATTGTCTACTTTTTTCACTTCACGTGATTAACTTGCATTTTTTATACAAAAGCCATGTGGTGAGCATTGGAGTAAATAAAAATAAGTCAGTAGTTTGATGGACTAAACATGCATGGCAGCATTTCTACGTAGATTTACTTATTTGCTTATTTATTAATTATTTTGGGGAAATGTGTCAATTACTGGAGCATGCCAATCACTGGATACCTACCCTAATTTACGAAAAATTTGCGTTGTCAGAACATATTTTCTCAAATTACAGAGAATTTCTGGCAGCAAATAGAACATATTTTTTACAGTGCACTGCGTGAAATTGTTCAAATGCCCGAATCTCGTTGAATTGCAGCATAGGCCTGTAGCATTACAAAGGAAAAACATCATGATATGCTCACTAGTTCTTTTAATTTCACAGTTGTGTCAAAAGCAACCTATATACCAAATAACGGCTGACCATCACTACAGTTTTGGCTACCAGCACTCCAGCAATAGTGCCAGCAATTTACAGAAGACTGAAGCAGAGGCCAACCTAATCTGGCAAATTGTTAGTACCGCCCCTTTTTCTACACCACTTAACTTTTAGAGTATTTGTTTTTTTCATTCATCGTAAATATATATAAGAGAATTACTCTAAAAATTAAGTGGTGTAGGAAAAGGGGCGGTACTAATAATTTACCGGATTTGGCTGGCAGCTCTGCTAAAGCGTATGTCCCCTTTTTTCTAGACTCATGATCTATTCGTACCCCAGACCTAACTCGTTGTGTCCTTTTCTTAAGGATTATTTCAAATCCAAAGTTCAATCTTGTTTCTGTTCTGAACATGGCGAAAATAATCGCAAAAAATTACAAAATATACTAATAATTATTAGTGGCACTGTAGGGCGGAAAATGCCCTATACATTATGTATTGTAGGGTAATGAGAAAGTTATTACTTACAAACTTTGAATAAACACCATAAAATGCAATAAACTCGCAACAATTGTTTCGGGTCGAAAAAACACACGACCCTTCATCAGGCGAATAAAGTAAGCACGAGTGCAGCAGTCAAAGCGCCGCTTTGACTGCAGCACTCGTGCTTACTTTATTCGCCTGATGAAGGGTCGTGTGTTTTTTCGACCCGAAACAATTGTTGCGAGTTTATTGCATTTTATGGTGTTTATTCAAAGTTTGTAAGTAATATTTTTACAACGCCAGTTTATTGATGCTTCTTTATTAAATAATGAGAAAGTTGATCACAACACAATGAAACAGGTATTTATATAACTAAACAATAATTATGTGTCACAATATAAGTTATCATTTATGAACTCTGAGTTTCATAAATGATTAATTATAATTTTGTATACGGCGTTTAATTTTTTCCTTATTTTCATTATTTCAATCATATTAAGAAGTAAAATTGTTGCTTGAATCAATGAAATTTCATTTTCGGTATTTATTTTTATCATTATTAGAACTTTTTTCAACACAAAACTGTTAACATACTTTTCATTTTGAAGTTTTAGATGCAAATTTATAACTATACATTTTTCATGCAAATTTATAACTGTTTAGAATATACTATTTAGCTCCACAATTTCTTTCTGAAACGTGTAATGATCGTGATGTGCAAAAAATGACCTTTAAACAACAAACATAACCCATCTCAAACCTATCGGAAAATATCGAAAGCAATTTTTTAACACACTCTTTTTTATTTATCAAATTCACTCTTATTACTCTTTTTACTAGTTCTCCTTTAAAATATGTTGTCATTCCAGCTGATATATTTAGCTATGAATAGAGCCAATTAAAAGATAAATTCCCTGTATTTGAGATAAATGTATTTTCTAAATATCATCCAAGTAATTAACTTCGAAATGTTCCACTAATGAAAGTCTTACTTATTTTTGATATAGATATCCTTAGTCATATGAAAATGCATCTTTATTTTTGACATTAACAGAAAGGTATAGATATAAGGATTTTAAAATTACCAATTTAAAGTGAATTATATCGAATATATTTTGACATTCTAAATCAATTGCTGTTATTAATAATCGCTTACTAATTATGTTTTTAATTTCACAATTTTTCTTTATTGTTATATGCACATTCTCGAATTTCTGTAACTTCTTTATTCAACTATCATTACAGTAATTTCCGGCCTATAATCCGCAGATTATACAAGCCAGTTTTGCACCAGAAATTTTAATTGACAAATAAAGTTTTTATTGCAAGAGTTATTCTTTCGAAAAAAAAAATATCGATTTTTTGTTAAATAAAATTTCTGGTGGAGAAATGACGCATCTTTCCTGCGGATTATAGACAGGAAATTGCTGTACTAAGTTATTCGTAAGTTTTCAGAATCTTAAAAAGTAATCCTACAGTTATGTATTTTAATTGTGATTTTCTTTTCTTCCTTTCTCCTTTTAAAAATAAATGAAAAAAAAATTGATTATGTTCAACATGTTTGACGCAGTCAGTTAAAAATGTTTTTTATACGTATATTTTTAACTTTTGAAATGATCATCTAAATCATTTTCTATTTGAATATCTTTTAGTAACTTCAATTATTTTTAAATTATGCTGCAATAGTTTTATTTTCAATGGTTTACAGGTTATAACAAGTCGAAAGATTTCATGGAAATCTAAATTTTAAGGTTTAAAACTAAGTACTTTTATGGCATTGTATTAAAAATTGTTGATTCATACACGCTATTTCACAAGATACAAATCAGTAATTTAATAAGTTAGCTAGCAGAAATCATTAAGATAATGCATCTGTGGTGAAACACACTTGTGTTTTTTTCTTGAACAGATTAAACTAAAAATCAAACATTATTCGAGATTAAATAATGAAATTTTAACCGTTTTGCTCGGGTTTCATTTTCATAAACCATCGACTTCCTTGAATTATTGTGCTAATAACGACGAAAATTAGAAAATCTTTGCGAAAAATCTTTAATTTGTCTCTATCAATTCCTTGAAAAATGAAACCGTTAATTCAGAGAAACTTCCATACTGATGGAATGATTAAGTTCTAGGAATTAATAAACTTAATGTTTCAGCTAGATGAAAATTACGAAATGAATAGTAAACAGCGGCGTGAGAAATGTAAGTGTTATCCTAATATTTTCATCTGATGCGAAGAAATTAGTGCTAATAATAGAATTTATTTTATTTATTTTTTTATTATTATACTTATTTTGTGTGTGTAAACAGTGATTAGATGATTGAGATGCAAATCTTAATACGAAGAAACGTTAATTAATTAAAATTACAATACCATTTATTGAAGTGTTAATTACTAAGAAACATAACTATTTAAAGCTCAAGATTTTTCTAAAGTTATTTTGCTGAAGCTTTACTTCTACTATACATTTCGTCTATAGGCGAAATTTTTGGTAAGTACACAATGTCAGAAAATTTGAAAAAATTCCATTAGTGAAGAGAAATAGGAAAGCAAGACCTCTGTAGGTTAAAAAAATTAAAAAGTGATTAGTTAATTATTGGGCTGAACTCATTCTCTTTGATGAGTCAAGTTTAACTTATTTCGAGCTAAAGAAAACAAGCATATCTGAAAACGAAAATATGACCGACTTAATGAAAATTGCACTTTTAAAACAGTGACATATTCTCCGCTAATTATGGTAAGGAGGTGAATAACTTTTCAAACAGTCGGGCAAATTTTTATGCTCCAGGGATCAATTAACTCGAAATAAAACAGAATCTTCATAAAAGTGGTGCCTGACCGACTATTTTGGAGGTATCTTGGACATTTCCGCAAACAGCATTCCAAGATGATAATGCACCTTACTACACAGCGTCTGTGGTAAGTTAATTCACTCCAAATTGTCAAAATTTCCTATCCATTCCCATGAGAATCTATAATTCTGTAAGTAATCATATCTTTTTTAACTTTAAGTTAAATCCCACAAATGATTTAGTAGAATTTCTTCTTTACCCGACATGGAAATAGCCCTAATCGCGATCCGCTCGAAAATGTTTCGTCTATAAAAAGGTGGAGGAGAGGGGAGAGGATTCAAAATTTGCATCCTATATCTCTGCCAGAACTAGAAAAAATTATTTGTGATATTTGGCACATTGAAATTTCTGAGATTTATATTAAAACTCTGTACAAACTATGCCATTGCACATTAAAGCAATAATTCCATATAAAGGTGAAATTAACCTAATGCAGAATACATATTTTTAATAAAAAATTGCTTAGATCTAACAGATAAATAGTTTTATTTAATATATTAAAATATAACTTGTTTAGTTCATATAATAAATCATAATAGAATACAAAGAGTATGGTTATTGCATTATGTTCAAAAAGAAAGTTTTATGCAGATTTTTAAAAAGCACTTCGTAGAGTGCAATAAAGAGAATTATTAAATCGAAAATGTACATAGGTATCATTTCATCCCTTTGGTATTATGCAAACAAGACAGTTTTATTCGTTTCAAGCATTAATTTTAAAGTTGTTACAAATAAAAAAAGTATAAGTCATTTTTTCTGCAGTGCGGCTTTTTTTTTTTTTTTTTTTTTTCGCTTAGTGTACGTTAAAGTACGGTACAATTTATCCATATGGCTTAACTATCATTTTAAACAAGAAAAATATCTTAAAGGAATTTAGAGGGATCGATATGTGCCATTCAATGTATGATAAGTTAAACCATTATAAGGATTGTAAATCTATATCTAACGTTCATGATTTTAAAGCAAAAAATAAGTTAACTAGACTTATAAAGATCTTTGGTATAATTGATAAATATAAAGATAACTGTGATAAAATTTCAATCAAGAACATAATTTTTAATATCAGAAAAACTCAGTTGGTAGAGTTGTTTCATAACTTGAATTCTAGTAATAAATTGGGTAATATAGCATTTGATATGAGTTTAAATTTATTAAAATATAGGATAAAATAAACAAGGTTCAATGAATTGTTTTCATAAAAGAGAGAAGTAAAAACTGACAATAAAATTTATTTTGTCTTGTATTACATTGGACAGCATTATAAAAAAAAGTACACTTTAACACTGTAATAAATAAACACAATAACATTTTGTTCATTAAAAATCTAAAAATTATTAAAGCTTTTAATTAAAATAAATCATTGGTAGAATGATATATAATTGCAATAATTTTGCGAAAAATTTTAGATGGGGCACTGAAAACAGCATATGCTATTGCCAGCAAACTAATTATCTTAAATATGGTAATGAAGATTATGGACATGTGTTTACTGGAGATTTAGATACAGTTTAGAATACTTTTCTGCGTAATTACATGAAATATGGTAAAAAGTACAAATTAAAAAGAATTTTGTCTAGAAATATAGTATATAAAAAAATTACAAAAAATATAGACCTTTTCATATCGAAACTAGCTTATACATGCAGTTTACTTATTAAGGTGTTCAATAAGTGGAGGTATCATATATTGAGAGATTTAAAGGTTATTTATATAAAAAATTATGATGGAATTTCAATTGGTATTTATGCAAATTAAAAAACACCCATTAAAGATTTACAAGATAAATTTATTTTTTTATATAGCGACAAAGCTAATACAAATTTTGCAGTCGTTTGCAAAAACCTTTGTGTCCAAAATCATTATGATAGCTCTAATAACGATAATTATATCCTCCTAAAACAGAAAAACAAGAAATTAGTAATAGAATTAAGGCTTTTTATATGAAATTAAAATTAAAACAAAATAATCAAGAATTTCCGTATTTAGTTCTTGTCCCAAAATGTCATAAAACCCCCATTTCTTTTAGAACAGTTACATGTGGTTTTGGTTCTTACATAGTTAATGCCAATAAGTCATTACTGAATAAACTAAATAAAATGTTTAACACGTTCGCTGCCGATCCCGCGCCACCGCGGGATGTGACGTATTGCTTTACAGGTGAAAGTTTACTTTAGGCTGCCGCTTGGAAAAATTTCGAAAATCGCCAAGACGGCGCCATTTCGCATCGTGTTCCGAATAGCAACCTTACACCGGCGGCATACGAAAGCGAGTTTTCGGCGATCTAACCTAAAAAGAAAACGCGTCTTGAAAAAAAAAAATCCGAATAATAATAATACATAGGACAAAAGGAAAAATTTCATAAAATAGAATTAAAAGAAAAAAAAAAAAAAAAAAAAAAAAAAAAAAAACGAAATAATTACGAATTTATGACTAATCACAAATAAAAAAATAAAACTTAGATTATATGATAATAAGTGTTTAGATGATAGTGTTTTTATTTCCAATAATTTAACAGCTATAAGTACAGTCGGTAACAAAAGTGTTCGAACACTAGCAAAAATTCCTATGTAAAAAAAAGTACACTTCACAAGGTTTTGTTAAATAAAGCCTTATCGAATCATGTTCTTACACTGACTAAGAACAGGATTCGACAAGAACTAAGACCAGAATTCGATTAACAAAACCGCATGAAGTATACTTTTTTACTTAGGAATTTCAAATTTAAAAGTTTTCAAAAGTTGTATAAAGTAAATTATTTATCATTAATATTTTATTTATAGTCCTCATTCATTAGGAATGAAAAAATATATCCGCAACTGGATAATTATAGCAAATTTTAACGATTCTCTATTATAATGGTACTTTGATCTGTTCACTATACCCCTATCTTAAAATGCATGAAATTAAAAATTATACAAAATGTTGTACTGTAACAACCAGTATTGGCATGAAATTCAAAAATATGCCTCTAAAATTCAGGTCGGTGGTTGCCCAGTCGGTAGAGCGCCGGGCTCGGAATTGGAAGATTGCGGGTTCGGTACTCGAGCCTGCCAAAAACCATTGTGTATACAAATGGTGGCTGGTGCTCATAAAATCTGTCGTGCCCGCAATGTTTTCCATGTTCCCATATTAATTATACCTCTGGGTGTCTACGAAGCGTGAGAGTCATCCCTTCCGTGGAGGATCAAAATTGCGATGGCATGTCCCTGGACCACTCTAGGGGAGACCCAGACCATCGAAATTGTCCATTGCGCAGCACTAGTGTGACGTAAAACACAATCAACAAACCAACCTCTTAAATTCAAAAGTACCTCTTAAATTCCAATTCTATTCAACCAGCCAAACAGTACTAACGCAAACATCACAAATATTCATATCTCAAAATAGATGGTTGGTTGGGTTTTACGTCACAATAGTGCTGCGCAATGGGCGATTGGCAACGGTCGGGGACTCACCCCTGGAAGTGGTCCGGAAACATGCGATCAAAAATTTGATCCTCCATGGAAGGGTATTTCAAAATAGAATACTTTCTCTCTAATAAAACACGTATCATCAATATGCAACCGAAGTGATGGCGTCAGCGAGATATTTTATCTGCTCAGTACAAACGAAACTATTTGCTATGGAAATTTAACTTATTACTCATTAACTCCAGAGTTTGCTTGTAACGAGCAGATGAATTTTTACACGTTTGACGTAATACAGTCGGCTGCAGTTTTGCTAAGTAAATCCTTGTCGAATCATGTTCTTAGACTGATTAAGAACATGACTCGACAAGGATTTAGTTAACAAAGCTGTATTAATTTTTTTTTTTGGCAAGGATTATTGCTAGTGCTCGAATAATTTTGCAGCCGACTGTACAGCGTATTGACGTAACACATGACGCAAACAAGCAAAGGTAAACACAAAGTCTATAACATTTGGCGATGTAGCGCTCTTGTGCAACACGTCAAACATATTCGGCGGGTTAAAGAAAAAAAACGTCATTTTAAATTTTAGTCACGTGAAACCGGCAGCGAACGTGTTAATATAGTTTTACAAAAAAAAAAAAAAAAAAAAAAAAAAAAAACATTTGTAATTAAAAATAATTATGAACTTACTGACAATTTAAAAAGTTTAAGTAATGTGTCTGGATTATATGCTTATGATTTTGAAGATTTGTATAATAGTATTGATTTATCATATTTAATAAACAAAGTTAAGAGTTTTTTTAGACGTACATTGGATTTTGATAAGGATGAGTTTTTTTTTTCTTTATTTCATTTTATTGTTCCAAAAAATTATACATACGATGGTGATAATATTTACAGACAGATTCGTGGCCTCCCAAGGGGAGGGGGGGGGGAACTGTAGTTCAGTTTTAGCTGACATTTATTTATATATACATGAAAAGAACCTAATTTTAAGCAACAATATAAAAGGTTTCAGGTATATTGACAATTTATTGCTTGTTAAACTTGATGCTACAGATGAAAAGGTAAATTTTAGCTTTCATTTAGACTCTTTAAAATTAAATATTTCTTCCAGTAATCCCATTAATGTCGACTATTTAGATATTAATCTAAAAATCAAAGATTATAAAATAATTTCTAGAATCTATGATAAAAGAGATCACTTTAATTTTGAAACAATAAACCTTTTACATTTTTCTTCAAATTTACATTTATCAGTTTTCAGAAATATTTTTTTAAATGGAATTAGACGTGTACAGAAACTAAGTTCAGAAACTTCTGATAAAATTAATGATATGTTACGTGTTTTTACAAGCGAGCTATTGATAAAAGTTATCCGGTTAAGCTTATTAAATTTTTACTCAAATGGTTTTATAAAAAATACCTAAGTGAAGTGATATCAGTTATCGAAGTTGCTGGAGTTCGAGTTTCAAAATAGCAACTAGTGTTTAAGATATAGTTTCAGAGTAGTTTGTTGTTCTTTTCTGGTCTTGGCAGGTCTGGTGGAGTGTTGCCGGCATAAAACTAGTTTAACCCCACAGGCAAGTCACAAGTCTTGCCGTCTGTCTTCATCCTTTTTTAAATTTCTTAAATTACTTTTTCATAAATTTTGTTTCAGGTTATGTTTTTCTGTTAAGATTTCTGTTGAGTTAGTTTATCTTTTCGCTTTTGTTGTAAGTTGTTAACTCATAAAATTTGGTCTCTTTAAATATGTGTATTCCAATGTATATATATATACTTCTCAAAACAATTAAAGGATATTTTAAGTCTATTTAACATAATGGTATGAAAGATTCTTTTTTTTTGCATAAAATGGAATATGAGAATTACAAATGAAAATTTTGCTCATTTTCAAACTTCTAAGTATGCAAATTTTGAGTTTCGCGCAAAAAAGGACGCTTTAACGGCAGCGAATGTAATTTGGCTTTCAACTTAATGAAAAAGATAAAGCAAAAAAAAAAAAGTAAATAAATAAATAAATAAATAAAATAATAATGATCGATATTCAGTAAATGCGTCGATGATTGCGATGTTTCAACGGAGTCCTTTAACCAATTCAAAAGCTTGAAGAGTTGTTGGTGGGTTAGAGGGGGTGTCCAAATACAAACCGAAGTAGCCAAAGCCACTGGAGTTCCACAAAGTGTCATTTTTAGGATCTGGAACCGATTTTTGGAGAATGGAAATGCATGCCAAAGACCAGGGCTAGGTCGTAGACATACAGCCTAGTAAAGATCGATATTTAACGGTAATGGGTCAGAGACACCGAAATATGAATGCCACTCTTCTTCAACACCACCTTTGCATGGCTACTGGCACCACAGATTCGACTCAAAACTATCTGAAACCAGCTCCACGCTGTAGGTCTGTATGCTCACTGACCAATAGTATGAGTTACATTAACAGAAGGTACCGTCGCGCCCGCAGGGAGGGCGCAACAGAGCATGTGAAATGGAGGTGAAATGAGTGGCGTAATATTCTTTACTCTGACGTGTCCCATTTTTCTGTTCATCATGCTAATAGGCATATTTTCATCTGTAGGGAACGTGGCACTAGACACAATACTGCGATCGTGCACGGAAGTGTCATATTTGGCGGTGGGAGGTGGGAGGGTGATGGTTTATGCTGGCATCTTAATTGATGGGAGAATCGATCCCCACATCATTCGAAATGGAGCTCTAACCGATCCAAATATAGGAATGAGATGCTCTGACGTATTGCTATAGCGTAGAGCCGGTTCGAACAGTTTGTGTCGAAAATGTGGTGCCAGTAGCCGAGAGAAGGTTTTGAAAAAGAGTGGCATTCATATTTCGGTGTCTCCAATCCTTTAGCATTAAATATCAATCTTAATTAGGCGGCCTTGTACGTCTACGACCTTGCCCTGATATTTGGTTTGCATTTCCAGCCTCCAAAATCGGTTCCAGATCCTGGAAATCTCCCTTTGTGAAACTCCTGTGGCTTTTGTTACTTAGGCTTGTATTTGGCCACCCTCTAAACGACCAACAATTCTCTGAGCTTTTACATCGCTTATGGGCATCGTTTAGATAAAGCACTCATTGAAACAACGTACTGTTACTGAATGCTGATCATTCTTTTCCGCTTTGTCTTTCGTTAAGTTGAAAGCAAAATTTTATTCGCTGCCGCTAAAGCGTCTTTTTTATGTCAAACTCCAAATTTGCATGCTCCCAAGTTTGAAAATGAGAAAAATTTGCATTTGGAAATCTCTTCTTCCATATTTTGTAAAACAAATTTCGCTTATATCATTACTTTATATAAGATTAATGTATCCTTTAATTGTTTTGAGCGGTATATATATGTATATCTTTGTGAGATTTGTTAATCACTACATTTAAGTGAATTAAAAAAAAAATCTTTATCACTTTACAAATAAATAAACAAATAAATAAATTAAATTAAAAATTTTTTAAATCCTTCTAAACTTTGATTTGGGTATCCGCTAACTTCGATAGAGATTTCTGCCTCTACTACCTGCGGTAACACCTCACCAAAAATTTAATTTGGTTTTATATCAGATGACAGTTGGCGCTCTTATTATTTAAGAACTACAACTTTAAAGATGGCTATATCTCAGCATCTACTAAACTTTTCAGTTTTGGCATCATGTATTATACAGACATAATAACACAGTTTTTCTACTTCTTGCTTTGTAATAAAATTTTAAGTACGGTGAATTTATAATTTTTGCCTTTCATATAACAAGAAATATTTGAAAATATTATTTATCCCCTACTCTGGGCCCTCCGTGGCCGAGTGGTTTTGTCACCACACTAATAGTCGCCTTCGAGCATAGGAGAGCGGGTTCGATTCCCGTGCGGCGCTGGGTGTCTTTACAATTCTTCTTACTGTAATTCTGTCATGTGCTATCTGTCTTTATCTGACGAAGATATACAAGCGAGCTTCGAGAGTCAAGCATACAAATCTGATGTATATATTATCCCCTACTCTCCTAACCTTCAGGAACAAATTCAGGAATTTTCTGAAGCTGGTTTTAAGTAATTTTGTTTGTTATATTTTAAAGAAAAAATCTTACGGATGTCTGATTTTTTTTCCCTTGATATGTGAAGGGGTATATGAAAACACTTTTACCTCTATTTCTGCACCTTAAGAGCAAATTTCTAAGATTTTAAACATCTAGATTTTACACATTTGTGTTTGTTATATTTTAAAACATGAATTGTAAGGCCATCTGTTTTTTCTTTCGGACAGTAAAGATATGTTTTGCTCATATGAAAACGTACCCCCTCCTTTCCCTTCTTATGGGATTAATTCCTAAGCTTCCTGAAATTTGTTTTTAAGTATTTGTGTTGATTATCTTTTAAAACAAATATCTCAGGGATATTTGTTTCACCTTTGAGATATAACAGGATATGTGAAAACACATTTCTCTCCTCTCTTCCTCTCTTGGTTGTTGAAATTTTAAAAATCGCTTCTTAGTGGGTGCCTATGTCACGGATGGAATGTTTTCACCAAGTTTCGTGCTCCTAGATAGAGGGGTTTGGTTTCGGCGATGATGAACCAGTTACTTTTTCACGATAAATCATTGATTATATATGTATATATTCATTTAAATTATGTTAATAATAAAGCTATTCATTTCTATATTGTTAAAGATTATTACTATAATGTGTTTTTGACACAGATTAATATATTGTCTGGAAGAAACCGTTTGATTTGCTGAATTTTTTTAATTTCATTTATTTATTTATTCACTTATATATAGCAATTATTAGCTGCATTTTATTCATTTTATTTCTTATCACATGGTCTTGCAGAATATTTCAGGAATGTTTGGCACACACCAAAATGGTTTAACCAGTTCCATACGTCTTAAGCCGTGTCGGCTTTTACTCCTTCGTCTAGATATTATTTTTTTTTTTTTTTTCTGTTATGTATTTTTCATATTTTTTATATAGGATCTCATGTATCAACATTTAAAAAAAAAAAAAAAAAGTTATTAAATTTTTCGATTTTTATTGCTTTGCATGAAGCTTCAACATGTATCTGTTTAATCATTAATATGTGAGTATTATGGATTAATTCATATTGTTTTAACTATTCCTGACTATATATATCTTTAATATTACGGATAAATTTTGCTTTGATAATTTGTTTCTCTTGCATTCTACGATTATGTTACATCATACATATAGGGGGTACATCTCCGGTTGTGGGCACAGTTTTGATTTTAGCTTATAATTGTTGATAGAATAGAAATTATGCAAACATATGAACACCAATGGAAAGCCAGAACCATTAGCTAACGTTTCATGAAGTAACTGTATTGATTCCGTCAAAAAAAAAAAAAAAAAAAAAAAAAAATTACCAATTTTGTAAAGAGATCATTTTTTGTCAAAGAAAATTTTGTACCCGGTAGTGGACACACTTGAAAAATACGCTAAAAATGGGAAAAAAATTAGAAAAACCACCATAAATACTGAAAACAACAAAATTTATTCATTTTGTAAGGATTCAGTGGCCGAAATAATAATAGAAAATGGCATTTTTCCAACTTTATTCGTCATCTTCTTCGTCCTTCAAATTAGAAGTGCAATGCTTGTAAATAAAATAATTGTCATGTATATTTGCACATTTCAAATGCACCAGACGATCATACTCGTTGCATTTGATTGAATTTGCTCTTGTTTGGTATGGTAGCAGGTGCTCCAAACAAATGATGCAGAAATAGACATCATATTCTGGTTGTGAATGCTCCTATTTTTAGAGCGCTTGGCCAGCAGTTTGACAGTAGGATTTCCCTTACTTTTTCTAGGCTTTTTCTGTAGGGACACAGAAGCTGCGAGGAAGGAAAGTTAGTTAAAAATCGATTGCAAGATTTGTACTTGACAAACAAACAAGAATCGAAGTTAATAAAAACATGGTAAGGAAAAAAAAATGTATTTTTATGGTTGAATATTAAATATTTGCATGGAATTTTAGCATAAACATATAAAAACATTTTAAAATTTCATTTATCAACCAATCTACAAATTAGCACACAAATAGGTTTAAAATATAATGTTAAGCTATAATAACGAAAAAAATATTAAATAATAACAATATTAATAATAATAATAAATATTCCGAAAAATTATTACGATTTAAAAAAATAATATTAAAATTTTAAAAAAAATTGAAAATTTTTTAAATATTTCCTGCTAACTAATTTTTAATTTTTTCCTTTTTTATACATTACCATAATTTAAAAAGTTATAATTTCTAAATATATTTTAGTGTCATTTTATGGTTTCATTGTTAAGCTAGATTTAAAAAAAATGTTTTTATGTTGAATGCAATAAAAATTGCATTACATTTCATCAGTCAAACGTAAATAATTACAAGATAAAAAGAACTTTTATATACCATGTTTTTAAATTTTCTGTTGAATCATATAAACGCTACTGAATGCAGCGGGAACCCGGAGCAATTGGATAAAAGTATAAAAAAAATTCCTTGCTATCGTGTTTTGAGCTATTATAAAAGTTTCAAATGGCTATCTAGCCGGGAAGTTAGATAAAAGTTGATTGAATGCTTTCCACTGGTAACGCTGCCGAAGGCAGTATGGTACCGAAGCAATTGGTTAAAAATATTTTTTAAATGCATTTTCACAGTAATCTCAACTATTCTGAAAGTTTCAAATGTCTAGCTACTCGGGAAGTTAGTTAAATAAATTTTTTGTTGAATCATATAAACGCTTCCGAATACAGTAGGGACCTGAAACAGTTCACTAAAAGTATTAAAAAAAATGTATTGTCACAGTGTTCTGAGCTATCCTGAAAGTTTCAAATATCTAGCTAGTCGGGAAATTAGTGAAAAATCGATTGCAAGCTTTGTACTAGTAACGCTGCCGAAGGCAGCAGGAATCTGAAACAGTTGGCTAAAAGTATTAAAAAAATGCATTTTCACCGTGTTCTGAACTATTGTGAAAGTTTCAAATTTCTAGCTAGTCACGAAGTTAGTTAAATAAATTTTCTGTTGAATCATATAATCGCTGCCGAAGGCAGTAGGGACCTGAAACTGTTGACTAAAAGTATTAAAAAAAGTATTGTCACCGTGTTCTGAGCTATCCTGAAAGTTTCAATTATCTTAGTCGGGAAGTTAGTGAAAAATCGATTGCAAGCATTGTACTGGTAACGCTGTCGAAGGCAGCAGGATCCCGAAGCACTTTGGTAAAAATATTTAAAAAATGCATTTTCGCCGTGTTCTGAACTATTCTGAAAGTTTCAAATGTCTAGCTAGTCGGGAAGTTAGTTAAATAAATTTTCTGTTGAATCATATAAACGCTGCCGAAGGCAGTAGAGACCTGAAATAGTTGACTAAAAGTAATAAAAAAATGTATTGTCACCGTGTTATGAGCTAGCCTGAAATTTTCAAATGTCTAGCTAGTCAGAAAGTCAGTGAAAAATTGATTGCAAGCTTTGTATTGATAACGCTACCGAAATCAGCAAGAACACGAAACAGTTGGCTAAAGGTATTAAAAAAATGCATTTCCACCGTTTTCTGAACTATTCTGGAAGTTTCAAATGTCTAGCTAGTCGGGAAGTTAGTTAAATAAATTTTTTGTCAAATCATATAAGCGCTGCCGATGGCAGCGGGACCGTAAACAGTTGACTAAAATTATTAGAAAAATGTATTGTCACCGTGTTGTGAGCTATTCTGAAAATTTCAAATATCTAGCTAGTTGGGAAGTTAGTTAAAAATCGATTGCAAGATTTGTACTGGGCAAACAAACAAACATACAAACAATAATCGAAGTTAATAAAAACATGGTAAAATAGCTTTGACTGCTATGGCCGACTGAGACGTATTAATAATTTCTGATTATAGGAAAACTTGTTAGGAAGAAATAAGTACTAAAACTGTCAGGAAAAACACTAACGCATTATGTTTATGAAGGTCAAATTATTGGAATTCTTGAACGTGGACAATCAAAAACCGAAACAACTTGAAATTTGAAAGCGTCTAGTGAGTTATCTCCAAAATGATTTAGAGGACGATGCTACACATTGGCCAGCAAGGGTTTTCTTTTTAAGACTAATGTTTAGCGTGCTTGTGCGAAGGCAAAGTAAACATTCTGACATGTAACTGATTGAGACTCCAGAATATATTTGTTTGCTTATGTCTGATGTTATCACAGGAACGTTCACATTTTTATTGGGGTAATGTCATATTCTACAATCTTCCTCAAAGCATTTATGTTTTGGGCAGCCATTTTGATGGACGTCTGCACGATGCCGGATGTTTTTCCATTTTTTTTTTTTTTTCGTTCATTAAATTACTTTTAATCCTGGTTGTCTATTAATATATGATAATGCATCTTTTTTTAACCCATCTCTCATAATTAATGATAACTGCACTGTTTTACGCCTTTCTTATATCGGAGATGGACAAGCAGCGACTTGTAAACTTTTCCGATATTAATTGTATATAAAATGCAAGAAGCAAAATATTGAGGTATCTTGTAGATCTCCAACATGTACATAGTAACGTTCCGGAAATTTAAACTGCGCTCCCGCGGACTTTGAACTCATTAAGCATACAACGTATCGAAAATTGCATCAAAAGCACAGATAATTGTAGCTCAGATCTGCATTTGCCACCTGAGACAGTTTCACTTGCTATACTAAACTTCAGTCTCGTACTATTTATAATAAATTACTTCGTTTCAATGACTTTGAAAATCATATGTTATTTTTTAATTCCAACTCTTTTAATTGAATAATTAAAAGAATTATCTTAGTATAGAATTATTTTCTTTTGTAATCCTAATGCGTCTGAATTAAATACTATTTCATACTCTGCAGTAAATGCTTACTTTTTAAAACCAATGTTCACAGCAATAATTAGTTATGCAAAATCTCACAAATAAAAGATAATTTTACATTATTGTTATAGACATAATCGTATTAATTCGCAATTAATAAAACTATTAATATTGAAAAATATATAAACAGTTAGAAAAAATAACTGCATAGTATAAATTTGTGAGATTGCAAGACTAGAAAAAATAAATAAATAAATAAGTAAAATAACACTTTAAGCTTTAAATAAAATGTATATATTAATTTTCAATAAGGTTAGGTAATTAATATTTCGGATGAATTATTTTCAGACTAGTTTTGCGCAAAAGAAATTCTCTTAATGCGAATTGAGTAAGAGCAATTTGATATTGGGCAATTAATTTTAAGGAAAATATTTTAGTGATCCGAGTTTAAATTAATGAAAATGAATTTATTAAGAAATTAACGGGTTTTTTTTTCAGATTGATTAATTAAACATTGTAAGTTTTTAGAGCATAATAAATTACAGTTTTCTTTTTTAATTATATATTTTTTTGGAAAAATATTTGGAATTAAGCTAAAACATTTAATCTTTCTGTACACTGAGATTTAAAATCTTCTAAACAGAATTTTAAGAGCGTTTAAAAGGACTTCAAAAATAGAAAATCATTAACTGGTTTTTAAAAGTGAAGAAGAATTGTAAATGGAAAGAATTATAGCTATCATAAGCACAGCTTTATTCATTTTTTTCACTCTCATCTTTTTCAATTGTTTCAGCGTTTTTTAAATAAAAAGTAAAACTAAGAAAGTTTGCGCACAATTCAAAAGAATGATGCAAAAATTTCAAATATTAACTTTTTGCTAAATTATTGCTTAATACATTTGAATTAATTCGTAATCTATGCACTTCCATTACTATTTTGTTGTTATGCTATAAATTAAAGCAACAGATGTAATAAAACCAATAGAGCTATTTTGCGCGATCTCTCCTTATAGGATAGGAGAGATTGCGCTTAATTATAACTACAATTAAATTGTTAACAATAATAATTACAGTTAAATGACTTTGTTGTAATATTTTTCTAAACAGATATTTTTCTTATTAAAAGTGGCTATTTCAGTTTAATAATAATAATAATAATAATAATAATAAACAGAAAATAAAAGGTGGTTTCTTGTGTGTAGATCTAATCTGTCGTTGTCCACAATCGTTCTGCAACAGCCTATCACAAGTAACATATATAAACTAATCCATGAGAAATCGCTTAATCGATATTTTGTAATACTACCATTCTATAGAAATTCCTAGGAAGTGTTACGAGATGTGTTCAAAAAGTATCGAACCTTTAATTGTCAAAAATACATTTATTGATTTGGAATCCAAAACACTAACCCTTTTAAGTCACCTTGGTAATATATACATTTCGCTCAGCGTTCCTATCACTGCTGGAAACACCTAAGTTTTTGGAATGGTGAGCAACCGTGCCGTCTCATTCCGCATGGTGTCTTCTCTTGACTCAAATCGAGACACTTTTAGTGGAATTATCTGCTTGAGAAACAGCTAAAGGTCACAAGGAGCCATGTCGGGTGAGTAGGGAGCCTGAGGAACCACAGGAATGTTGTGTTTGGCGATGAAAGTCTGAATCAAATGCTCAGAATGGGCAGACGCGTTATCATGATAGAGCTTCCCAAAGTTTTCGCAACCCACAGATCCGGTCGTTTGCGCCACACAGCATAACAAAGGCGATGAAGGACCTCTTGGTAGTACTCCTTTGAAATAGGCTGTTTTGTGGAGCGTATTCGTCATGTACGACATCGCAGAAATCAAGGAAAACGTTCAACATGTCCACTGGCGTGCAGCCATCTTTGAAGCGTTTGTTCCACTCCTTTATGCGTGAGGAGTCATCGTTCCGAAAGCCTGTTGAATTTTATGAGTGGTTACCTCTCGGGTATCGCCAAGCTTTTGGTAAAATTTAATGCATTTCAAATTTTGAAAAAAAGAAAATAATGAAAAAGTTAATGATCTTTTTTACTTTTTATAAATTTTAACCAAAAGCTTGGCTGCTCGAGTTTTTCTTTCATTTTACGAAAACTAAAATCCGACGATCAGCCACTGCACTTCTTCACTTGTTGGCTGACTGTCATTTATTGAAACTTTCTACGGGCCGGAATATATTCACGACAGCGCTTTAGTGTCCCATCCCATCTACATCTACACTGAAGAATGTCTCTCTCGCTTCATTGGTTTACGCGAGAAAAATAAGTTTTGATACTTTTTGAACACCCCTCGTAGGAAAATTCAAGTAATCATTTTAAAACGAGACAAAAACACGTTTTATCTTAGACGCTTGAAGCAATAAACACGCACAATCAAATCGGCACTCTACTACTGATATTGTACAACTACCTGGAGTCCCAGAGCGTCAAAGCTACTCCTTCCCGCCGATCCGTTATGTGCGCAATCTCTCCTACTGTGTAATATCTCTTAGCTTTACCTTGTTAAAACATTTAGCTAAGTTGTATTTTATACGCATTATACATTGGATATAATCAGTGTTGCTAAATCTGCCGGATTTTTTATGCAATAATCACCAATATTTTTCATGTGTGATAGTTGATATACATAATAGACTATCAATCTTCAAAGTAATTAGGCAAACGTTACAATTCAAAATTATTGGTGACTACTGAATTAAAAATTTGCAAGATCTGCCAACACTGGATATAATTTCATTAAAGAAAAATCATTTTTAATGTAAAACTTAAACAGATTAAAGAATTTAATTTGCTTATAAATGAGGGATATAGAGAATTTTAATAAAATTATTATAATTAAGAATGATATATTTTGTAGTAATAAATTACTTTTTTCCTTTTTAAAACGCATAAAAGTTTAATTAAAAAAATGATAATAAAATAAAATACAATTTGAAAAAATTAAAGATCTTTATTATTTTTATTCCTTATTTTTATTATTTATTTATTTATTGTAATTTTTATAGGAGATTTTCTATGTTAGAATATTTGATTTAAACGAACTATTATTATTATTGGGAGTACAAATTAATTCGGTCCGTTTTCAATAGATGGCTCTGGCTGATTTGTTTACTGAATAATGATAGATGTTTTTGGCATTGTTAGAAAGGTTTGACCTTTGTCAACCATATTCAGTCAACGAAGCTTCGAGTTTTATACAACAACATTGGTTTTTTGAGCATTCAATATGTCGAGTTTTGTGCTAAAGAAACAACATTTGCGGGAAGTTTTGATTTTCTTTTTTAATTGGAAGAAAAGTGCCGCTGAAGCGCATCGATCGCTTGTGGAAGTTTATGGTGAATCTGCGCCATCTGATAAATCATGTAGAGAGTGGTTCCGACGCTTCAAAAATGGTGATTTTAGTGTCGAAGACAATGAGCGCCCGGGCCAGCCGAAAAAGTTCGAAGACGCCGAATTGGAGGAATTGCTCGATCAAGATCCGCTAAAACCTGGCGAAACAATTACTGGCGAACGCTACCGACTGCAATTAATGCGTTTGAGCCGAGCATTGCGTGAAAAACGGCCAGAAACCATCGAAAGGCACGACAAGGTAATTTTGCTAATGACAATGCTCGGCCCCATGTGGCAATTGTCGTTAACAATTACTTGGAAACGTTGAAATGGGAGGTCCTACCCCACCCGCCGTATTCGCCAGACCTTGCTCCTTCTGATTATTGGTTGTTCCGACGGATGCATCACGATTTGGCTGGACACCGCTTCACTTCTTTCGAAGAAATTCAAGAATGGCTCGATTCATGGTTTGCGTCCAGAGAGGACTCATTTATCAGAGATGGAATCCGAAAATTGCCAGAAAGGTGGACAAAAGTTGTGGCTACCGATGGACAATACTTTGAATAACATGTTTTTTCATTTTGATAATAAATAAAATGTTTTTTTAACGAAAAAAAACGGACCGAATTAATTTGTACTCCCAATATTATCACCATCATCTTTTTTATTATAATTATTATTATGTTTACGCTTCAGCACCTTCGCTTTTAATCTACACTAAATATCCGAAAAGCATAAGGCCTATTGCGAAGCACACTGGCAGTGAAAAGAAAATAAATAACCACTGGAAAGCAGTGTTGTCAGATCTGGCGGATTTTTTATACAATGATCACCAATAATTTTGAAATGTGATATTTTATATACATAATAGACTGTCAGTCTTCGATGTAATTAGCCAAACATTGTAATTAAAAATTATTGGTGACTATTGAATAAAATATCTGCCAGATCTGGCAACACTGCCAGAAAGTGACAAAAATGGTCCTGAATAAGTGGAAATGAATATCGAACTAGCCATGATGGTGGTAATCGTAGAGTACACTCTGTAAATCACAGCCCTTAAATAATATCGTGATAGGTTATACAAATTTAGTCAATATTGCATTCCTAATTTTAAATCGTAAGTAGATAAATTTACTCTTTTTAAACTATAGCATTTCAGTCTATCAATTAAAAATTATTCACTTGACTAGAACAAAACGAAGATTACTATTGTTATTAATTATAATATCCACACATGTATTAAGAAAGGCATTCCGGATGTATGTAAATACTCAGTATTTTTTATTGTCATTATTATTTCAATCATTACAGTAGCTATAAATAATTAATCCAATAATGATTATTTAAAAAGCTGAAATGAGAACGGGCATCGATTCATTGATAAATCGTATTCTCCGTTTATAAATCTTAATTAAATCTTAATTAATCGCCATAAATTTAATTAAAATCGATCCTTTAGTTAATGAGTTACAGAGAATGAATATAAATTTCCCTTTAAATGTTTACCATAGTTTTGCTTTCTTGATTTTATACAAAATTTTTAAGTAGCTGAACAAAGCAAATCGTACATTGTAGTCAGAAATGTTCTATATCCAATTTTCATAAATTCATTGCCAGTTAAATATGCAAATTTTGAGCCTATTACAGACTGAAATACAAACTGAAATTTAAAATAAAATGTTGTTTTTATTGCACAAATTTAGAAGTAATATTTTGGCAATCAGACTCACAGTTAATTTTATACAAATTTCATTGCATATAGAAAATTTCATTATTAATTTTTTTATTGATGTGTCTTCTTATTTAAAGTATTTACTTTAGGAAAGTAAAGGGTGAGTTTTCGGCCATACTATATAGGCATACTAATTTATGAAATAATTTTTATTACTCATTAACAAAGTTTTCATGTTCGTATATATATATATATATATATACATATATACACTCCTTCTCTTAATTATAAGAACACCCGTTTTTCTATATTAACTAAACACTAAACACTTTTATTTAAACAAATGTACTTTTTATTAATTTGAATTTCATTAATAGACGATATTTAAAAAGTTTTATCGTTTTTCTATCTGAAAAACTTTAAATACGGTCAAAAAAAGGATTTTTCAGGTGTTCACAATTATAAGGACAGTCGAATCTTAGAATTTTTTTTCAATTATTCTTTAAATTAATATTTTTTGGGGGTCTCTTTTTAGGGTGAACAGTCAGACATTCTCTATGGTATATATACATTTTTTTTTTTTTTTAATATTCAGTTTCAATACCATTTCATACAGCATAGATGATATTCTGAATACATTTAAACTATTTAAAATTGCTTCCCACTAGCATGCACTTTTCTAATATGATAAGTTAAGGTCTTTTCAACTTTTAGGTCACGGGAAAGGCAGCAATGAAGAAGTTTCTTTCTTCAAACTATTTCCTATTGCTCTAGAAGTAGAGCAAAAATGTAAGTCTTGATGAAAAAAATATTATTCCCCCCCCCCTCCCCCAAAATCTAACAAAAATCTGAGAATTCCAAGTTTAAAATTTGCGGATATTCTACTTGATGTTCATAATAAAAGAAAAAAATTACTAAATTCATTCTACCTTTAGTAGAAACAGCTCCCCAGAGCACCATAGATTCACCTTTAAAATGCCCGATTCATATCTGCCTTTAAAAAATCTGCTCTGTCTTTCGCTATCTTCAGATCGCGCCAGTAACTGTTAAAACCATTTGATTAATCAAGAACAAAATGTTTTTTATCCGAAAATGCAACATTTTACCATTTAATATTGTCTTTATTCAGCTTTAACACAGACGTTCTTTCCCCCATTAAATGCTTGTTGATTATTACAGGATTTTTATTCATTTTAACATATTAAAACATGCATAATTATTAATGCATGCATTTTAAACATGCATAAATGTGGACCCCAACATTTCGTTAAAAATTACGAGCAAATTCAGCAGCAGTCACTATGAGTAGAACAGTAAGAAGAATTATGAGTCTTCAATCTCTGTAAAAGAACTCTGATTTTGCATCAGATCTCTCTCCTAACGAACCAGCAGTTCAACGTTTGATCACATTTCCTTCAGCAATTTTAGATCTTCGAATTTCATTAGAAATTTGGCGGATTTCAATTATCCTTCCACTTAAAAAACACATTTATCATAATTCACCACATGAACGTTCTTTTTTCGAGGAATTATCAGTAATGTCCGTCCATTAAAAATTGAAGGCTTATATATGAATTAATCTAGCCCAGTATAGTTAACAAATTCGCATACCAACTGTAATTTATCCACTTGTAAGTTAAATAAAACGAAAAAATCTTGATTATCCCTATAATTATGAACATCTAAAAACGAGGAGAAAAAATATTTTGCATAATTTTTTATTAATTTTGTTTCATATTAAAAAAATTCTAGCAGTTTTGGTTTTTAGAATACTAGATATATTAAGTACACTTAGTATAATCTTGTTCACAATTATTACTTTCTTCTATATGTAATATAGAGAAAGTATTGGATTCGCGAAAATTTTCGACCTCCGTTTTTTGACGGATCTACACGTTTTGGGATGTCCTGAACACGAATTGATAGTTTTTAAAAAATGTCTGTCTGTACGTCTGTCTGTCTGTCTGTCTGTCTGTATCATTTTTTTGTGGACGCTGTATCTCACGAACCAATGAATGAAATTTAACCAAACTTGGTATTTATTTGCACCCTGACATGAACTGGTGCTCAT